>OY735201.1:40652964-40777964 GCA_963457665.1 Thysanoteuthis rhombus
TTTGTTAAAACAATAATTTTTATTTGATACTATAATAATTTGATAGATTATGAACTTTATATATAATGCTTACATTATAGATATTGTCATTAGGCTTCTTTCATTTGTAAGGATAAGCTCTGTATTCTCTATTGCCATTAACTCTATACTTAGATCAGTTATTCTTAACCTTTTCAGACTGAAAATAACTTGAGATCATGTTCATCTCAAGGAACACCTGCGTAAAAATATCATATGTACAGTTAATGACACATCAGTAAGTTCCAAAACGTATACGTATCATAATCTACTTATATAATGAGCAGTGCGGTTTTCTTGGTTATTGTCTGTTACAGACTTGTAATAAATTTGCTGATAAAGATATCTCCTACCTACCATCTTGAACAATAGACTCTTTTATTGAAACAAGTTCTTTGGTTTCTATGGGGGGGGGGAAATCATCTGATTGAATTCAAATACAGGAAGTTCTTGTGTTTCTTAAGTTCACTTGATACCAATTTTAACTTTTTCAAAAATAGTCTAAAAGCAAATGTAGCATTCAGCATTTTGTTTTGGAGCAAGTCATTATAATGGAAGTGCTCACCCTCTTTGTCTCTCCTCTACACCCTGGTCTCCCCTACCTTTCACCATCACAGCCTAACATGCCATCCTCACCATAGATATAATAGATATAGGAATGCTCCAAGATTTTCCCATATAAATGGTTATTGCTTCTTCGCTTTCCACCATTTCGGCTTACAAAAGGCTTTTATAAGAATGCTCTCCCATCAGATGGTGGAGAGGGGGCTGTATATCCATGAATTACTCCAACTGGTCTAAGAGTAATCATCAGTATTCTACAGTGTACCAGAAGATAGTTTGCTACATATTTGTTCATTTTGCTGGACATTCCAAGGCACCCCTCACTCAGAGGACTTTTGATAAAAGAAATAATGACTGGCATTATACAACGAAAAACAGTTTTCTAAAGATTGAATCTTGATCAATGAAAATCAAGTTTGTAAATTTATTTGCAATAAGAACAATAATACAAATAAAGACGTTGACTTGTGAATTTTTCCTATTTAGCAAAAGTCTGGTGCTTTTTTTCCTGCATGTATAAAATTTTCACAGAAATCTAACCATCTCTTACAGAGCCTTTGGGTTCTGCAGAACACTGGCTAACATATGCTCTGAATTAGAGTCTAGCATGGTAGAATTGAATTGTCTAGCTTGGATTATCTTCCTTTAGGGTTAACATAGGCCTAAAAAAATATCACCTCTGGTCTGTTGGATACGGGGTAAATTTTAGAGATTTAATTCAGTGGAAAAATTGCATCTTCAATAAGTAGAAATACAGTATTCATTGAGGCCTTTACTAATTTGTGTCAATACACCTTGGTTGGTTGCTAGAAATCATCTTCGATTATCAGAAATATGGAGAAAATAAAAGAATATGAATTGCATCTGAGAAAGATTAGACAAATCTTTTTTTAATTTTTGTCGACAAAGGATTGATAAGTTTATAGAATGTAAAAGAAAGATAGAATGGCACAATTAAAGTGAATGTATGTTTCTGTTTTAGGGAAATGCTTGGAAGTTCAAGAGACTTTCCGGACAGATCAACTCTTCAATATAATCCAAACAAATTCTGACCTTTTCTTTTCAATGGTCAACCCTTTCTACACCTGCCATCACTATGAAGAATGTGTTGCCTTGGAAGATTGTCATCAACAGTCGACAAACTGTTCTGAATCTCAATATCTTTCTGAAGATTTAGAGTTGGTTCCTAAGTTGAATAATATTCTATGAATTTTTCATAAATTTTGAACTATTACTTCTTTTTTTGAAAACATTGTGATGGAAAAATTCAGAGATGTGTTATTGTCATCATTCTGTATGTTGCTTGGACAACGTAGATGAGAATATTTTTGTTGAATGATTATATCAGAAGTTTCTTGATACTTTTTTACTTTTCCAAATTGATCAGATGTATCAGATGCATACATCAAACCGAGATGAATTTCTCACATATTTGCATGATACAAGTGCTTGAGTCGACCATTAGTTTTGGCCAAGGAATCATTAATAAGAAATCGTCAACCAAAAGTCAGTTTTCTTTGGATTTTTGCATTGGTCTAGCAAGCTATGTATGTATGTATCATGTATACAGGCTATACCAATGGAGCTGGGGGGATGCTGAAAAATCAAATTACCCCTTATTATGTTTAGGAAAAAATGTTTTTCCTTTGTTTTTTAAAAATAACGACCACACAATCAACGCTAAATAGGTTTTTAGGGGGTCAATTTTTAATGTAAGTTTATGCTAAATTGAACCCTTAGTTTCTGTCCAGCAGCATTTATGCTTGTTTTTTTTTTAAATTCAGACTTTTCTTTAGTGATCACTGCTCAGCAAAAAGTGAAAGAAGTAACTTCTTTGTAGCAGCCTGTTTTTGAAATTTTTGACTGATCATTCCCAACTGGGCATGCTGCCAAAAGATGTAGGTCAGTTTCTATTGATTGACTAACTAGACCCATTTGCTATGTGCTTTGTTTATAGGCCTATTTCATAATTGGAGGGGAATGGAAAGACATATTTAAATAACAAAATATCATATTTATGGCATTCCAGGAAATTCGCAAACCCTTCCCCCTTTACACTGAATAAACTGAGGATAAGTTAGCTTGAAGGACTAAAAGCAAATATCAATCATTTGTCATCATTATTACAGCACTTCTCACTGAAACATGAGAAATGTCTGCAAAAATATTGTGTATATTAAATCAATTAGTATTGAATGTTATTTAATACATCAGTTTTTATTGTTAGTTTTTTTTTGTTGGTAACCTTTACTAACATAAAAGTGGTTTTTAGTCTTTTTCATTGTGAACAGACTTAAAGTGAACAAAACTATGTATAGATTAATGCCCTGTTTTTTATCTTGAAAAATTCAGCTATAACACAGGTAGGTACCAAATACCGTCTTGTTAAGGGAAAAATATACTTGCTTTGGTAATTCTAGTTTTTTGGTGATTCTGAAATACATTTGTGCATATTATGCTCATAAGATTATCAGACAGAAGTGATATTCAATGATTTTATCCTACTTGAAGTACAATGGAAATACTAGTTACTGAATATGTACAAAAGGAAAATTTAATCTGTTACCTGTTATTTAGTTATTTATTGCATCAATATATTTTGCCTCTGTTTAATAGGATTGTGTTTTTATATTTGTTTTCAAGATTTAAAAAAACAAATTGTCTTATCAATATGAGAAAAGGGTTTTGCATCTCCTTCTTGCATATACATATATGATCATTTTTTTTTAAACAAACACAATTTGGAAAAAAACTTCAAGGTTTGCTATATTGTCCTATTTTGTCATTATTATATGTTACTTGAATTATAATTTAATCTTTTGAAAATTGTTTCCCTTTTTCTTATTTATTTGTATGTAAATTTTCCTTTCATGAAATAATCATTTTTTGTATTTAAAGCATCTTCCTAATCTTTTTTTCTATTTCAAAAGGACCACTATTTGTGAAGAAACCTAAAAGTGAGTGGATTCAGAAGAAATATCTCCCCTCTTGAGAAAAATAACTCCCCCAAATCACAATTTTTAGCCAACTGCTATTCCAACCAAACTCTTACCAGCATATCCCCCTACTATTTTTCTGGAATTATCAAATACAATCCAGAAAGGCACAAGAGAAATTTTGCACTATCTCTTCACTGAACCTATTAATCTGCTTTGAGAAAACACCTACAGCCACTGTTGTTAACCGCAAAGAACTTGCATTTTGCCAGCAAGATACTACACTTTTTTCTCTTTGTTTTTTTTTTTTTATATCAATAAATTTATCAAGGTGGGTTTAGATAGTTGTATCACTTTTCCAATTAGTGTCTTCAACTGTTTTTCTAGCCTAGGGAAAAGTCAATTTCAAGTCTTGATCTTCAAATCATCCTTTCCAACTCAGGAAACTGGTGCAATACCATCCCATATTCCAATATACCAGTCCAAGCTTAGTAAATATTCATAATCATATTATCATTAGGATTATATTGCCTGTTTCTCTGTGGAATATTACTTTATTAATAAGGTCTAATTTTTATTACTTTGCACAATTTACAAATTTTCCCTGCATTAACTTTATTTTCCTTTGATAAATTTTTTTGTGATTAGTTGCATATGTCTTCATAATTCTGTGGCTACTAACGTCCATATTTTTGTATTGAAATATTCCAGACGGTTTATTTTTCAGTTGTCACTTTGTATGTATACATCAAATTTCTGAATATCAATGTTGACATTTAATGTTTCACCTGTCACACACATTCACGCATCAGTCAAACAACTGGAAAAATAATGGATGAAGAGAATTCTAATAATAACCATATTTGATTAACTAACAAGATGTAGTTAATTTTGTTGCTTTGATGACCTTTCTCAATAAATGTTGAAATATAAAAAAAAAAGGTCAATTAACTACATGCATGTTTTGGGGGATGTTGCCCTTATCCCTTAAATATCTGTGTGTGTATGTGTATGTATTCTATACTCGTACAAAGTCTTATCTGAAAGTTATGAGAATTTGATCAGATTGACCTACCAGTTTATATCTAAGTTTACAAGCATTTCCAATGTCTCAGTTGACATTTCTTTTCTCAAGATCAATCCACTAAGAAATAGAGGACCTCATTTTCTATAATTTTTTCTTCCCTTCTTTCTTTGAGGAAGCCATTTCATTCTTTAACTTCCTCTAAATTTTGGGCAGGTGTAGAATGTCAGCTTCTGGCTCTGAAGCTAAAGTTTCGATCCTACCTCGCGGTACTGGAAGGGATATTGGATAGTGTATAGTCACACTGAAGAGTTATAATACAACGAAACAGCTGTCTGTGGATAACATAATTATCAATTATATATATATATATATATATATATATATATATATATATATATATATATATATATATATATATATATATATATGCATTATATGTATTCATTAGAACAATGAAATGCTTCAAGTTAGTATTGAAAGATTCTTCTTTCTTCATCATAACATTCGAATACAATTATTTTTATTATGACATTTTGAGATTGTTTCTGCTAGCATTTAATGCTAAACATGATATTTTTCACTCAGTGTTACTGACAATGTGAATTCACTTTTCTCAGCATCAGACTGTTGAATTGACATGAGTTTCAACCCTGATCACTTGTATTGTAATTCAATAAAGCTTCATTGATTTTATCTTTGATCCAACCAGTCCAGAGATCAGATGTTAGCTACTGCAATGTAACAGGAACCACCATTGTCGATTGGAATGAAAAAGCTATCAAGTGCAAGATAACTTATTTAATCCTCTCTGTGATCTTCAGATCATCATCTGCACTCATACAGAGAAGTGTTTTCGAAGTGTTCTGATCTTTATTCATGAAACAGGTTATACCTTCACACTTACGTTTGATTCAATTTATGAGACATTTACAAAATATGCTCCTCTTTTTGTTATTAGATTGTATTGATCAGTATATTTGCTCATTTTATCACTATGTACTACCATATACATAAACAGAAAATAATGAAAAAAATTAAGCATTATATTAAAATAATAAAAAAAAGAATACCCCATAAAAACAGCACACTAGTTGTATATAAAGATATGATAAAAACAATTGTTGGTCGATTGCAATGGCTGCGGAAAACTGAACTGTAAGAAAATAATTGTAAATATCTCATATCTTTCTATCTCTCTCTCCCTCTCTCTCTATATGTTAATTATGTTTTGGATGACCCATGTAAGTGAGCTCTGTTTAAAAAAAAATAAATACAAACGTTATCTATGTAATTTTCTTCTTTTTAGATATACTTTGATATTATGGTACTATGTGTGAATTTTCTCTTGTTGGAATTAGTTATTTACCATGTAACTGTTTTGAGGATTTGAAAACAAACAGTTATATATATAGTTATAATTTTTCTTATGGTCTCACTTTTGTTGCAGTTTTGTTTTCACAGATGTGGTTCTATGATTACTTATTTTTGTGTATTTTGGTATGACATTAACTCTCACTCATTTGCACAGGGGACAAGTGCATTGTGGATTGCCCCCGGAGCCAGTATTCATTCTATGTCAAATCAGGAGATGGCCTCAAGTCTGGACCTATTATCTGTTTCAACAACGAAGAGTATGTATTATTTTTGAGTTACTTTATTTCTTTTTTCTTCCTATTTTGTAATGCTTTCCAATGGAAAAGACTCAAAGACAGTTGACACTCAATTTTTAATTTGATGTTTGGTCGTTTATGAGAACCAGCCATATTAAACTGAAGAATTGTATGAACCAACTTTATCTATTTCATCTTTATATATGTATACCCGTTTATACAATGGATGTTGCTTATTTTAATCACTTTGGGACCAGGTTTTGAAAACTGAAAAAATTAACATTCGTTGTTAAAAATTTGGATTCATTGTTATAAATCCTTTGTTACGTTATTAAATTCACTGTTATAAATAACATAACATTATTAAAAAAGATCTGGAATTAACATGAATTTTAAATACCTGGTATTGCAGATTGATTAGTCCTCGACTCAAGAACACCCATAGAGGAATTAATGCAGTTTTTATAGATGGTGAGTAAATAATCCGAAACCGAAAATCTTTATAAATGGTTATTATCGATTCACATCAACCAATTGGTGAGTAAATAATCCAAAACTGAAAATCTTTATAAATGGTTATTATCGATTCACATCAACCAATTGGTGAGTAAATAATCCAAAACTGAAAATCTTTATAAATGGTTATTATCGATTCACATCAACCAATTAGTGAGTAAATAATCCAAAACTGAAAATCTTTATAAATGGTTATTATCGATTCACATCAACCAATTGGTGAGTAACTAATCCAAAACTGAAAATCTTTATAAATGGTTATTATCGATTCACATCAACCAAATAATCATGACATCATCATATATGATATATGTATATCACTCATGCATATGGAATATGCATTTAAACAAACAAGAATTATACATGGATGGGTAGATGAATATAAATAGATAAACATCACTATTATGTCAACAAAATTTACCATCTCTAGCAAAAATTATGGAATCAGCACATAGAGAGGATATTCACCCAGCCTTTTTACTTTGCTGCAAATAAACAAATCACAGATATAACAAAAACAACTTTTGAAAATTAAACATTTTTGTTATGTGAATTGTATTTAGAACAAATAGGATTTAATTATTTAAAGCAATGGCATATTTTTTTAAAAATCAATACGGGAAAAAATATAGAATAACTCAAATTATTATATACATTATGACTGTCTGTTCCATAAACTAGAGTGGAAGGGTGTGAAGGCCGTGAACACTATTCTTAAAGATAAGGATTTATATGTGTTCAGTATTTGCTATGTACAAAAGATTTACATCCTTTTCATTGAGCTTGAATATATTTAAATCATGTCTTGAAATTTTGTTTTTCTTCCTCATTCACTTGTTGACTGGAGCACTAAAGGATGTGCCATTTTTACAAAAAGAAATGATGAATGAAATACAGAATCGTATTTAAGAAATGCTTAAAATATTTCCCTGTGTATTTGTTTATATCAGGATATTAGAAAACCATCAACCAAAACTACCATCATAGGTTTCTTCAGTTTTTAAGCCAGTGTGACTGGCTATTTATGTACATATCACTTATACAGACTTCTCCAACGGAACTAGAAGATTGAAAATTTATACATCAAACTTCTTATTGTAATTAGAAAAAACATTTTTCTTTTTTTTTCATTTTTTTCCCCCTAAGTAGGTTTCAATAGGTGGTTCAATTTACAATGTAAGTTTATGATAAATTGATCTCTTAGTTTGTGTATGGTAATACTTATGCCTATCATCTTAATGCAGACTTTTTTTAGTGATCACTACCCAATAATATGCAAGAGAAGCAACTCATTCATTGATCACCTCTTTTCCAATGTTTCATTTGATCACCCCCAATGTGGCATACAGATAAAAAGATGTCAGTCAGTTTCTATTGACCGACCTGATCTGTTGATTTTTCTCCTCATTATACGTGCATGTTTTGAGCTGAATAACTTGCAATAAGAATTCACAAAGTTTTGATTTCTATCATCAAACATTTTTTTCCTGTTTAGAAAATCTACTTTCAATTCATTCCATTCTCATTTTTCTTTTTCTATTTTCAGTGAAAACCAAAAAGGTCTCCAGTGTGACATATTTTGATACTTATGTTGAAGGTAGGCTGATTTACTTACCTTTCAATTTTTTTATTTGAATTCTCTTTCAAGATTTTTTCTCTGCCTAATGTTGCCACAGAAATTCATATAATAGAACTAATAAATGTTGTATATTTGTATATAACAGATTGATGCTTTCCGAGGAATCCATTTTGTTTATTCAATTTCTTTCTTTTGTGTGTGTTCATCTATGTGGATGGGTCAATAGGTGCATAGCTTGAAACATAATTATTGGCTGAATTTTGATCAGGATATTTCCATAGTATAATGTTTGATCTCTGTTATTAATATTCCCCACGGGATCAAGTTGCATTGACAAAGAAGGAGATTATGTTGAAAAATAACTATCTGCTGTGTAAAATAAATGCTTTTTTCCATCATTCGGCTATGGACTTATTGGTAGAGGTTTGCAATTGGTTTGTAAATTCAGTATTAAGTTGGCTCATGTATTTGCTACTACTGCTGCTACTCCTTTTTGATACTGAATTTATGGACTGATAGCAAACCTTTACTGACTCCTTGATGCACTTATGTATATGTGTGTAGTTCATTGATTTTTAAAAGTTTTCAATTAGATTTAATTTATCTATCTCATGTAAAATTTTGCTCAAGCCTGCTTACAGAATGTTAAGATTGATTTGGTTCTCAGGTCCCAACATTTCTACTCATTGGCATGATTAGGTTGGATTACAGCTTACCTCATAAAATATTTGCTTTTTGGGAGTAGTTCATCTTTCCTTAGATATCTGTCCGGAAAGTATCCAGCCATTTTGAATAACTTGTCACACGACTTTTATGTAACCTGGCTGCCATTAAGAGGGAACCTCACTGCACATGCATGAATACTTTCCTGTGGAGTTACTCAGTCAGCTGTGAGACTCCATTGAGTCAGCAACAGTCCCACAGTACACAAGCTCATTCAGTGATGTCTCGCTGCCTACTGAGTAACTTGACAGGAGAATATCTCTTTAAACACCAGCTGTAGCTTTCCCTCTAGCTGGTTACCTGATTAAATCAAAGCTGCACTACCGATTCTTGAGATGTACATTATGGCTGGATACTTTCTTGGCAGACGTCCCATTCGTTAATAGTGTGTCTTTTGAGAATGAACTGTTCATTGAAAGATTTATCTATTTTTTTCCAGATTTTGCCTTAATAAGGTATCTGAAGAGGGATGTTCCAGATGAAGCTATTGTTTTAATGGCAAGCTTTGATGAAATGTCATCAAGGTGAGTCCGTCTTTAGTTTTCTTTTTTGTCCCATTGTGATCAACCAACAGAAATTAAGGTAAAAAGTTTTACAATCTCCTATTTGTTTTCTTCTCAATCCAGAAGTTTTTCTTAGAAATTCTTCAATTGCAGTTGAATATAATTCATTTTTTTTGTCGAACCATATTACATTACAACTTCTAGTAAAAACAGAACATAACTATGGTTTTAGCAGCTGTTTGTGATGTTATTGTCAGGATTGTTTGTAGATTTTGGGTGACATATATCTGTCAAATGTGAGTTCTGGAGTATCATAATGGTTACAGGCAGGGAAATCAGAATTGCCTGAGTTTGTGTTTTGGCCTAATCTGTTTACTTTGCACCAATGTCCTTGGGAATGAAATGACTTGAATCTACTTCTCCCCCAATCAATAGGTAAATAGCAGGGTAGTTTGAACCATTCAGTAGTCTGTCTCTGTAACCGTCTCTTTGATAGAAAAACCTACAGCTTTGACATCACCATATCTGGTCCCAAGCCCAGATAAAGGAAGAGGGTCGGGCATATAGTTAGCAACTGGACTTTGTATAACCTACTTGTTACCAAAATTACAAGAGTGTCTGGGTTGGGGCTATAATCTACAAGGAGTCTACCCTGAATAGGAATTTTACGATTGATTTCCATTTGGTATTAATATTGTTATACTAGGTTGGGGATGAATTTTTATCTAAAAAAGAACATATCTTTTTAAGGGAGTTTCCATTCTGATTTTTGGAAAAATTGTTTTTTTTTTCATGTGATATGTTTAGTATTATTATGAGCTGATTGTTCTTTCAAACAGGGACAGTAATTTGTTTGTCATGTGTACTTCCTCTGGTTTTTGATTGTTGTTTATGTTGCATGTATCTGAATGCTTCTTTTTTAGAATAGAACTTCTTTGTCTTTCATGAAAAATAAAAATAAACTCATTTAAAATTTGACCTAAACTATTCAATTTCTAGTAATAGATATTTCTTGGGAAATCTTCTAAACACAAAAGTAAAGTTTGAAAGGAATATTAGCTATTTTCTATATTTTTTGTTATAATCAATCAGGAAATAACAGGAGCAAAAGTTTTAAAAAAGTTGCATAGTGTTATCAGAGGCTCCTGGACTATTCTTGAATAGGTTCAACCCAAATATGAGGATATGTCTGAATTCCTTGTTACAATACTCTTTGGCTTATTGTTTCATTATTATCATTATAAAGCATATATATAAACTTAATTTTGAATCTTCATCCAAATCAAAAACGCAAAGTTGGAGAAAACAGACCACTACATCTATCTGGGACTATGAATCTCCTTGGAATCCTCAAAAGAAGAAGAAATCAAGCAAAGAATCACTCTAGGACGGCAAACCTTTGGTTGAAGAAGCTCAACCTTCTAGAACAAGAAAATCCCATTAGTCCTAGAAAGAAGAGTACACAACCAATGCATCCTTCTGATAGTTACTTATGGAGCTAAAACATGGAACCTAACAAAGAGACTGAC
Organism: Thysanoteuthis rhombus; assembly: GCA_963457665.1. Taxonomy (NCBI): domain Eukaryota; kingdom Metazoa; phylum Mollusca; class Cephalopoda; order Oegopsida; family Thysanoteuthidae; genus Thysanoteuthis; species Thysanoteuthis major. The sequence continues at coordinate 40,663,970 of OY735201.1, forward strand.
CCGCAAACTTAAAAGCATGCAACATGCACATGAAAAAATCATGCTCAACCTCACTTAGAGAGATCACAAGACGGTACAATATATCAGACAAAAACTGGAGTCTGAGACATCATAGAATCCATTAGAAAACTCAAATGGTCATGGGCAGGTCATGTTGCAAGAATGGCAGACAACCACTGGACATCAAGACTCACAACATGGATCTCCAGAGATCACTTGCAAAAATGATGCCGGTAGAATATAAGATGGTGAGACGAACTGGACACATTTAGAAAGTATTAGTTCTATAACGCCCATGATAGAGAGATGTGGCAAATCTTGGGGAAGGTCTGTGTCCAATGACGGATGATGAAAGACTGATGATATTCAAACTATGATTATAAAAAATTGGTTTTGATTATTTTTGATTTAACACTCTTCAATTTCATTTTCAAATTGTTTGTAAATAAAGTTACGTCATGTGTTAATAATTCCTTTTTCTTTTTGAAAACCCTTCAGTTGCTGTTTCATTGAAAAGTATCAAGTTGGCTTTTTTAGAGAAATAGTTTGCTTATATTTGTATATTTTCATTACAGTTTGAAAGCTGATGGAAGAAAATGGTTGAAATCATTTGGCAGCAACTTGATTGATAAAGTCAGTTTCAGAGATGCTTTCGTTTTAATTGGACAACGTGGACTCAAGTCTGGACATGCCATTGAATTTGTAAGCACAATCAAAATGCCTCGAGTCTCTTTGAAAAAAGACTATTTTATCTTGTGATGGCTAGCTATCTTTATTTCTATACTTGACTAATATTTTAATATTAAACAAACTGACATGATTATAATATATGAGTAAATCTATTAATAATCACGTACAGAATGCATTTTTGTGGAAATCATTTTTAATAATTACTTTTAAATACAGGTTGTACCTTCCCAATCCTATGCTCTGTGGTTAGGCAACTCCTATGGTTTGTCATGTTTTGATTCTGCTGTTGTTATTTTGCGGATACGCTAGGAGAGGTCTTTGATTGAGCCCCCACCCTTTCAACACACTAACCCTCAGCTCAACCTTTTTCCCCTTGGGGGCAATATTGTCCCTGTTGATAATGACTACTCTACATTATTTGATGCTTTTAGCGAAATAGATATTCACATCAACTTGACCGAACATCTTCCAGAAGGAACTTTGTGTCCCATTATGCAATGCCCTATTTTGGCTAAGCCGAGTAAATTTCCCAGTAAATTGTTTACAGCAGCTATTTGGAGTTCCAGTATGACCTACGTATGCTTGCATTGAAATAAAATAATAATGGAAATGGAAATTAATAACTTAAACAATTCAAAAGAAATTTTTTTATTTCCCAAGTGGGAGTTGCTTCCCCCTTATTTACTTACTTTACCATTACAAAAAGAAGAGATCACTCAAAAAAATAAAAAAATAAAAATTCCATTTTAATATAACCATTTATTGCTGAAACTGTAATGTTGTGATTTATGAATGTTGTATGAGTACCTGACATGCAAACAAAAAAATATTAGATAACGGATTATTTCAATTAATAATTTTGATTAGTTTTTACCTTCATCATAATCTTTTGTTGCTTTTTATCACAACAATAATCTCACTATAATTCAAGAAATCTGTGTGTGTGTGTGTGTATACATCGAGATAACTGAACAACTGGCTATTGTATGAAGTTGATATTTACTAGATATGTTGGTCCGTGCACATGTATCAAGTTTTAAGTTGTTTGGATTTATGGCTCTCAATATGATGAGGATGCTTGATTCACAATCAAAATCCACACTGAAATGAACACATCTTGTGTGCCCATTCAAGGGATGTGTTTGTCAGGCAATCTGCATCTCTAATCATTGTTATGTGGTTTCAGAATAGAATAGAATAGAAGAGAGAGAGGGAGAATGCTTATCTTTTTACAAAAAATTGAAAGAAAGTGAAAGAATGTGTATCTTTCCCTGAGATAGTGTAAAAGAGAGAGAAAGAAAAGACGTTTTTTTATGGTAGAGAGAAGCAGGGACAAATTGGGCTACTAGGACACTGTGCTAAATCTTGCTGAGTGGGTGAGTCTTTGGGCCACTGTCTCCTAGCCCTTAATCACTAGGCTGATAACTTGATTGGCCTCTCTAGTTTCAACACTATTATATGTTACTGAGCAATTAGTTACTGGTGTCTGTGTATGTAATTTAGAGTCGGTAATTATCAACTGTATAATCCACTTATCGATGTCCTTGTCCCCAAGTCCTTTAAGTGGGACTCAGTGAATATGCATGCAATTTTGCTTTAGGTTCTGTACTGACGTGCACACTCTGTTCCCTTCCTTGTGGCTTGAATCTAAACATTAAGTATATATTTTACTGTTATAGTGAATGCACAAAATAGAACAAATGATTTTCGTTTGTTTGATAGGGCTGCTGGATACACAACTTTAGTGCTTCTTTCATTCTTTCAATTTACCCCCAAGGATGTAATTCTTTGGCTGCAAAAAGTCTGAAAAAGTTATTGTATTGCAAAATTGACCTCCAGTTACCTTCGATAGCCTTAGAATTTGTCCTTATCTGATGTACCATTTGTGAGGATAAAAAGATTTTGGGACTTCATTCCAAGCTCATCATCATGTGATAAATTGCCTCTGTTGGCTAGAAATTACCAGACTAATCTCTTATTGCTAATTGCTTCCACTATGTAAAGATTTACTCCTATGCTAAACTTCAGTCTTGCTAAAATTGTGGCAAACGACTTAGAAAATTGACCAGAAATGACCTTGAATGACATTTGAGGTCAATTTTTTACATTGCTTATTACTTTTGCAATGAAAAGATTCATCTCTATACCAAAATTCAGTTTAATAGGTGTAAAATTGTGGCCAACAACTTGGCTGAAAAGAACCAGAATGACCTTTGGTGGCATCATCGCTTAAAATCTCCAACATGGAAATATTTATCTTTATACCAGAATTCAATTTCATAGGTGTTTCAAAATTTGGAAAATTGGCTCGAAATGAGCAGAAATGTCCTCTGGTGACCTTGAATGACTCCCTACTTTGACTTTGCATAGCCTGTGACATTTTTACCTATATGCTAAAGTCTAGCAAACATCACATAGTTTCTGTCACAAGCTGATGTTTAGTTAGTCTTCCTGACAAATATCAGGTCAATTGATCTAGCAATTTTAGCTGGAAAGAGGCGCAAACAAATGAATGAGCAGATCTGGTTAGTCACCCAATAGAAATTGTTACGTGATCAATGTCTTTTGGCAGTATGCCTTGTTTGGGGGGGGGGGTGATCCATCAAGAATGTGAAAAAGTGGTGATCAATAAATGAGTTACTTCTCAGGCTTTTTGTCGGGCTGTGATCACAGAAAAAAGGTCTAAATTTTAAAGAAAAAACAAGCAATAAGGGACCAATTTGCTGAAAAACTTACAGTATAAAAATAGCCCCCAACTAAAAACCTCTTTGGGGCTGGATGGATTTTCCAGTTGAATTTCCAGTTCTCTAACTCCAATGGTGGGGTCTGTACCAATGATATACGCATTGCCAGCCAGCCAGAGCCGCTTAAAAACTGAAGAAACCTTTGTTGACAATTTTGGGTGATGGTTTCTAGTAAGCAAACAATTTAATGGAAAGCTCAATTATTAATATATTTTTAATGAACTCTTCTAATTAAGAGTTTAAATGAAATCTGAAATCAAGGTCAGTGCTATTATATATACCAGCTGTGACATAGTTCCGAAGACATTTATTTACTTATTACTCACTCATTGGCTGACTGATTTGAGTGCAGTACAAGCTCAAAAAATTATAAATATATTTAATTTTTGGCGTTATTTCATATCTCTGTATTATCCAACTAATGCTGATTAAAGTAGATTTGGAGGTTACTTCAAGGTTTATAAAAAAGATTTGAAAAATTTCATATCACAAAAATGCATTGAAAATGTTTGAATTGCTAAAATGTGATAAATATCTTTGTTTGTTGTGGCTTTAACTTATAATCCCATTAATTCAGTAAAAAATGATATTTTTGGCTTTAGTAAACTGATAGTTTTAGGCACCAATTTCATTTTTTTTTTTTTCGAGAAATTATTATAATGAACTTAATGTAATAAAAAAGAAAATAATTATGACTTTGAGTAGATGGTTACTGATTAAACCAAAAAAAAAAAAACAGACCTTAAACAGAACAAGTACAGGTATATCATTCTGAAATTTCATACAAACACAGATTTAATAAAATTCAATAATCCAATGAGTTTATTTAAGTTTTAAAATCTTTATGTGAGAAAAAATCTTTACCAAATGTCTGACTGACTGTTACTGGGCTATTTTTGGATGTGCAGATCTTTCCTCTATGGACGAATTCTATTTGACAAAACGTCTTTTGACAAAATATTGTTTTGACAAAGAGGTTGTCAATGAAACATCCGTTGACTTCCGTCAACAGAACATCTGTCAGTAAAAAGTCACTTTTTTAGTAATAATTTTCAGCCTGACTGATCTACTTACCTAACCAAGATAACCTACTCTACGATGACATGAAACTGTCTCCAATGAGGTTGTGCTTAGCGATCTTTTTTTCTATGGAAGACTGAATTTTATTTACTAGGCTGAACATATTCAGATAGATGATTTCATTTTGATATGAGTGCAAGTAAATTCAATTAGGTCACTTGTTTCAACTTATTATGTGCATTATAATTATGAAATCCTTATCTACCTCTAAGTATATAGTTATAAATGTGTGGTTCTGAAGGCAAATATGACCAGTCCAAATAACATCAAACAAATGTTGAAATAAAATGTTCTTTTCATTTTTGTATGAAGTTTCATAGCTTGCATCACCAGCAAGACTGAAAAAAAATAGCAGTTCTAAAATTCAATACCTTCTTGAATGAAGTGGATGCACTTAGACTACGGAGCATAAAAAGCTTTATTTAGCTTGCTATTTGTGGACTGTTTGACAGTTTCATTATAATCACCATCTGAGTTATCTAATATGGAATATATGTTGGATGTGTCTTGTTCTCATGTGCTTTTTTAGTGTTTCTCCTTAAATTTCAGTGATCCAATCATAAGCCATCGAGATGGAGGACTTAATTTTGACATTAGAATATAACACTCATTTCATTTGGCCTCAAAATGTTTGGGCCCTTAACCTGCCCCTGGAGAGAGCAAATAGAGAAGAGTTTGTTTCTTTTATGGTAGAGAAAGGATAGAGGGGATAAATGTCTACCCCCCACAACCAGAAAAAAAGTTGCCCTCCCCCCAAATTTTTCCCCTGCATACCCCCAAAATTCCCTTTCTTTCTCGACTTCAGTATCCAATCACTTTTTGAAAACAGATTATAAATCCATACATTGCATAAATGAATCACAGTAGTTTGTGTGTGAACCAGAAGTAATTATCTAAAAAATTATCTTTAAAGAATAAGTTTTTCATCTAAAAAAATATCCAAAAAAAAAGATCTCTTCTCTACAATTATCTAAAAAAAAGACCAGCACAGGATTCGGGCCTTGTTGATCCAAAATGACCACTTAAACACCAAAGAGCATTTTTTTTGAGAAAACAAAAACGTTTTTAGATGGTGGTTAGTGGTGTACTTATGGTAATTTTCAAGGTTGTAGCCTTGAAAATGTGACTAGGAACACCTGGAGACATACAAATGAGCAAAGAATCTGTAGCCCACCTGATGAGTTGGCCGAGTGAATTGTGGGGCTATGATGATCTAATTAAACGCCATCTAATTTCTGCATAACTAACATATACATATATATATATTTATATATATATATATATATATATATATATATATATATATATATATATATATATATATATATATATATATCCTCAATGACCATTAAGGATACAGAACATTCTCTACCCTAAAGATATTTGATCAGACACAACAAAGAACCCCTTACTCCAACATTTGGACTAATACCAGAGATTGCCTCATCCCAAAATTACCTAACACTCATATAGTCCAATACTAGTCTACTATTCAACTCCCCTGTTTCCATGAAAACCAATACTCCCTCTGAGCAGCTCAACCAATAGAAAACCCATGACCTGCTGCTGCTGCTACTTCCAACAAAATATCCAAGCATACCAACACAGATTTCACCCCAGACAGAAAACAGCCCTAACTTACCATTATGGCCCCCCCAAAATCTGCTTTCTTGATTTCGATCCAAAGCAAAACATCTGATGCTAAATTTGTTTTTCTATGGAAACCTTTTAACCACTGAAAGGTACACACATACTCCTGAAAATGGGAACCCTTCATAAAACATGTATAGCATATTGATTCATTTATGAATTGATTAATTAACAAATAAAGTCTCCATATACTTTTACTCCTGAGCCTCTCTGATTCCCTATTGTTCACATACACACACACACACACACACACACACATATATATATATGTATATGTATAAATAAATAGATATGTGTTCTATTAATTATTTTACATGATTATTATGGCTGGCTGCTTCTAAAAAAAAAGTGTACTTTTGAGTGGTCATGCCCTAGTTGTAAAAAATCAGTTATCTTATAAAGGGAGATAACTTAGCCAAAAATTATTTAATGTTATGTTTTTTTCTTATTTTATTTTTCATTTTCTTCCTATTCTAGAATCGTAAGAATAAAAAAGATTTTGCACCTATGATAGAAAAAAGTGGCTGTTTTTCTATGCCAAGTAAGTATATATTGTACTTTATTTTTCTGAGTTTAATTATTCTAAGTGTTTTGAGAATCTTTTTCAAAAAAGTTTTATATATTTCTTTTGGTGCCGCTATCAAGTGATGATGTTTATTGGAAAATATTTCATACTTTTATTTATTAGTATTTACTTTATATGTATGTATGTATGTATATATATATATATATATATATATATATATATATATATATATATATATGATGTACATAAAGAGACAAATCAATTTGAAAAGAGGGACTGGAATTTTTTGCCCCAGACACGTATATTCACTTATTTATTATTGTTATGATTTGCATTAAGAAAAAAATCAAATAATAATAATGATTTTTAGAAAAGAACTTGTGTGAGTTTTATAAAAAATCAATTTGTAGTTGGAGTGAAATTTCTCGGAAAAAGCGTGAACTATTTTCTTAATGATGAAGAACAAATATTGTAAATCTTAAGCATTCCATAAAGATATTGAATTATTCAAGAATTCTGAGTCTTTACCAAGTTTAGTTTATTCTGGCACCAAATGTTTTCATCCAATAAATGGTTTGCAAGATTAGCTTGCTAGTTGCTAACTATACACTCTGAAAAAAATATACTGAATAAAAATGTTGCCACCGAATTTACTTGACAAAGGAAACAACTTACTATTCACAATAGTTATAACAAACTACTTTCTTGAGTTAATTCTTTCTTTGTTTATGCTGGTGAAAAATTGTAACATATTTCATGATGCTAAGTGAATTAATTTTTTTATGTTTCAACTACCTAAAAATCAGATATTTTTGACTGATGTCATATCAGTGAAATATCTCGGCAGTCACTCTAGAAAACTCATTGTTTTCATTGCTGCATCGCCATCTACAAATTATTTCGAATCACTATTCAATCCACTGTCAGAGTTAGAGGATCCATGACAAAGGAATATCTGGTGAAATCTCCTGTCAGCAACTCTGATCATTGCTTTCACTACCTTATCAGCCTCTATGAATTTTTTTTCAAATCACTGTTTGATTCACTGCCGGTGTAACAAGACCCCAGAGATAGAAATCTTTCTGGAGATATCTGATCTGCCTAATGGTTTAATTTCACTATAGCTAATGCATTAGAACAGTAAAATTAGAATTTTATTTTTCTGTCGTATTCAGAAGTTCAGTTGAACATTGTCGTATCATTTTTTTGTTTTTTCAGTGGGTCCTTTGGCTCCTGTACAAATGATGATTACTGAAATCCTCATTGGCAATAAAATAAAATTTGGCGAAAGAGTTGAATTCTGTGGAATGAAAAGTGCATGTACCAATGACACTTTTCCTGTCCATCTATACACAGGAAAGGATAACATTGAATATCCCCAAATATGTGTTGATGAAAACCTGTAAGTATTTAATTTTCAACCTTTTTACAAAGAATTTTCAAGAAGTTTACCTTCAAATTAAATAACTTAGTCCGTCAATTTATTAGATGTAAAAGATGCAAATAATTCCACTGAGCATTCTCATAAGTAATCAATATTTGATTAAAATACAAGAAATTATATATTCAAAGTCTCTGAATATCATCCAACAAGATATTTATCTAATTCCAATTGGAAAAAATCTGTGCGTGTGTGCACTGCCTTTACTTGACAAGTGGCCATTGTACAAAGTTGACATTCTCCAGATATATTAGTCAGCAGTGCAGTATCATATTCAGATGTTCTTAAAACATCTAATGAAAATAAATGAAAATCTACAAATTATAGATCTTTTATTTAAAATTACTGAGCTCAACCTTCAAAAATAATAAGATCCCATTAATCCTAAAGAGAAGGGTGTATAACCAATGCATCCTCCCAATAGTCACTTATGGAGCTGAAACATGGAACTTAACCAAGAAACAGACCCGTAAGCTGAGAACCATGCAACGTGCACATGAAAGAATAATGCTGGGCCTCACATGGAGAGACCACAAAACAGCACAACACATCCGGGAAAAGACAAGAGTTAGAGACATCATAGAAGCCATAAAAAATCTCAAATGGCGGTGGGCTGGCCATGTTGCAAGAATGGCTGACAATCGATGGACATCACGACTCACAACATGGATTCCCCGAGACCATATGCGCAACCGAGGCCGGCAAAATATTAGATGGAGAGATGAGCTAGACAGGTTCAGGAAGTACTGGCTCCGTGACGCCCATGATAGAGAAGTGTGGCAAATCCTGGGGAAGGTCTATGTCCAACGACGGACGCTAAAAGACTGATGATGATGATGATGATCTAAATTATCTAGATTGGCAATAGATGTGAATTTAGAAATGAAATATCTGAATTGACAATGCTGAAGAGAAGTAACTGAAATCCCTCGGAGCTGTAGTTTCGTATGATGGATGGAAAATTATTTTACATGGTTATTATGGCAGACTGCTCAACACAGCATGCTCCTTTTGAATGGGCTCTGTCCTAATCTAATAGATGTCAGAAAGTGCATTTGCCAAAAGCTTGCCATAATTTCTTTCTAAAATTCTAAAATAAGCTTTTGTCATCATTCAATTACTTTTTGGGACTACCACCACTATCTTGGTTGTGTTGTTAATATAATAACATTTCAGCCTTGTGGATAAACAAGCTGTTTTCTGCTTTTATATTTGTCTTGTTTTGCGGGTTTGTGTGTTTAGCACATTATGGGGAAGAGAAGGGCCAAAAAAAAAAAAAATGAGTCAAGAATTCAAATCCCTAGGAAAGATGTCAGACTTGACAATGAGACTTTGAAGGAGAAGAAAATACACAGTAAGACTAAATGAACATTGCTGGAAAAACAAAACTAGGCTGTTATTAATTACGTTCTATCTGCTTCTGTGTGTTAAATATTAGATCTAATATCATTTCCAAACCCCAAGGTTACCATCAATGATATAATGTTAGGCAATCTTACTATGCTAGTAAAATATGAAACTACTTTAAATTGGTCAATAAACTATTTTTGAATTTACTGATATAGTATGAGAGATTGCCCCAAAATAGTCACCAATGTTTGGAAAGCATATGATGAGTTACAGAATCCTGCTGTTGTAAATCATAGTATTAACTTCATTGATTCAGATCATGCCACTGTGCATACAAACACCATTTGATGGTAACTGGTCCAGCATCAAAACTAAGTACTGAAACAGGCATGGCATCACCTTTCCCGCAACTTCTGTAGCCAAAATACTGCTAGTTGTGACGTCTCATCGTACCACTGGAAAATGATCTTGGAAGTCTAGAGAATGGGATTGGCCTTGCACAACCAACCTCTCACCTTGAAAACATTCATGTATTGGTTGCTATGCAAATTTCAAGACGGGTACCTATATCATCGGAACAATGGTCAAATACCATGTTGCTAAAACATTATTAAGGCTCTACTAAGGAACCATATATTGACCATGATCGACTTTCACTCATTGAAAATCCATGATGCTGCTTTGATTTGAATACTCTGGTGGAGAAAAATTGGAGATAAAAACTTTTGGTTGATTCAATGCTTTTGTCTTTTCCAGGGTCATGACTAAAGGTCTCAATCATGCAGGCCGGGGTATGAATATTGTCACCTTCAACACTGAAACTAAAAAAGTTCAACATGTTAGCACATTTGACACTTATAAGGAAGGTGAGTACAAACTCTAAAAGATCTTCAGAAACTTTGAATAATTTAGAAATTTAAAGCAAAATACTGTTTATTCTAGCGTAAAATAAGTGTATCTGGTGTAAAAATAGACCTCCAAAATTCTCAAGTGTTATTTCTGGTTCATGTCTAAATTTGCTGGATAATTTAAGACAATCCATCTGACTATCAAAATGTAGAATGTGTTTGCCAGTGGAGGCTGATGAGAATTGGTGTCAGTGAGATGATTTTTGCTCAAATGTTTGACATATGCTGGCATTTATATGATCCCAAATAATATACTTAAATGTAATCCTTATCTAATTTACAAGTAAATCTTAATTGTATATGTTGGACTATAAGGGTATTTGGGGGACTTCTACTCCCTGCAACTCATCCAAGCCCCATGAATGTCTATATCAAGCTTCAGTAGATACACCCCCCCCCCGTTATAATACCAGTGCATTGGACACAATATAATATTTGCATAAATTTTTGCATAAAAAAGATGCCCATATTACATCTTGGCATGTTCAGTAATTGTTAATATTTCAAGGTTTTCAAAGTTAATTCATATCACGTTTAGAATATTAATCGGCATGTTTTGAGCATGATGTGACTCCGAATAGAAATTCTTTAGTTTAAGTAAGTTTTCTCTGTACTGTATAAACATATTGTAATATGCCATATAGGTTTTTGTAAATGTTACATTAGATAAGAGATGAATATTTGGTATTCACCAATTTTGTGTTTGCTCCTTTTTGAATGCAGAGATCTTTATATGGATATTGAATCCTGAATTCCAGTGTGGACATCATGTTCTCTCTTCATTTTTCTGCAGACAGCACAGACCTTGAGATGTTTTTGGAATCCTTGCCAGCAAAAATCATTATCATGGTGGTTGTGTGGGATGATGCTGCAATCAAGTGAGTGACCTCTGTTTTGACTAGTCATAGATTTTATAAGCATAAAATCTTACTGTCTACAATAAGTGTTGGAAAAAGATTGCTAAAATAATTTCTGCTGTTTATCTGTCTCAAAGAATCTTATTTGATGATTTTATTTTGAATGAGTGATTATTGAAAGCCGTTACAAATTTTTGTTTCATTGACCTTAAATGAATTTGATAGGCAAAAAGAGGAGTCTATTAAAAGTAGAGGCCACTGGTCAATAACATACAATATATTCCGGTGGATAAGACAAGATCCCAATTTCAGTCTGAATTTCATGATTTTAGCTCAACATTTAGTCACGGTTTTTGTATCTGGCCTATAGGAAGAACCCATTTCTATTTATTTTTTTTTTCTTGATGCTCCACGAAAATATATGTTATTTTATCAGCATATGAATAAGATAAGTGAAATTATTCAAGATCTAAAATTTTATTTCTATTATTATTCGGACTATCCTCATCTTGGTTGTTTTTCATACAACATTTCGGCCGTTGTACTCTAATAATAGAAATAATAATAATACCTCATCTCAAAAAATTCAGAGAAAATCTAAAATCTTGGCTAAATCTAATTTGCTTCTACAGAAGCTAAATCATTTAAGATTTATAAAATTTTGAAATTTGAATGTACATTGTTTTTAAAAAAAAGACTTGGTAAAGAATGTGATTATTGATTCTAGAAAGTGTTCAGCCATTGTTAGTCATCATCTTCCACAGAATAGTTATATAGGAAATGAGTAGAGTTAATTTCTTAAGGGAAAAAAAACTAACAATTAAGAATAAAATGCAATATGATAAAATGTGATGAAATGAAATTATAATGAAAGATATGAAGCTTGGAGTGCATTAGCCTGAAAGGATACTATAAACATGTAAGCCAGTCATTCCCAAAGTGTGTGCTGTGTTTAGCTCCGGGGGGTGCCGCAGAATATTAGAAAATTTTGATAACTCCAGGCAATTATAATTCAATGAAAACAAATTTTGCCAACATAGAATTAATAGAGTTTTATATATGAATGATGAAAAATAAATATCTTCTGCTAAGCACAGAAGCTCAATGAAACTCAATTCCATTTGCAACTATTCACCTTTGTATAGCTGGATTTTCAGAAATGCACAATGATCAAAATTGAAAACACAAAGCTGGAGAAAGTAGACCACTTCATCTATCTAAGATAATTGGTCTCGATGACATCATCTAAAGAAGAAGAATTCAATCACTCTAGGATGGCAAGTCTTTGGTAGAACAAAGTAAAATCCCATTAGTCCTAAAAAGAAGAGTATACAACCAATGCATCCTCCTGATAGTCACCAATGGAGATGAAACATGGAGCCTAACCTAGAGACTGACATGCAAACTGTGCACATGAGAGAATCATGCTCAACATCATATGGAGAGACCACAAGACAGCACAGTATATTAGGGGAAGAACAGGAGTGCAAAACATCATAGAAACCATTAGGAAACTCAAATGGCAATGGGCTGGTCATGTTGCAAGAATGACTGACGACCAATGGACATCATGACCCAAAACATGGATTCTCAGAGATCAAATGCAGAACCAAGCCTGATAGAATATGAAATAGCGAGATGAACTGGATATGTTTTGAAAATATCAGCTCCGCGACGCCCATAATAGAGAGGTGTGGTGAATCCTGGAGAAGGTCTATGTCCAACAGTGGCTAATAAAAGACTGATGATTATGCAAAAATGAATGTGGTATTAAAAATTGGGGGGCTGCCTCTAGTTTGATTCCAAGAAAACTGTGAACAGCAGGCTCATGATCCTTTTTTATGAATTTATCAATTTTTTTTTTTCTGCGTAACCTGACCACATAAGCACGAATGCAATTGTTCAGTATTTTGTGCTTCTGTGAAAAAATCCTTATACACTAAGGGCGCTGTGACTTAGTTTGCAAAACACTGCTATGAGTCCCAAATTCCAATGGAGACATAAAAACCAGACAAAAAAATATTAAGAAACAATTGCCTTGTGCGTAACAAACTTAGTGCACTTGTACTTCTTTAAACCAGCAACCTTGGGACCTAAACATTCCCAGACTCAAGAAAATGCCTGAAATTAGATATCATTTAAAACTATAAATACTGCTGTATAATAGATTTTTACATTCCACTGATTTTTAAAGATTCTTTTTAACTACGTGGAGAATAGAACAATATATATTCAATATTATTTATTTGATATAAATTATATTATGATTAATGAAAATTATTTGTTTGCTTTTGAATTGGTTATGTTAAAAATGATTTATAAGATTCAGGGAAAAAGTTGATAAATACATGTGTAATCTTATCCTGAAATTCAGAGTTTTTCAATTCAGTTTCAAATCACAGTCAGTTTTCTAATCAGTTTACCAAGTCAATTTATAGACTTATATAGATTTATATTATGGTTCAAGCCGTGGTTTGAAACCAAATCAAAGAACTCTAATGGCGGCAGATTTAAAATGTACTGAACCATGGGAGTTGCTTGACCATAGAGTGCCAGATTAAATTGGTAAAACCTGTACTTCATTTTGTTTCGGTGTTTTAATACAAGATATTAATCATTTAGTAATGAGACTACTTGGTCAGAGAGTAATTTTTTTAATGTCAAGCATTCCAGAAATACATGTTAGTTGAATAGCTAAAAGATCTTACAAGAATAAAAGTAATATCTCTGACTTTTTTAGGAACTAGTCTGTTATTTGTATGTACCTCATGTAGTCTTTCTCCATTTTAGTTGAACTTGGAATGAGGTACAACCACTTATTACTTGGCCCTTCTCAGTGGCTGGAGTCTGCCACTAGCCTTGTTTCACCTTCAGAAAAGACAGAATTCATGGATGACTGGTTCTTGTGGATCCATATCCAAGGGAGCATATCTACATTGCTCTAAAAGAATTAGGTTCAGTGGGCAAACCCTGATGCCTGTTGCAATATGCTGATGGGATTTTTGTCTCTGATCCATGAATGTGTCTCATGTTTTCTGTGTAGGAGTATGAGTGAATACCCTTTGAATTTTGCTCAGTCTAACTGTGAAGCTCAATCACTGGAATATCATTCTATGAGGAGAGTTCAAATTTCTGCCTCAGTATTTTTCACATTATTGTATTTTTATAAACAATGATTTCAATCAATTATTCGTCCAATCCTGATGCTATCTTGTTTTTTCTCTCTTGTAGACTCAGCAACCATGCCAGGGTATTGTTCAATTCTTTGGGTAGCAGCATGATACAAAATCTCAAATTTCGAGATGTCTGGTATTTTGTTGGGCAGAAAGGAATCGAAGGATTCAGCACATTCGAGCAAGTAAGATTTCGACCTCTTCTGTTTTTCTTACTCTTGTATCTAACTAGAAATGTTTTGATTTCCTTTGAAATGTTTGTTCCCCAAAAATATGTAGCTAAGGGAGTCAACTCTTGATTTAATGATTGTTTCCCTTGTGCTCAGAGCTGTGGTAGTGGTAATTAGTAAATACTTTGCTCAAAAAGTACACAGTGTTGTGCATGAAGGCGGTCATATTTTTGTTGAATGGTCTCCTCAGTTTTGAAACTATGAACAAAGTATAAGTATCTCGCCTTTGAGATTTTGTGAAAATAATGTAATGGAAGTGAAGGATTAAATTTGAAAAAAAATATGAAGTAATACATTACAGGTTTTTAAAAAAAAATACTTTTGTCATATTTGCATCAGGAGACCAAAAGACTAATGAGTATGAATACTTTTATTGAAGACCACTATGAGTATAAGAACTGCTGCTGCTACTTATCAAAGCCGTTACAAGACAAAACTTGTTCCATTTAACTAGCTGAAATTTTTCAAAGCAATAACATCCTTTCTTTTTTTAATGAAGAGTTCCCATTTAATTCAAGAACATTACACAAGAGACTAAACTGCCCTTTAATGAGTCAATCAAGCCAGCATCCAAAATTTATCTCTGGCTATTGTTAAAAAAGAGAATAGTTCAACTTATCGTGAAGAAAAGAGAAGATTTCAATTATCACGATGAAAAATAGTACTTCTAGAATCTATGTTTACTTTCATCTATAAATTGATAATTTTGATGCCATTTTGTTGACTGGTGTTGAATTTTGAAAAATTTCAAATTCTGCAATTGAAAAAAAAAAAAAAAAAATATTATTATTATTATTATTATTATTATTTTTTTTAAATTTTTTTACCATTGATATAATCTAATTTGATAGAGTAACTTTCTTCATTATTCAATCGATTTCCAATACAAAATTTGTATGCCATATAAGAAAAGAATGAAATATAGCTTTTTTTCAACCTATTTGGGTTAGTATAATCAGACATTGATCTGTTGATGACTGCCAGATGTCAAGAGTAGCAATAGACATGTATTAGGGTTTAAGCATCAAAATTCAGCAAAATAAAATTGGTGTTTTCTAATGACTGGAAATGATGTATTTGCAAGATTTTCTCAGTTGTGGCCATCCATGAAAATAAATATTTTTTAAGTTCTAATAACAAAAAATGTATTGAAAATTGCTCCAGAAAAATATTTTTCAAGTATATCATAATTGCTTTGTTAAAATGAAATAAATTTCAGTTTTTAACAGTGAATGAAGGAATAAAACAAGATTTTAAAAAAAGCTATTGGGTTAAACAAAATTAAAATGATATGTCTACTAAAAGTTTTAATGATAATATTTTTTTTTCTTTTGAAGGAAAATTGCTATTTAAGTATAAGTTACCAATAAAGATAAAAACTTGTCTAGATGAAAATAATTTTTTGTTTTTTTTTAATTCCAAAATTGCTTCGGTGTTGATTTATATTGCCATGGGTCTCTCTTCAAATACGTGTAAAACTCATCATTCGGCTACAATTATGAATAGAAACTTACCAAATGCGTTAAGAATGTGGGGTGGTTTTATCACATTAAAAAAAATGTTTTTTCCTGAAATTTTGAATAGAAACTTCTGTAAATAAATTGTCCTCTATTATGTATGTACTGAAAATTTTATCAAAATCCATTAAATATTCGATTTCTCAGTTTAAATTGCTAAATCTATTGTGCTGTTTAAAAAATATTCCTTTAAGGTGTGCACAAATAATTTATATTTCAGATTTATTTCCAATTTTTCTTTGTAGTAATAATACTAAGGTTACGGTGATAAGATTTAATTTCGTTTGATTTTGATAAAGTTGTAACCATCATTAATTAATATTGAAGTTTAATTAACTATCAATTCACCCTATATTAATGATGATTTCAACTTTATGATAGCCATCCAAATAATGTTTTGTTAACAAAAAAATTATTAACTGTTGGAAAACAGTAAATAACTATCAATTTACCATTTATCATTGATGGTTATTATGTAGTCTCACCAAATAGCTTGGAGCATTTCCTTGAAAAACTATACCCCCTACCATACGGAAGGGTAGGTCGGTAGGTAGGTAATTTTCATAAAACAATAATATATTAGATACATTATTATTTTATGAAGTAAAATGGAATTTATGAGGAAAATAAATTCTTCCTTTTGCATGCAAAGTTCACCAGTAAGAAATAAAACAATTTAGAACAATAATTGATGCTTAGTTTCAAAAGCTATAAATCCAGAAATGGATACTATTTCATTTAAAAATAAGTATAATAAATAAAGGATAAATACATATGTGAATCTCATTGAAGAAAATGCATTTTTACTTTTGATTTAAATTCTATTTTCATTTCTGATGAGATTTACATAAAATAGACTGAAGATTATTTTTGTTAAAACGGGGGGAAAATTAGTACTACTCGACAGTTATACCAACATCAGAGGCAACAAAGAAAGAGTGAGAATGCCAATATTTTTCTTCAAGAAATATCTATCATGTCACTTTGAGCATTTTTAATTATACACAATATTTACATATCAAATTCAAAACAATTACAAAATTCATAAAACATTCAATGTACTCAAGTACAAACAACATTTACAATTACATGCATTTCACAGATCAGACTTTTTAGAAAATTAGATAGATTTCAAAATTGTCCTTATAATTTCATGTTCTTCCCACAATTTTTAAACTTATCTAAATTATTTTAAGACGTCTTTATACTATTGCTATTTTTAGTATGACTAAGCAACTTATTCCAAAAATATATTACTCTCTTAGAAAAAAGATTCAATTGTTTTGTATATTAGGTTTTTTGAAATCTGTCTTGTCAATAGGAGATATTAAAGAATAGTTTACCATATTAAGAAATTCCATTGATTATTTTGAATGTCTCACCCCCCCATCCTTTCTTTGATAAAACAGAAGAAAAAAGACAACCAATATTTAAAGCCATGTTTATTATCTAGTAATACAAGTAATATTTATGTTTATATTCTTTTTGAAAAAAATTCTATGCGAGAATATTGATGTCAGCAAATATTACACCTGTTTAGTAATTGTAAAATACAGAACTAATGATTAAAATGAATGTGCTCCTAATAATGGGATATGTTATGAAATAAATTCTCCAGAATAGTTTTTCAGTCATGAAATTCATAATCATAAAAAGGAGGGAGGGAAAAAGGAAAAAAATACCAAAGTCCACTGTTACATTTCTGAAAATTAAAAAAAATAAATCAGAAATAAAATCATGAATGAAAATATTGTCAATATTCACCAGGACTATATGTATTCAGTAAAAAGATTTTTGTTTTGTCCTTGTTACCTCTATGCTAGTTTTGTGGTATCTTTATGATTCTAGATAGTTTGGGTTGAGGAGCAGGTAGCGTGAAGAATATTGAGAGATGAAGGTTTTGTCTCCTTGTGGTTTGGTGTAAGCTGTGACGTCACTGGAGATGTGGAGGGAGAAAGGGAGATGTATGAAGAGAATGCACACCAAGTATGAACTTAGATGCAAAGATGAAATAAAATGAAAAGAAACACATACAAGTATTTTGATGGACAAATAAGATGTACATTTAATACAAGATCATTGATAATAAATGACAAATGAAAATGAAGTACACATAAGAATAACATAAATCTAATCGATCGTGTAAAGAGATATGAAGAGAAGAGATAGCGAAAGGTGGAAGCTTTCTTGTCCTTGATAGTACTGGTGCCGGAGTCCAAGCGAAGTTGTCTGAACTGCTTATGAATCTGTATGGCTTGGATTGCACCAAAGAATATGTCACAACCGGTTTCAGTGTGTGAGCTGGACTGCTAAGTTGTGCGTGTGACTAGGGCTTAATCTCTAATGCTGATAGACACTCGACGGACAGACCATGAAAGACAGAGAGTTTCATCCATGTGTGTTTTGCGAAATAAAGAGATTTAAGAAATATTATCACGATTATCGGATAATAATAAGCATTGCCATTTCATTCATGAGGGTGAGAGGTGTATACTTATTTGGAGCACCTGGTGAAGTGAAATGGGCAAATGTTGTATAGAGATAGGGCATGGTGGAAAAATGGTTGAGATTTGATCGGCTGGGAGGACAGCGAAATGATAACAATCTTGGGGAGAAAGAGAGAGAAAGAGTAGGTAGCAACAAGTGCTGAGGCCAGAAGCGTAACCAGTTAGGAGCGCTGGTGCTAATGAGCATTGCACCATGTATGTCAAGGGTTGTTGTAGGAAGTAACGTTTTCAATATCTAGCTAAAAGAGGGCTTTCGAATCTAATTCCTAATAAAAGTATAGGGGGCGCTACATTACATTCTCCCTTTTGGTGACTCCACAATTTGGATATTTCAATCTTTGAAGTAGTTTCCTCAAAAGACCGTAAAAGCTAAGAATGAAATACTTTGTATCAGTTTTTATTACATCAAGTCCCGACTACCTAGACTTGTCCAAGGCCACGGTTCCAAAACTACCTACCATAATGCACATGCAGTGCAGTTGTGCTCCTTTCTATATATGTTGAATATTAAGGGCTAACCCCGAAAGAGTTTTATTGATATATCTGTGGATCCTTGCATACTATCCCTCTAGCCAATTAGAACTCAATGGTCAAAAAATCCTATTTTCTTGCCAGTAGCTCTTTTATCTAGCTTTCTCTGAGAGCCTCTCAACTCCCTTCCAAAATGACGGTTATTAGTCCTTTCTCGTCAAACTCTCATGCAAACCACATACATTGCCCTAACCTACCGCTGGAACCTCACAAACTGAGTTGGTGTCACAACGATCTCTTTGAAAACTACAGTTCATACTGTTCCCAAAACATCTTCAAATATTTGAATTGAACTCATCTGTTATTCTCATTTTAGAGCTGTCTTGTTTTGTTTCTTACATCAGTTAAAAAAGCAGTACTAAAAGCAGCATCCTTCACATAGGTAACCAAGACTACAACTCTAGCACTGTGGTGTGTTCCCAGGAAAAACTGACATGGAAGTAATTTATATAATGCCCTGTAATGGTTAAGCAGTTTACTTTTTTAAATGCTATTAATTTCTGGTAAATAGCAGGGCAGATGGAATCTGTTAGCCCTGTCAAGCAGCTCAACTTAGAGTTTGGGTAAAAATGGAGGATTGATTGCTTTTTCCCTTTACTGAGAAGAATTTATTATATTCCGTTGCTTACAAAGATTGAGAGCTATTCAATCGGCATAGATGCACAAAGTTTTTTTGACCAATCATCATCATCATCAGTCTTTCAACATCCGTCGTTGGACATAGACCTTCCTCAGGATTTGCCACACTTCTCTATCATGGGCGTCGCGGAGCCAGTACTTTCTGAACTTGTCTAGCTCTTCTCTCCATCTAATATTCTGTCAGCCTCAGTTCTGCATGTGATCTCTTGGGAACCATGTCGTGAGTCGCGATGTCCATCGGTTGTCCGCCATTTGTGCAACATGGCCAGCTCACTGCCATTCAAGCTTTTTAATGGATTCTATGATGTCCCTGACTCCTGTTTTTCCCCGGATGTACTGTGCTGTCTTGTAGTCTCTCCATGTGAGGCCTAGCATAATTTTCTCATGTGCACGTTGTATAGTTCTCAATTTGCGGATCTGTCTCTTGGTTAGATTCCATGTTTCAGCTCCATAAGTGACTATTGGGAGGATGCATTGGTTATACACCTTTCTTTTTAGGATTAATGGGATCTTCTTATTTTTGAAGGTTGAGCAAGCCCTGCCAAAGGCTTGCCAACCTAGAGTGATTCTTTGTTTGATTTCTTCTTCTTTTGAGGGTCTCATGGAGATTACAATAAAAGAAGACTGTTGATTTAGTTATAATGTAAAAACCTTGAACCTTGAACCTGTGTTAATCAAGAATGACCGTAAAAGTTTCCCATCCCATAAAGATGTATCTGTCTTTACTTATTTATTGCCTGAGACAGCTACATATTTGCTTTCAGTGCATAGATATGTGCTCAGATATTGAAATGCTGATTTTGCTGGTAGGCTCTCCACACAGGGCAGTTCAATACATTTAAAGCCATCGAGTTAGAGTAATTTTTTTGTCCTTGGTTATTCTCTTGCAATGAAACAAGATAATCCATAGATGGTAATGGAGGCAATGTATGCCATGATTGTCCTGAAGCAGCTGACAAGATATCTTGCAAAAGATTTCTTTGTCCTGATTCTTCTTACTTTGACTGTAAATTGGATAGTGACTCAAAACGATTTATAGATGGTAATCATGACAGTGGCAGCCCTGATTGTCCTGGGGTGACTGATGAGATATTTGACTGATATGACATCATACAAAATATCCTAGTCTCAAGTGGCTGAATAAAGAATTGCTCATTTCAGCTTCCTTTATCCACTACTCCACCAAAAAAATTTGCAGTATCAACTTAAACGTTATTTTGTTTCATGGAATGTCTTTTTGTAATGAGACTTGTGCACAACATATGTTATCTCAAAGAATTAAACTCTGGTTGACTTGCTTTCTGATGAAAATATTTAAAGAATGACTTTTAGAGACTATCAACCAAGTCAACACAAGCAGGGAAAATATTTAAAAAAAAAAAAAAACTCGGTTTTTAAGTGATTCTGCCTGGCTGTCTATTTGTCACACATGCAGGCTGCTCCAATGGAACTAGAGGGCTGAAAATGTGAACATTTACTCCATATCATAGCTATGAAAATTTTTTTTTTTTGGACCCCCCCCCCTTAGATTTTTTGTGAGGTGTTCAATCGGCGGTTAAATTTTGTGCTAAATTGGTTCTTTATGTTGTGCCTGGCAGCATTCACCCTATTTTTTGGAAATCCTGACATGTGATCATTGCCCAACAAAAGGTGGGAGAAGTAACTTATTCATTGATCACCGCATTTTCTAATTTTCTGATTGATCAGCCCCAAAATGGTATGCTGCCAGAAGACATTGGTCATGTGATGATTTCTATTGAGTGACTAACCAAACCTATTTTGTTTTGAATGCAATTTTACTTTTTTTCAACCAAGCTGCCTCTTGGATTCTGTTTCTTTCATCCTTTTTTCTTTTTACACAAAAAATATTAATATTATCCTCTTTTACTTCAACTTGCTTTTTAATTCATCCCTAAGATTTTAAAAAAAGAAATTTATTTTATTTTCAATTTTTTCTTTCCAAAAACTTTGTGGTGGAGTGAAGACATTATTTTGTCTGTCCTTCTTAATTTTGTTCATTTTACTTGAGCAATTTATTATAATCCACTTCCAGCTTGCTAGGCCCATTGAAGCCTTGCTAGAACCCCATTAAGCATACATTTTGGCAACATGTTCCCTACTCTATTCATTGCCAGCTTCTCTCAACACTTGATGGGGAGGGGTTTGACTTTGCTTTAGTTAACATTTATTCTTTGCTTCCTTCCTGAGGAACTTCATCTGTCAGAATCTTAGTGAATATAAATTAGAGTCTGTTTCATTATTTCAATGATGTTTTTGTAAATTTATTTTTTGATATCCAATACAAGAAATTGGAATGTAGGTTGGTGAATCAGTAAGTCTCCATCTTGACACATAATTATTACCTGAATTCAGGTGCAAAATTTTCTCTATTCAGTGTTGAATTTTTCACTGAAATAAGTGCATTTACAAGAAAGGAGTTCATGTTGAAAAATAAATGTTTGATGTGTAGGATAAATGCTTTTTTCATCATGAGGATGCAGACTTATTGATGTACTTTCTTTCATTCTGTTATATTTCATGTATTAATAGAAAGGAATGATTTTTGAATAAACGTATCTTGTATTTAGCATCATAAAACATAATTAACAGAGGCAGATTCGTTGTGTATTGGGATATGCTCTCTGTAATGTTTTCTTTGATTCTACCAAACCTTAATTACTTATGCAGTAGAATATTAGCTTTAAAATCCTTAAGGATATTGATTTTTAATTTCAATTTGAAGAGAGCAGGTGGAAAATTAAAAAAAAGAAATTAAGAAAAATCAACTTGGAGTTAGTTGTTTGGGTAGAATTGCTTGGAATTGTTTTGAAAAGCCAACAATTAAACATAACAAGTAATACAATGTGAATGAAAATAATTATTAAAAAAAAAAAAATTCTTTCGAGTATGAAAGTTCATTATTTCTATCCATTGAAGAGGGAAGAGAACTATGTTTATTTTGAAAGATATCAGAGGAATAGAGCCTTTTCATTAGATTTCCTAAGAGGATATCACTTTGGAAGAGAGAAAGTAGAAGTCAACATTCAGCAGTGTTCTGAAGCAATGGAAACCTTTAATCTTTATGCTGAAAAATGACGGAAAAGGTTTATGAAAAAAAAACTTAGCTCATTGAAACTCACATTAAATAAAGGCTTAAAGAAATGAAAAAAAAAAAAGTTCAACAATTCTAAATATTTTTTAGAATCAATATTTGGCTGACATTGTAGTTTATTTTTCATTGATATTTTCTAACTCCTACGTTACGATTGTATTTTAATTGTTTCCTTCGTGATTTTTAATTCAAATAAGTTTTCTTTCTATCTAATTTCATTTGTTGCCCACCCTGAAAAGTATGTGATACAGCAGTCCTGCTTTCAGTCAACATCATCCTCAGCCACTATAAGTTTAGTGCAGTATGAAGGCCTTTTTCAATCTCCCTCCATGACAACCGTGATTGTGCTAACTGTTGTTGTGTTTACCTGCAAATCTTTCTATCTCATCCCTCCATCTTATGTCTGGTCTTTTCCTAATGTGTTTACCCATTGGGCACCAATCAGTTATTCTTTTGCTACATCTGTTGTCATTTCTTCTTGTTGAATGTTTAACCCATCATCATTTTTGTTGCTAAAAATATTTATACAACATCCTTCTCTCTTTATCCCTAGCATTGCTCTCACCTTGGTTCTCTGTTAGTTTTCTTAACTTCTATGTTTCATTTCTATAAGTCATAGGTGGTATAATGTATTCATTGTATGCTCTACACACATTGGCAAGGTGCTCTTCAATATGTCTCTATTCATATCAAATGATTCCCTACCAATTAGTCTTTCTCTAACTTTAACACCTATCCTGGGTAAATTATTCATCCATCTCTTGTAGAGTCTGGTCCTCTATTTTCATGGTCTTTTTGGGGACTCTACCATTGAACATTACTTTGTTTTGTTAATCTTTAAACTTACTTTTTTCTCCCTACTTAGATCAATCAACCTATTTTGTAATTTTTCTGAGGTATCTGACACTATAAAATGTCATCGTTGAATTTCAAGTGATCTAGATATTCTCTGTTTAACTGTATTCTCATTTCCTCCGAGTCAGTTTTGCAAAAGATCCTTTCAGGGCATGCTGTCAATTTATTATTCATCAGTTTGATTCTCGACCACAACTTATTTCTTTTTCTCAATACATGCTGTTAACTTATCCACTGACTACCAAAGGGAAACTGACCAGTTCATAATGATCATGATACAGAAGAGGTCAGGTGTATGTGATGAGTCTAAGTAGTTTACTAGGGCTTATGCTTGCCAGTGATTCCTGTAGATCTGGGTTTATTTATTGGGATGAAAAGCTATAGGAATTGAGATGAAGGTAAAGAGTAGCAAAAATAGTTAATGATCTATAATACCTTATTTAGTAGAATGAAAAAATAAATTGGATTACAGATACTGAACTATGACTTAATAAAAAAAAATGGTCTGAGAGATTTGGATAGGTGATTGGTGTAAGTACTTGATATGGCCTTGTGCTTGTCACAGAATCCTGTAGCTTGGTGGTAACAGTAATTGGGTTCCCTCATTGCAGAAAGGGAACCGACCCGAGTTAAGTTGCATTGAAAAGCAACGAAAATTCAGATGTACATAAATAGCAGCAAAAAATGATATATAATGTTCTAGAATACTTTGTCTCATAAAATGAATCTGAAAATAAATTTTTTTATTTGTATTTAAATCAATTTTTCTAGCGAGCTTAGTCTGATGATATTAAGTTACTTGATTGTTTTGGTACTGAAGCTACTTAATTTGAACCCATGAGCATACACATTTGGTCTTGTGCTGCGAAATCTACTATGTATGGGGTTTGAATAAGACTCCCTTCCCTTGTATACATTCACGAGGTTGAAATTGGGGCCTTTAATATATGTATGAGTCTCTCTCCAAACAAAAAAAAATATTTGTGGGAGTTTGAATCTATAAATTAATATGGTCTGGGATTAGGCTCATCTCTTCGTAATTGAGATCAGGAAATTTGTAAGAACTTTGTGTGAAGATTTGTTTTTTTTGCAAAACAAGTATTACTAATTTTCTACTATATTTTGAATGATTAAAAATATGATTGATTTTATCAGAATATATTTCTTACTATAAACTTGGGTTAGACAGTTGGATAAGAGGTGAGAAACGTTTGTTAGGTAGTTTACTGAAGAGGTAGAAAGAGAGGGGAGAAAGGGGTGTTATGTAGTCAAAGGAGAAAGAAAATTAAATAATTTACGGAGGGGATAGAAAGAGAAAAGGGAGAGAAGATAAAGTCTGTTCAACAAGAGGGACAGAAGTGAGAGTGGAGGAATAGAAAAGTAGATAACAAGAGGGTCGAAAGGAAAGTTAGGTAGTTTAGTTAGATGGTAGGAAGACAGGTTAATGAATAACTTTTTCAGTATCTGAGTGGGTAGAAAGACAGAGAAGTTGTGATGAACAGCAACTAAAATGGGATGAAGGTAGATAGTAGTGTAAAATAATTAATGATTAACAATACTCCATCGGAAAAAATGAATAAATTGGATTACCATTGCAAAACAACCAAATAATGACAAATGTGGTGTAGATGAGATCGGGATAGGAGATGAGTTTAAATTTTTGATTTGAACTTAAGCTTGAACTTTCTACTGATACCTGTAGTTCAGTAGCAAGATTGGTTAGGCATTAATTGGGCTACCCTCTGGTATAGATGGCTGTGAGTTTGATTCTCACTTGGAAATTATATTTTTATTGCAATCTGTCTTGTTAATGTATTCACTCACTGCTGAAGGGAAACCAGACTGAATTTAGTGGCTATAAAAAGCAACCAAAATTGAGATGAAGGTAAATAGTAGCAAAAAATGATTTACTATAACTCATCTAATAAAATGAGTGAATAGATTGGATTACTGATACTGAATGACCAGTTAATATGAAACCTAGCGTAGACGTAATCGGTATAGAGGACGTGTTTAAGTGGATTTGAACTTGCGCTTGCCACTGATTCCTGTAGCTCAGTGGCAAGATCGTTGGACAATAACAGAGCCACCCTCAAGCAGAGTATTGTAAATTCGATTCCCAATTGGAAATTATTCTTTATTCTGATTCATGATGATAATTTATGAATAATAACTCACAATACTTCATGTAATGAATTGAATAAATTGATACATAAATTTGATTAATGGTACTGGGTTGCTAGTTGATATGAAATATGGTACAGAATGAGATCAGGATAGGGGATAATTAAAGTGTTTGATTTGGAGTCTAACTTGCCACTTATTCCTGTAGCTCAGTGGTAAGAGCTGTCAGGTGTTAACTGAGCCACTCATGAGTGTAGTGTCATGAGTTTGATTTTCACCCAGGACTTATACTTTATATATATATATATATATATATATATATATATGCAATGATGATTTATTCACTTCCTGCTGAAGGGATGCCTGACTGATTTTAGTTGTGATAAAAAGCAACAAAAATTGAGATGAAGGTAAACAGTAACAAAAATTTGTTGTTGATTTACATATGCAATATCAAATAGAATAAATAAATAAATTGGTTTACCGATACTGAACTATCAGTTGATACAAAACTTAGTGCAGAAGGGATCAGGATAGTAAATGATATTTTATAGAGATTTCCAAGAATTAAGAAATGGTGCACTCACATTCCCAGACAGGCTTGCACGCACCCATGGCCAGGTCGATGTAGCCTCTTCTAAAATCTTGAAGAAATTATTTTTCTAAAATCTAAGGATTTGTTTACTCACTTTTGGTGTTGAAAGTTCTCATGCCAAACTAGCATAAGCATTGAGAGGAAGAAAAATTCATGTCCAAAGTTCCCTATGATGAATGGGAAGGAAGTGTCCAGGGTGATAATCACATTTGTAAATATAACCACCATGAAAGCTTTTTAAATTTTTCTCCCGAAACCAACAAATTTCCGAAAAGTTTCAAGGTCTAACATAATGAAATCACATATAATAAACAAGGAAGACATAAAATATTTTCTGATGGAGTGGGAATTTGGTCAAATGATTACATTTTTTTGTGCTTTCAATAACTGAGCTATTGATACTGATTTTCTAGTGAATAAAGTTTTAAATAGAACTTTATAAACAAGGATCAAAAAAGTTTGTCTGATCTATAAAGACCTGGGGAAGTCAGAGCCACCTATTCTATGTTGATTTGGGGGCTATGTTACATTAGTAGAAAAATTTGCATCCCCTAAGGTGCAGCCATTTAGGGGT
Organism: Thysanoteuthis rhombus; assembly: GCA_963457665.1. Classification (NCBI taxonomy): domain Eukaryota; kingdom Metazoa; phylum Mollusca; class Cephalopoda; order Oegopsida; family Thysanoteuthidae; genus Thysanoteuthis; species Thysanoteuthis major. Next base: position 40,691,073 of record OY735201.1, read on the forward strand.
TTATAATATGCATACAAGCAAGACAAAAAGCATTCCCCATCTTTATAGTAATAGGTAACTTGGTAATGTCTTTATACTAAGTGCAATATTCTAAATATGCTAGTTTAAGGCTATGAGAGCTCAAACTTTTCAGAGAATTTCCATTATTCAAATGCCTATGATTTTATCCCATATTTCAATTGGTTGATGTCAATGATCACTGCAAAGTTAACAATTTAGATGAATTTGGAAATGTTAAAAAAAATACGGCATTTTTGTTATTTTGCATACAGACAGAACCAGCAAGTAGTCTTGAACAATGCCTTCCTCCAATGTTATAAAACAGTTATCAATTTTTATCCAAATATCTATCTATCTATCTATCTATCCATCTCTCTCTCTCTCTCTCTCTATATATATATATATATATATATATATATATATATATATATATATATATTGAGAGAGAGAGAGATAGGTTGGATGATTCATCTGTTGTGATGAAATATTATCTTATTAAATTAGAATCACCAAATGAATAAATTTATGCTCATCGAAGAGAAAATTCTCATCACTAGAGATTTATCATATGTCCAGTACTATACAATGCCTATGTAAATCAGGAATAAGTAAAATTGCTGGCATAGTCATTCATGAGAATTTACACAAAACCGTATGTGCTCGTGTGAGTACACTAACACACATACAAATTGTTCTTTTTTTCTTTTTTAATGTTTGTCTTATGTTACTTTATATTTTTTTTGTCTTTGGTATATCTACTTATTTTCAAGAATTCATCAAGTTATTTTCCCAATGGAAACATGGAACAGTCATGTCAAACTAATTGGAATTTCTGTTCGTAATTTTCTGAACACGTATATCAGACTATCAATGGTCCTTAGAGATGGAATAGACTCGTACAATTAAATTTATGACATTGAATTAGCAAAATAAACAGCACATATCTAATATAGATAAATAGGAATATAAATAAAAAATACTGTTAGATTACATTAATTGATAGACTCGTAAAGATTAATGCAGGACATCGGTTTCATAAAATAGATAACAGTAAAATGAAAGTAAATATAATAATCTAAATAACGACTGACGAGTGGAAGTCAAACAAGAAAATACAAGAACCCTAAATCAAATATTGAAGTTAAATACAAGTTGGGGGGGGGGGGTGTCTGATTAATACAGTTCAGGGAGGCCATAATAAAATGCCTGTACTATTTTTAATCCCGAAACTGATCCGTGCTTAAACAACTGATGATCCCTACTATAATATTTAACATACAACATGAGAATCCAAATAAAATCATCATCATCATCATCATCAGTCTTTTAATGTCCACTGTTGGACATAGACTTTCCCCAGGATTCGCCACACTTCTCTATCATGGGCGTCGCGAGGCCAGTATTTCCTGAAACTGTCTAGTTCATCTTTCCATCTTTTGTTCTGTCAGCCTCAGTTTCTTATGTGATCTCTGGGGATCCATGTTTTGAGACGTGATGTCCATCGGTTGTTTTTCATTCTTGCAACATGGCCTGCCCATTGCCATTTGAGTTTTCTGATAGATTCTATGATACCTCTGACTCCCGTTTTCTTCCTTATATACTGTGCTGTCTTGTGATCTCTCCATGTAAGGTTGAGCGTGATTCCCTCATGCGCACGTTGCATACTTCTCAGTTTGCAGGCCTGTCTCTTGGTTAGGTTCCATGTTTCAGCTCCATAAGTGACTATTGGGAGGATGCATTGGTTGTATACACTTTTCTTTAGGATTATTGGGATCATCTGGTTCTTGAATGTTGGCCTTGCTCTGCTAAAGGCTTGCCATCCCGAAGTGATTCTTTGCTTGATCTCTTCCTCTTTGGAGGGTTTCATGGAAATTCGTTGTCCTAGGTAGATGTAGTGGTCTACCTTGCCGAGTTCTGCATCTTCTATCCTGACAGTTATGTTTTCATTCTCAGCATGATCAATGCCCATGATTTTCGTTGGTTCGTACAGTCCAAATATAAACATCAATAATAAATTTTCATGAAAAATATCCGAATGTAGTACATCAATAGGGATCGGAAAGTAACTAGCGTGCTTGACGAGACATCGTAAAATGATTTGAAGACTTGGTATGAAAATTATGAAATTTCTAAACAAATTCTCTTTCAGCTGAAGTGTAAAGTTTATGACTCTATGTAAATGTGTGTACTAGCAGGGAATTTGGGCATTACCCATGGAAAAATAACTGAACATCCGACAATACATAGATAAAACATATTCTTTACTAAATACCTTATTACACAACACAACCAAATGGGCGGAGGGTCAGAGCCAAAAAGATTGTTATAGTGTAGTTCAGTGTACTTGCAGGTTGTACGATTGAATCATTGCATGGGTGCTGAACACCTTTGCAAAAGTTCACAAATCCTGCCTTTTGGGGGGCTGACAGACCCATGTGAGGTGATCTGATGTTTCACTGGAAAATCCTTTACAATACGTGAACAATTGACAGAAACATCTATTGTAAATTCTACCGTCACACAGTACACAAGCTCATTCAATGGCATCTCACTGCTGACTGTGTTATCCAATGAGAGATTGTCTGTTCACACATGAGCAATAACATCCCTTTTGACTTATCGGTAAGTTTCATCAAAGTTACAAAAATGGTACTCGAGATATTCGAAGTGGCTTGATACTTTATGATTGACTGTGTATTAAACGGCTTGCATTACACCAGAAGTTCCTACATAGATATACATAAGTTTGAAAGCTCTCTATGACCTAAATAACAACTACATGGAGGAGAAAAAGATGAAAAACCACTTTGGATTTAAAACGTAAAACAGTCCATCCAGCATCAAGCTTTTGGAGAGGTTTGAAGCGTAATTGTTTGAATTCATCCAAAAAATGAAATGAACAGATGATTTCCTCAACAGAATTACAAGAGGATATTGTAAAAATCAAAGGATTAAAGGATATTTGTATGAAAGCACACAAATCCAGAAACAACTATAAATTTACAATGAAAACAAATTAAAAAAAAAAAAAATCCTTAAAAAACAAATCACAATTGCATACAACTTGGATGTAGACATTAATCTAGCAAACCTCCTGTATAGAATGTCATGAGTTTAATTCCCGCACGGAAATTATTCTTCATTATGCTGATGATTTATTTACTTACTGCTGGAAGGAAACCAAACTGAGTTCAGTTGCTATAAAAAGCAACAACAATTGAGATATAAACAAAAATATAAATAATATAATATATAATAATATAATATATAATAATATGATAATATATATATGGTAATATAATAATATAAATAGTATAAAAAAGATATTAAGATATAGACAAAAATTATTAGTGATTTACAATACTTTATTTGATAAAACGAATAAATGAATTGGATTACCGATACTAAACTACTAGTTATTACAAAACATGGTTCAGAAGATATCGGTATAAGGCATGAGTTAGAAAGTTTGATTAAGGTTTGCGCTCGTCACTTATTCTTGTAGCTCATTGGCAAGATTAGTCGGTTGTTAATGGAGTCATTTAACGGAACTAGTTTGCTTCCTAGAGTCTTGAATTCTATTCTCACTCAGAGACTATTGATTATTTAGATCCACAATGATTATTTACTCTTTGCTGATTCTGTTTCATCTCTACCGTGTTTTAGTAGACTTATTCATTTTCTATCTTTTTGAAATGAAGCATCGTCATTATGATTATTTCATTACTAGCCTTACCACTTATTATTGTTGCTTTGGCAACTTTGTGAGTCGATACACACAATGACTTGGCACTTGAACTCACATCCCACATCTCTGGAAGATAGATCAAATTTTATTCAGTTACTCCTTTCTTATTTTCTATTCTAGCGGTTGAAGAGTGTATTGACCCAGATTGTTGTAATAAATTGGCTACAATATTAAGATAGAATTAAACTAGTAAAAAAATACTAAAGAGTTTTACATCATCTGTCAAAATATTTCTTTAGATGAAGCAATTTCACTATAATTATTTCATTGTTAGCTTTACTGCATTGCATTATTGTTGCCTTTATCACATCACTTCAAGTTTCACTATTATTATTTTATTGCTAGTTGTGGTTTACTTGTTATAGTTATTAGGGGCCCCATATTTTGTGGAGTGATAATAGTAGTAGTAGCTTAAGTCCGTGCCATGTATTGAAGTTGCCGCCAAATGTATGACGTCTCAAAGATTTCAAGGAAGAAGATTGAAGTTGATAGTCTGCCATGTTTGATCCAGATGTAAACATCTGGTCGCCATGTTTCTTTGTTTTGATTAAGAGTTTTACTTGATATTTTTGAATGAATGGATATAGAGGATTAAAACAGACTTCATGAAACAAAGATGGTAAACAGATGATGTTTTTAGACAATAAAAGTGTACATTTATTGAATCAACTAATAATTAGACATTTATAAACAATACAATCAAGGCTGAAAAGGAGAGCATAAACATTAGGCCTGATTAAGAGGAATGGAGTTATGAAAAGGGAGCGATGATCTGAGAATGGAGCTTGTTGCCAGGAAGAAAAGAAGTTAGATATGCTATCTCGAGTTGAGAGCTTTGTATCATATCCAGACCTAATTGTGGGTTAATGAGGTACAGATAACTGAAATGTTTAGTATCGTTAAAGTCTGCTTGTTTTGAAGACCAAAGAGTTATTGTGGGAGTAGGGTTATCTGTGTTCATGCCAGCAACCAAAATTGTGAGGCGATGAGACACCCATATTTGCCATGGAGCAGAATTGAGGGTCATTCTCAGATGTGAAAAAATGTAAAACAGACAGACTACTTACATTACAGAAAACACAATGATTCTAACCTATGTTCGCTTACTGAAGCAAGGAGAATTGTGACAAAAGATGACCTTCTGGAAAGTGGGCTGAAATGAGCAATGATTAATGGAAGAGCTATATTATATATATATGTATGTATATATATATATATATATATATATATATATATATATATATATATATATGAATGAAGGAATCAACATTAAATATGTGGATAGCTCTCAAGTTTTCTTGATGAGGCTATATGTTTATTTGTATTTATTTTCATACTCAATTTTAAGTGGAAATGAAATAGGGTCACAACACTAGCTTTGCTCCATCGCATTATCGTTGCCTTTTATCTCAACACTTACAGCTAAAAGTGTTGTAATAGAAGGCAAAAATAATATTGGATCCAATGTGTGGTGATAAATGGCTAAAATAATGTGATGGAGTAAAGCTAGCGATGAAGAAATAACAGTGAAAATGCTCCATCAAAAAATATATCTTATTACAATTCACCACATGTCTGTCTGTGACAGCCTGCTGCACAAATCATTCTATAAAATCCTATGAAATTATCTGTGTGTACCAATGTGACCTGTAAGCAGGTTTTTAGTAAGTTAGTTTTTCAAAATCACTATCCTAAATATATTTTTAGGCAGGTAGCCAATTTATACATAAATCCATTTGTGCTAAATAAAAATGTTTGTGCCCGTCTGATGACTTATTGTCAAATAATAGAATGATTCTTAAGAATGCATTTGTTTTTTTGTATCACTAGTTCTATTTTATTTTTTTGCCAAAACATGTTTTATTGGATATTTCATTGAGATATATAGAGAGATACTAACCTCCCATTTAAATTTGAATTTTGATCTATAAGTTTATACTTATTCATTTTTGAATCATCATTATTTCCATTTGGAACATACATAATCACAATATTTATATACTAATTCAACCCTTAGCCCCCTTTCTTTTTACACTTCAGTATTGAATCAGTTTGAAAACATTAAATCAAACAGTATATGATTCCCATCTATTTATTTTCTTAATTCTTTTTTTTCTACTTTTTGGATTGCAAATTACTCCTCCTATTAGCACAGGTATTTAATCTAGTTTAGATAAATGAGGATGAGAAAAATTTTTGTTGCACATAAATTGAAGTTAGATTTAAATCAACTAAGCATAAGGCAGCAAAATAAAGTGAATCAAATAAGAAGAAAAAGAGGGAGATATGATATGCTGTGGTGACACAAAACCAGTAAAGATTCATGTCACATGATACCAAAGCTCTATTTCAGAATGTCAGTATTTAAAAAAAAATCCGTATCATGATTCATATTCACTTTTTTTTTTTTCGTTTCAGATTAGTTATGCAAAACCCGACAGTGGCTGGCCCAACCCTTTGCAATTATCCGTCTGTGTTCCATTCCAGAGTAAGTAATAGGGTTTTGTTCATTAAAATTTACTCGGGCTGTTCTTATTCCAAAGGTGCATGTTTGGAAGGGCTGAACTCAATGGTATATAGCAGCCTGCCATAATTGTCATCTGAAGTAATTTTCCATTCATTGAACAAATTTCAGCTTAGTGGTCCTATGGGATGAGTATTTATACATATCCTGGCTGATTTTCCTTATCAGTGACTTGTTCAAGTAGAGAATATTAGTAGTAGTTTATACATAAGCAGTTTCTCCTTCACCAAAAGTCGGGGATATCCATATCACTACACTATACTCAGAAATATACGTATGGATAATAAAGTACAGTTAACCAGACGATCCCAATAATCCTAAAAAGAAGAGTATGTAATCAATATATTCTACCGATTGTCACTTATGGAGCTGAAACATGGAACCTAACCACGAGACATACCTTCAAACAGAGAAATATGCAACGCGCGCATGAGAGAATCATGCTCAACTTTAAATGGAGAGATCACAAGATGGCCCAGTATTTTAAGAAGAAAACGGGTGTCTGAGACATCTTAGATAAAGTTAAATGGCAATGGGTAGGCCATGTTGCAAGAATGGAAGACAACTGATGGACATCACGTCTCACAACATGGATCCACAGAGATCACATGCAAAACTGAGGCCAGCAGAATACTAGATGGAGAGAGGAACTAGACAAATTCAGAAATTACTGGCTCTGTGACGCCCATGATAGAGAATTGTAGCAAATCCTGGGGAAGGTGTATGTTCAACGATTGATGTTAAAAGATTGATGATAATGATGATGATAGTACATAGCTAGGGGAAGCAGTTTCTCCTTCACCAAAAGTAGGGAATATCCATATCACTACACTATGCTCAGAAATATACGTATGGATAATAAAGTACAGTTATATCTTGCCATTCATGGGTAAATGGGGGTGCCAGAGAGGATGTGTTTTTTTTGTTTTTTTTTCTCTATTCTTCCTGCAGTTTGCTTCTATGAGAGAGATTGCCTGTGAGATCTTATATCACCCTGCTGGTCTCCCTGTTGGCTGCCTGTGTTGGTACTTTTTGTGTCTCCTCTGCAACCACAGACTAGTTCTCTGAAAGTCTATGGAAGATGATAGTATTGACACATGCTGAAATTGCCTCAGTGCACATTGAGAATGGTGTAGACACAATGCTGATGTAAGCACTTGTATAAGTGTAGGTGACACTGGTGCATGACCAAGGATATATATGTATAGATATACATATATATGTATGTGTATATAAATACATATGTGTGTGATGAAGTAAAGGATTTGATACTCAAAGACGTTTATGTTTATATTTCTGCTCTATTTGGGCTTCTTAGGGTGAATTCGCCATTTGATTGTGTAGCAAATCCTTTACTTCATCATATTTTGAGCTCTACGCTAACTTAACTTAATGTTGAATGTATGGAGCACTGTATAGAATAAATCCATCATACACTGGATATTTGATCATATTATATTGTATTCCTGATTTGAATTTAAGTTTTGAAATCGTTTTTTCTGGTTATATTCGTTCAATATTATATTTTTTGCAGATAAATGCAATGTTTTTTGTCGCTTTGTCGATGGCAATTATTTGTAAATTCTCTTAAAAGTCTTTGAGGTATTCCAGCATTTGGGGGTCTTCGATTTGTTCTGTGTGGCTATTTTAGATGTGGATGTATAAAAGTATTTTTTGTTTCAAAAAATTAGAGATTTAATATAAAAACATATCCATATACAGTATATGATGATACCTCAGATAAATAACAAATATATATATGTATATAATACGTATTGGCAGATGTATTTATATGTGTGTATATATATATATTTATATATATTGGTAGATTTGTATGTATATATGCATATGTATTGGTAGCTTTGTATGTATATATGCATATGTATTAGTAGATGCGTATGTATATATGCATATATATTGGTAGATGTGTATGTATGAACATATAGATGTCAGTAGATGAGTATATATGTATATTGATAGATGTGTGTTTATGTTTATATGTTGGTAGATATGTATATATATATATATATATATATATATATATATATATGTGTATCGGGAGATGTGTATGCGTTATATATTTCAGTAGATGTGTGTGTGTGTGTGTGTATATATATATTGGTACATGTATATATATGTACATATATATTGGTAGATGTGTGTATATATACATATATGTCAGTAAATGTGTGAATATGCATATTAGTAGATGTGTGTTTATGTAAATGTATATATATCGGTAGATGTGTATGTATATATATTTATATTGATAGATGTGCATATATGTATGTATATATATATATATACACAAATCTGTAGCTGTGTATGTATTTATATATATGTGTATATATTAATATCAGGATTTGTGTATGTATCTAGGTGTCAGTATATGTATCTGTAGATGTGTGCATATATTCGTCTTTACTTGTCGATGTGTGTATATATTTATCTGTTGATGAGTGAATATATATATAGATATATATATATTCTTATCATTGATTTGAAGTGAACCGACAGAATGTTGATGAAAATGACAATTGGAAGATGAAGAGAAAAACTCAAGAGATAGGTGTTACATCTCAGTATTTTTTGTTATCCCGTGGGCGTATTTCAATGCATCTTGACGAGAGCCAGCCATTTTTTCAAATATTTGCAGCGATTCATTGAAAAGATTTGCTCTTCATATTTTTTTCGTAGATGTGTATATATACTAATGTATATGTATGTATATATATATATATGCGTGTGTGTGTATGAATGTACGTATTCATATAAATATATCTGTAGATGTGTAAATGTATATATTCATGTATATATATATGTATTTATATCTGTAGATCTGTAATTATATATATATATATATATATATATATATATATATATATAAACTGTAGGTATGTATGTATAGATTTATATACATATATCTGTAAATTTGTATGTATATATTTATATTCAAATATCTGTAGATGTGTATGTGTATGTTTATATTTATATATCTGTAGATGTGTATGTATATATCTATACGTCTATGTCTCTACATTTGTATGTATATACTTATACATGTATCTATAGATGTATGTACGTATATATTTACTTATATATTCCGTAGATGTAAGTACGTATATACTTATTTATATATGTATCTATAGATGTGTGTATGTATCTATAGATGAGTGTATATATGCATATATCTATCCGTTATTTATGTATACATAATCATACCTGTTGATGTATATACTCATAATATATATATATATATGTACCTGTATATAAGTGTATATATGTACCTCTTGCTTTGCTCTTACCATTGAGCAACAGTACATTGAAATGGCTTCCCTATTGGTAGCACGTTTGATTCTTGCAGCAGCCCCATTTTCTTTAATTGTTTAGTCTATATATGCTGCCTAGGCAAACTGGTGTATTAATTGTATAAAAATGGGAGATCATCCCAAATAGGAATTTCAATTTCATTTGATGCAATTTATAATCATATATATATATATATATATATATATATATATATATATATATATGTATTAATATATCATTTTCTTATGCTTCTTTCAACAAGTTTTTGTATTTCGCATGGTGAAGATATATATATATATATATATGCAATACACATCAGGAATACAATGTAATATGATATAACTTGATACCACATCTGATGTGTGATGAGTTTATTTCATAAAGTGCTCAATACAGTTAACGTTAAACATCGAGTTGAGTTAGAGAAAGGCTTAAATTATGATGAAATTAAGGATTCACTACACAAACACATTTATGTTTCGACCCTGTTTGGGCTTCTTCAGGCAAATGATTCGATTTATTTGGATCCCTATTTGGTACGTTATTGGGGGGGGATGTCTACCTTTTTGGATGGTGACCCTTCTTATTCTATCTATATAGCTTTTTTCATTCTTTTCCTTGTTTTGTTGTTGGTCATGCTTTTTCATTTTTTTAACATAGTGGAGATAGATTACTGTCTGGTTGATATAAATAAATGGAAGACACTTTCCTTATCAGTGTGTTATTAATACATTGTCTCTTTGTGATATGTTCTTCTCGGGAAGTATTATATACTTACTTTCATCTGCTCCCCAATTTTAGGGTTCACTCTTACATGACCTTAGTTGTTCATGTTAGATACTTTTTAAATTCTTGGCTGGACTTGTTTCTACATATCTAAGGTAATTATGAAAAGGTCATTGGGTTCTTTAACTGGCTGAGCACAGAAGAATAATAATGTTAATAGTAATGCTGCTTCTACTATTATCGATATTTACAAGAAGAATAAGATAACTATGTTGGTTAATTTCAGTATACTTGTATGAGGACGATGAATTATATTCTTTAGTAGAAATTTTGAGGGGTGCTTGCACTTTAAAGTTACTTCATTCTTTCTATTTAGCAATTCTGTTTTTTGATTTATTGGTATAGGTGAGGATTTTGAAATTTTCATTTAAGCATAGGTAACATGGGGTTTCACTGTTCTGGTGTACATGTCTTTATTTAAATATTTTCCATTTTACTGTGGGTATGAGGTTGCTGTCTGTTAATTTCCAATGATGTCTTGACAGTGATATATGTATGATTGGCTAATTTTGTTCTAAAGGGTGTTGTAGATATTCCTATATAATATTTTGCTTCTTAGGATTTCTTTTGGGTTGATATTTCAATTTGATATACAATATTCAATTTGAGACATTTGTTTAACAAAGGGTAACTGTTTGTACAGTTGCAGTCTGGTTTATTCATATTTTCTCCACTAACATTATTCCTTATTGATCATCATCAGTCTTTTATCATCTGTCGTTGGACACAGACTTTCCACAGGATCCACCACATTTTTCTATCATGGGTGTTGCAGAGTCAGTATTTTTTGAATTCATCTAGTTCATTTCTCTATCTTGTATTCTGCTGGCCTCAGTTTCACATGTGATCTCTGGGGATACATTTTGTGAGTTGTGATGTCCATTGGTCGTCTGCTATTCTTGCAACATGACCGTCCCATTGCCATTCAAGTTTTCTAGTAGATTCTATGATGTCTCGGACTCCTGTTTTCTTCCTGATAAACTGTGCTGTCCTGTGATCTCTCCATGTAAGATTGAGCATGGTTCTCTCATGTAAGTGTAGCATGCTTCTCAGATTCGTTTTCCTAGGTAAATGCAGAGGTCTACTTTCTACAGTTTTGCATCTTTGATTTTGATGGTTGTCTTCTTATTCTCAATGTGGTTATTGCACATGACCTTCGTTTTACTGAAGTTCATGTGTAAGCTGACTTTCTTGTTTTCTTGATTTAGTTCATCTAGCATTATTTGGAGGTTGTGTAAGTTCTCTGCGTTAAGAATGATGTCGTATGTGAATCTGAGGTAACTCATATATTTGCCGTCTATTTTGATTTCTCTATTCTCCTAGGCCAGGTTTGGAAGATCATCTCGAGGCAGGCTGTGAAGAGTTGGAGTGGGTTTTATATAAAAACATTATGATGGCTGTGTTCCAGTCTTTTTTGTTGTTGCTATGTTTTCCTCTATTGTTTCTAACGTTGTCGGATATTATTTTATTTGAGGAATTGTATATTAGCTTAGTTTCTATTGATTTAGGAATCTTTTTGATGAGTTTGTTTTGGCAATTAGATTTTGTGTCGATGTATGAAATTTCAGAATTTTCTTCCCTATATGGTTTGTAGTTGATATCATCTAGATTAAAAGTAACATCTAAAAAATGTAAAATTTACGTTGGTCTAGATTTCAACTTTAAAGTTCAATTTTTTCAATTCCTCAATGGTGTATTTTTTAGTTTTTTTCACATTTTTTTTGCATTTTGTTCATTGTTCTTGGTTATTTAACAGCACCATCCGTCCACAGTATTTGATTATTTTTATATTGTTTTTGTTAATGTTGTTGCACATCTTAGCAAAATCCATGGCTTCCTTGAAGCTTCCTTTGGATATTGAAGGGAAGAAGTCTATAGTGTTGCATTGTACAAATACACTGATGTTTTTTTCTGCTTGATGTACCCAAACCAGGTTATGGCATCATTCGCTTTTATTCAATGATTCAGCTGTAGTCGTTGTTTGATGTTGTGGTTTATGTTTTCTAGTATCTTCTTGATAATTTTTTCTACCTAGGATTTGGTGGGGTTAATTAGTCAAGTGTTAGGGTTGTGAAAGAAGTTCAGTTTGTGGTCCTTCATGAGTATATAGGCATCTTTTTTCTGTCATTTTCATAATCTATTACTGATGTTTAATTTGTCTGTAATGGTTTTGCTCTCCTTATTTATAGTTGTTTTTCAATATTTAATTTTTTGTAATCTTATATGAAGCTATTGGTTAGGAGTTTGGTTATTCTTGGTTATTCATTTTGTATATGTTGTTAGTCTTGTCTCCTTTCATCAATATATTGTTAGATTGTTAATTTGCTCTATTTCCCTTTTTGATTTTCTCTGGTATGTGTTTATAGTTTTAAGTGGGTTCTGCTTGAAGCTTTCCTGTGATTTATCATGTGGTGGGCTTCTTTGTGTTTTGAAGCTGAAAAAATCCTTTTCCTCATTTTGCTTGTTTGTTTTGTTTTTGTAGAAAAAGGCTTCCTACCTTATATATTTGATATATATGTATATATATATATATATATATATATGTATACAATACAAAGCAGGGATGAAATATGATATAATATAATGTCTGATTTATGGTGGTTTCATTTCATACAATGCTTGATACATTCAACTTCAAACATTAAGTTGGTTTCAAGTTGATTTAGAGTACTTGATACAAAATTATATATACTTGCTTGTCCATATTGTTATAAATGTATAAAAATATGAGCAAATACATGATAGACAACCACATATTGATATCATGATTCATTGCAAAATTTACATCTATTAAAAAAGACATACTCCTTGTATACATATATGTATGTTTCTGTTAATGTGTATATACAACAGATGAAAAAGAAGCTTCTGAATTTTTCCATTCTATCCTTTTATGCTATTTATCGCAAAACTGAAATCATTTTCACATTTTGTGGCTATTAAGTAACCAGCATAAAACAGAAATAAGGAAGTAGTCCCTGATGAGATTCGAACTCGTGTCCTATGTTCCTGGGTGCCTGTCTGGCATACAACATACGAGAGTTTCAGAATGAAGCAATGTTAGATGAAAGAAAAAAATGATAAAAATGTTTATAATGACAATACTTCATCTAAGAAATTTAGACAATTTTGAATTTCGTTATTTACCAGTATAACTTTGCCACCAAAAATGATGGTTTTATACGAGATTGATATTTTGGTATGTCCATATAAGAAGTGAATCACTATCAACTAACGATATATTTTTGTCTAATCCATTTCATTTTATGGGTGGTGTAAAAATTTTATTATTCTAAAGTATACCAATATTGTAAAAATTGATCTCGGTTTTATTTTTTCTGCTTGTTTCTGTTTTTGAAATTCTGCCTTTCTTGGCTGTTACCAATATACCTTAGGCTTTTTCATTAGTTATCAGATTCCTAAGGTTTGTATCAAAGTTCAGTTTGTAGTAGTTCCAACTAATTTTATATATTGATTTCCTTCAGCATTTCAGAAAACATAAATAGATAAAAAAACATTGGTAATTATAATAGTAGAATTCTTATTATTGGATGAGCATATTTTGGCTGGTCTCAGAAATATTTTTCATGAGCGCAAACAACCTTTTGAGTTTAATATATTCAGTATTATCATCATGAGCCTTTTATAGAACCTAACCAAAAGAGTGATATTCAGTATAAGTGTAATATATTCAGCAATGGATTTTATCCACAGGAGTTCATTGTGGTGTCATCAGAGAGACATCAATGATCAAATGAAGGCAAAACATGTAATCTAGTCACATGACTTAATTACACATCAGGAAGGATTATGTGTCTTTGATCATATAAAAAATGGTCAGCTAGACACAATGGTGTGTAAGTCATATGGAAAAGAGATGGGACATTAAAACAGTTTTGCTTTTCCATTTGGACTGAGGTGGTCAGACGTAATGTATTTCTTGTTTGGCCTGACTCATCCCTGGTTTGAACTCAAACCAACATCCCAAATAAAGTGAAAAGTCTCAATCATGACCAAAACAAATTGAGTTGTAATTTTTTGACGTCTCACCATTCAGATTACCGGCCTTGCAAAATGAATAATTTTATTACATTGGCAAACTTCTTCTATTATATCAGTTGCCATGACTGACTGCATTTTATTAGAATTGGTTGTGTGACTGTTTCTGGGTGCCACTCGCAAGAACTGCAATCACAAAAAAATGTCTATTTCAGTGTTATAGGTGAATATATTGAGGAAAAATGTGTCACAGTAAATATGACAATCATGTTCAAATGATGAGAGACTGCAGGAATGTGGGGAATGCATTTTTTTTTTTTGAATGAATGAATATGATATTATTACATTTAGAAATTGCATTTACATCTTATATTAGATTTATATTTATATAATATTTATTTATCTAAACCTGGATATTGGCAGTTTTGTGTTATCTGACATCTGTAAAGATAAGTAATGAAAAACTGGTAGATACGAACACTGTGTATGTTTAATGTGTACTAGTTGCTGCACTCAAAGAAGCACATATCATTTCACAAGTCAACCAACTGATTCCAGTAGCAAGGAGACTAAGACAGATGTATCTTTTTTATTGACTTTCAAAAGTCGCTACTCTTTTTTTTCGATTACATCTGTTGAGAGAAAAAAAATTTTCCTTAGATCTTTGAAAATGTCCATTCTCCTCAATTGTCAGAACGCATTTCCAGACACCGAATAAATGGAAGATAGATAAACAAATAATCCCATTTCATTTTGATTACATCCATTAAAAATCATTGTTTCCTTAGAACCTTGAAAATTATGTCTATTTTCTTGGATTATCAGATTTAGAGAAAACTAACTAAAGATTAGAACAGCTTAAGATAGAGAGACATAGACGGACTGACATCTATTTTGGTTAGATAGAGACTATGGTTAGAAAGTTAGGTAGATCTACTGTTTTAGATATCTTTATTTTTCACAAGCGGTAGCAATAAATAGAGATGTGTGGACTGGCAAAACAGTTATAAGCACAGTAGGCTGTTTGTATCCACTTTGCACTAAAGTTCTTAGGGAAGGCATAAATCTACTTCTCCCTGTGTTGGATAATGCGGATGTGCACTGTATGGATTTTGGATGGACAATGATGACAGGTCGTTCCAGAATGATGAACATTTCCATGGACTGCAGAAGTCAAGTCACCATAAAACCATCTGTCTTGTCTCAAACATATATTAATGAAGACAGGTTCTTCAGAGAATGATAAGCTTCTTTCTGACCCAGTCTGACCTGGAAATCCTTTCAGATGAAACGAAATGATTATTTTCAAGTGGTGTTTGTTGCCAGAAACAACATTTGTTCATTTTCTGGACTCAATTGACTTGGACATGCGATGTATGTTATCTACATCTTAATCAAGGAACCTTTCCCATAAAAAGCCATTCAAAGCCATGGTCAAAGAAGACAAGGATCGACAAATGAGCAACAATCGTTAGTTTCATCCGGAGAGGAAAAGGGTCATCCACTTTTCTTTCGCACCAACCCATCAAGAGGACCATTGCTGCTGTTGGAGATGGAGAGCACCCTGATCCTGCTTATAGAGCAACAACTACAGGCATCCTGAATCCGGCAAGGGACAGGCAGGTGTTAGTGGACCTTGAATGGCAACTGAAGTTCTCCAGCCACATTGCAATCACTATTGTGTCTGAGTTTACCAAACAAGCTGTGTGGCTGGAGCTGACAGTCTCATGGGTGGATCGCTCTAAGGAAGCATTTTAAAGGAAGGACTCCAAGTATTCAGAGCTGATCAATAACTGTCAGCAGGCTGGAAGGTGATTCAGGTGTCTCCCAGTTGAAGTCGAGTGCAGGGGATTTGCAGCTTGTTCTTTTGTCAGAACCTTCGACATGCTGGGAATCAGAGGAGAAAGAAGAAGGAGAGCCATTAGGGTGTAAGTAGCTACCGTCTGGACACATATTGGGGTCTGACCAATCTTGGTTGGGTCACCTGGGGCAGGGTGTATGAATACCTGAAACACCTGAGGATTCTAGAAACATTACGGTCCAGACTAGGACATCAGCAGATATCCGCCCATTCAAATTAGTTCCTAAAACCCATTTCCGTCTCTGGATAGACATGTTAATGTATACCAGTATATTTCTTCACTCTTGTCTCACAAAGTGTATGAACATGTCTATACACAAATATGTGTGTATGTTTTCATCAGAGCTTTCCAAACTATGTGTCATGACACTTTAGTATGTCACTCATAATCTCTTGGTGTGTTGTGAAATTAAGTATAATATTGTGTATCTTCCAAAAGATAATTTTCCTGAGTCAGTCAAATTGCTAGGATGATATATACATGAATACCTTAAATAGTGCAGTTTTGAATTGTGCAGGTTTCATACTTTGAACACTGCAGTATGAACAACATTGAAAATTCGGGAATGAATTTACTGCACAAATCAAGGTATACCTGTATTTGGTGTGGTTAACAAAACTTAGGTAATGTGTGGCAAAAAAAATATTTTAAAGAAGTGTGTTGTTGATGCAAAAAGTTTGAAAAGCTCTGGTTTACACAGTCATCCATTATTTTCTGTTTTGATCTGTCTACTGTTGATTCCTGATTTTCTCTTCAATTTCTATTTGTTGTGTATCCCTAACTTGTCTGACATTTTCTTCATTGATATCTATCATTCACTCTGTGTTTCCATCTGTTTTTTTTTTCCCCTTTAGTTATCATTTGGTATAATTGCGTTTGTCTACCAATTTGTTGCCATATCCATTCTCATCTAATCTGTCCATTTATCCGTCTGTGTATTTCAGTGAAAGGAACCAAAGTCCGACCAGATCCCATGGTTTACCGTAATGATGCAAGACGTGAATTCTGTTTGAAATACGAAGGTTATGTGGAATTTTGTGACTGTACGTACTGTTTTATTTCTCTCTATTTGTATTGTCACTTTTTTCTTTAACCATGGCAAATATCGTCAGTTGTTGTAGCCCAGAACAATAATCATCTGATCCTCAAACTAATTTTGCTCTATAACATTATAATTTCAGATCTATTTATAACTTTTTTCGTTGAAACCTGCAGATATTTGTACACTTGTTGTCACTTAAGGATATTCAATTTGCCCGAAATTAAATGTTTCTGCTGAGGCATTTTTGGAAGTTTAGATAAAAATGTTTGATGAATTCACTTTTCTTTACTGATATGTTTTCCTAGAGAATACACCAGGCAATTTTTACATTCATTATTCATTTTTGACTACTGTTTTCTTTATTCTGAAATTTTTTAGCCACTAGAAAAGAAAGAAAATACTAGAGCTTTATTCTTTATTTCTGATCTGTGCTGTTCACTTGCTACCATAGATCAACGGTCTGGGTAAGCTGTGAGGAAAATAAAAAGTAATTGAAAAGATCATGATGAAAGAAAGTACTAGTTAAAAATTGATATACTTCATCTAAAGATGAATAAAATCGAGACAGGTCTGGTTAGTCACTCAATAGAAATCATAACGTGACCAACATCTTTTGGTAGCATGCCATCCTGGGGGAGATCAGTTGGAAAACAGAAAAAAAGAAGTCATCAATGAATATGTTTCTTCTCTTACCTTTTGTTGGGCCTTAATCACTAAAATAAAATCTGAATTTTCAGAAAAACAGGCATGAATGCTGCCAGATACAAACTAAAGGAACACTTTAGTATAAACTTTTATTGCAAATTGAACCCCTTACCAAAAACCTACTTCGGCGGTGGGACGTTTAAAAAAACAAACAAACTATTTTTTTCTAGACATAACAAAGACTGAATATTCAAATTTTCAGCCCACTAGCCCCATTGGTGTGGCCTGTATGTATGATATATACATATATAGGTAGCCAACTAGATCCACTTAAAAACTGTAGAAACCTATGTTGACAGTCTTAGTGACAGTTTCTAATAATTTTTGCATTTATCTACCTTCAGAGTTTGTAGCTTTTTATGTCCAGATCCTTTGTCCAATGTTTTAAAAATAAGTTCTTGATAATCCAATTGAGTATTCTAGGCAAGTAGAAACCTAATTGACTCTTACTCATAAACCGCTTGATACCGCTCCCAACTGACAGCAGAACTCATCAGTGGTGGAAACAAAGATTATGAAATTTATTATGTCAGATGGAATAAAAATGAATGAAAAACTTCAACCTAAGTTCAAAGATGGTTCATTTGATCAGGGGCATTTCTCCTTTTTATTAACCCGAGAAATCAACAACTAAATCTTCTCGAATGAAACTTATAGTTAGAAATAAAATCTTAGGGGTATGACTCTAGAGATCCTTCAAAAGAGTTGATGGAAAAAAGTGAACAAAAATGGTGCCATAAATAAAGTTGATGAGCCGACTGAAAAGAAAGCCGAAAGAATTTTACAACTTGGAAAATGAAGATAACAAGTCTGTTTTCAGTTTTTACAGTCCCAGATCCTACTTGAGAAACCTTTAAAAATTTCTTTAGGATACTTCATCATTTTCTTGTAATGAGTTTTATCCTCACTGGGTACAGCCACTGCTCTGGCTTTATGTCAAACTAAGCTGTATATACACAGTATATACGCAGTAAATACTGAAGCAGAATCTATTTGATATTTACTGAGTTTAGCTTGAGGCAACAAATGGCCACCCTTACGGACACACGGTTAGGATCAAACTAATTACAATCCTAATGGTCAGCATTACAAGCTTGTTAACCATCACTACACTTTGAGTGAAACTGAAAATTTCATGAAATTAATGAAATGTTCATGGATTTTGCTATACAGAAATCACTAGTTTCACAATCTTAACGTAATACATATATATATATATGTATATATATATATATATATATATATATACAATCGGTGGCAGCTTCAATTCCTGCAGTTGCCCCTTTTTCTTTACTTGTTTATTCAATTTAAGTTGTCTAAATTGAGTGATATGATAACTGTGTAATGACGAAAGATCATTTTTCAAATGTTTTTATATGATATAACTCAATTTATAATTTATTCTGTCTGACCAAATATATCCATTTCTTAAATACATGACGTTGAAAGAGATGAATAGACTGACAATCAACGATATTATATGTATATATATATATATATATATATATATATATATATATATATTCACTCAACTAAACATGGCTAGGCAGTTTGATTGAGGAATAGTGGAACTCAATGCGGAGCAAAAGTCAAGAGAAGTTAATTGTTCATTGATCATACCTTTTTCCAATTTTTTTAATTGATCACCTCAACACAGAATGCTGCCAAGAAACTCAATTGTGTTACTAACTAGACCTGTTTTTCATGATGATCAAGAGTGACCTTAGAATATTTGACTGATTGAAAAATTTTCTGTTTTTTTAATTAAAAAAAACAAACATAAATAATCTCTATACTACATATTTCAGTTTTGGTGATAAGGTTTAATTATCAATAGATTGAAATTTTTTTTCTTCTTGTTGACATCTCCATAACAAACATTTTGAGATTAAAAGTTCCTTTGTTATCATCATTTTGACAGTTAATGTTATTCATTAAATAATTTTTTTTTTGTTTTGCTATTTTTTTTTTCTTCCAATATTTCAGTGTTCAAATGTTAATTGTTGGTTAAACATGAAATGTTTTTTTGACCAGTAAGATGAAGAATACAGAAAATGATGAATATTTAATAAAAATATGACCTGTTTGAGAAAAATAAGCTTCTAACAATCTCCTAATGATAATACACTATCTGTGTAAAATTCTTCAGGTCTATCAAATCATGGCTTCCCCATTAAACGTTTTACAACAGATGTGATATTCAAAATACTTGAGAAGATGTACCATTGATCATATGTTCTTGGCTACTGCTATTGATGATATTTCATTGATAAATGTTTTGGGCCTTCATTGATGCTTATTATTGGTATCCCTATTGCCAGAACTAAACTTATTGAACCAATGCTGAACAGTTTGTACAATGATCCTCAAATGATAATGTGGAATCCTGAAAAAGTGTTTTAGGTTTCATAGTCATGAATTCAATAAAAGCATGAATTACGGTTTCTCTGTTGTTGAACTTTTTATTATGACCATGAAGTTCAAATTTCTTGAAAAGATGATAAATATCACGTGAATATGGAAGATGCTGCAAAACTTCACATCCTAATCATCAAAGCTGAGAGGTAATCCTTCTATAATTGAGCATTTCATTTGATTCAAGTGTTACACATTTTCCAAATTCTTGAGGTGTGCTATTGCCTTGAGATGATGTGATATAGTCACTGTTGAAGTCCGAGAGACTCCAGAAGGTGCTTGAACCGTTGTTCATTGATTGTTGGCAACTGCTGTTGATCTTCATCATTAAGAACAGGTTGGGGCCTCCTTCAAGGTTTATTACTGGTATTTTTTTTTTTTAGACCCAATCCTGTTGAACCAATGCTGAACGGTTTGCATTGTTGTAGTGTTCACTCAAAATGCTTTGTTGATGTTAACAGCTGCTTGTATTTAAAAAAATAGTCCGACTTCTCTGATCAACACCATTGCTGTTAAGGACTCAAACACATCCAATATAACTATATCATTGATCAAATAGAAGATTGGAAAAAGGGGTGATCAATAAATGAGTTACTTCTTTCACTTTTGGTGGGCCGTGATCACTAAAAAAGTTTAAATTTTAAAAAAATACGCATAAATGTTGATGGACAAATTAGAGGAGGAGGAGGTGGGATTTAAAAGAAAACAAAATGTTTTTTAGACATAATATTGAGTAAATGTTTGAATTTTCAGCCCTGTAGCTCAATTGTTACAGCCTATGTGTATAATACATACATAGCTTGCCAGCTCACTTGGAAACTGAAGAAACTTATGTTACCTGTTTGCTGACTGTTTCTAATAAAGATGAAAAGATTCATAATCATTTTGATAAATTTGAAAGGCTTGAAGCTAAAATAAGTTCCTAACATTGGTATAAATATATGAAAATTAATGCATTTTTCTTAATAGGTATCATCTACTCTTATTTCTCTCACTTGTTCTTATTATTTCTGCTGGCTGTTTTCCTAGTTTATACTTTTGCTGACTTTGTGATAAACTTTTAACTCAGTGTTTCTATTTAATCTCAGATGGACATATTGATGACATGATTAAACCAGTCAGCCTGGTTGATAATGCATTCAGAGGTCATAAGATATTCTCAACACCTATTGTCATTATTCCAGGTGAGTAAAATTTATTCCCTCTGATTTCTTGACTTTTCATAAGGATTTCTTAAGCACCATTTCTTGGTATCTGTTATATGTTGAATGAGTGATGATTATTGGCTTTGGGCAATTTCTTTGGGCGATCTCTCAGTTTAGTATCATGAATTATTATGTTAGTTAGTGCTCTCAGTATAATACAACAAAATACGAGCTTATCAAATCTAATGAAAAAACTTTTGGGGTTATTTTTTTACTGCTATTTTCATTTTTACTCAAATAATAAAGAAAACTTTTTTAAACTCAAAAAATTAAAGCTATGAAGTAAAATAAATTCACCAAGTTAAAATAGCTAATAGCGCATATAGTTTTATTTTACTTATGAATTTTTTTTTATATAAAGATATTCTCTGATTAATATATGAATCCCACAATATGATGCGGTTTGTTATTGCACGATTCTGCAATTTAATGAGGGTGAATGGTGAACCCTGACCTTTTTCACAATTATCTTTCCTTTTGAACCTGTAGACCCAATATTTTAGGCTGAGTGCTTTTTTACTACACTATAAGTTCATTTGAGGATAGAGGTGACCGGCCCCCACCACTAAGAAATATATTTCTGACTTACACTGGCTAACCAACTGTAAAACTGAAATGAATTTGACAAAAAAATTCATATATATGAGCTTTCTTGGACCCCAGCAAAAATATTATAATGGGCATAGTTCCCTCTAAGCTGTACATGTGTGTGCATGTTTTGTAACCAGTGCATAAAGTAAACTTATGTGCATACAAAAATGCTGTTACCAAATTGATTTATTAATTAATTATAATGCTTTTAATTCTAAATATAAGAATAGCTTTGTGATTGAATGAGTTTTGATTTAATCATATTCAGCAAGTTGGATAACAATAATCTATGAATTGATAGATGATATTGATATTGATTTATTTTGTCATTGGCTTACTTTTAAAAATACATTACTTTGTTGAATGCAACCATACTTGTCTTATATCAGAACATGCCAAAAATGTTTCATGAGGCATGAGAGATAAATTGGGCCCAAATTATCTTCAAACAATTTGAAGTTTACATTTCCTAAAGCATTTAGTGTGCACATAATTTTGTCGCTGGAAAAACATTTGTTCAATGTAAATTTTTTTGTGCACACTAATTATTAAAAATTAGATTGAGCATTGTTTAATAGTCTGTGAATTTTGTTCAAAATCAACTCTTCATCTGTAAAATTGAAACCACCAATAGACCAATGACAATGAAGAGCAATTTATTTCTTTATTAGTATTTGCTACCAAAATGGAAATTAGCTATATCAACTTGCAGTAAATAGAGGATAGTTGGGATACCCGGCATTGCCTGGGAAAAAAAAAAAAATTCAAAAACACAAGGAAGCAAATGATATTTCAGAGAAATTTCATGATTTCATCTCAAATACCCCCACCATAGTGGTCAAGCCAGCACATACTCCCAGACAGCCCTGCACAGGCCAACACACACACACACTCAGCCTGTGTGCATACTACTGAAACCTCACGAATTAATTTTTCTCAAAACTAAGAATTTATGTTCTCACTTTTGGTGTTAGTCCATGTGAACTACTATCAGATTTAAATTGTTTCCATGTTTTATTGCTGCATTTGAGTCGTAATTAGGCTTTGAAGTAGAGGTGGAGTTTTTGCTCAAAGAAAAACCTGTTTTATTGTCAAGTTTTGGTTAGATTTCTTAAAAACATACTGCTAAGCTTGCATAGGTACTGAGAGAAAGAGAAATTCACATCTACAGATTTTTCTCAGCAAATGGAAAGTAAGTTACATTGGTAATAAAACCCACTGTAAAACTTTTTAGAAAATTTATCTCACAACTGACAAATTTTCGGAAGGTTTGAAAGTCTAATTGATTGAAAGGATATAGAATTTGAATATAAAAATTTTAAAATTTTCTCCCCTGGAATTTGCACTCAGTCTGCTGATTCTATTTTATCTGACTGTAACCTCTGGACTATTATCACTACCAATGAATCTTAATTGAGGTATAAAATGTTTATATAAAAACTTACAAGTTAGGGTGGTGAAAGTAGTTTTGACTTTGAATTGACTAGAGGAACCTCAGGCGTCAACAGCATCTATTTTCTGTTAATCTTGGTCCAAGTTACTCTCTAACACAAATTTACAGCCTGTAAGGTGCAACTGTCTTCCTGAAATTTGAAAATACCAAAATTTACCTTAACCTTAATTGACCTTTCAGCCGGGAATCATTTAGGTGTCTATGAAGCATATGATTAGGTTGTTAAAAAGTTACAAGTAAACCCTTGTTAAAACTGACTAATAGGTGGAAAAATCTCCATTATAGCCAATTGTCTGAATAAACTAATTGCAGTGATGAATTCTGTATACAGAGATGATACTGGAAAGTATATCAATCAGCAACTCTCACAAACTATGTTTAAGCTATTTGAAAATATACTACCATAAGTAAATATCTTTGAAAGTTTAATTTTGCTTATAGTTGAAAAAAATTATCATGAAGTTTAGTCATAAAAAACCAAAAATACTTTGGTGTACTCACAGAGGATTGAGGCCATATTTTTAATTTTTTTTCATTTTGATTGATTCGGCCATAATTAATGAACCTGTCACCAGAGAGAAAATATTTTCTACAATCTCCCTATAATTGATAACACAAAAATTATGATGACAAAATGAATACATTTCGAGTCAGAGACATTTTCATTGACACATGTCACTTTTTCCCCAACTATCTCTGAGAATTGCTGATATACACTGGACGCTGGACATGATACAACATAATAACTATGTAAAACATATACATTTTATGACATTATTTAACATATAATGAAATCAAATAGTTCAAGTTTAGATAATTAGAATCTGATTCTCTTTGAAAAGCCATATACCATTACATTTGCTTACTTCTCACCTGTTCCAACCATGCACTGTCAATGGAAAAGTAGCTGAAACTAGTTTGTGAGAATCACCTTTATACCAAACTAAAAAAAATAATTGAATGAAAGAATGGAAAATAAATCATCAGCCATTGTATGAGGTCTGTCTAGAAAGTAATTAGACTAATCATGTACAAACACTTATTATCAATTTGGTTACAAATCAACTGTATCCCCTTCTGTATCATTGTCTTAAGTAGCTATACACCGACAAAGATATTCCTACACCTGGAAAAAGTGCTGGAAGTCTTTTAATGAAACCTGCCTTCAGTTGGTTCATCATGACTTGTTGGATGTTCTCATCAGTTTCCAAATGGTGACTATGGATTCGGATGACGATTTTTGGGAACAGGAAATAGGGGAGTAAAGGGACTGTTGTATCACAGGAATATTCTTTTTGGCTAAAAACTCTGTGTGCGGTATAATTTGTGATGAAGCATCTAAGAGTAAGCGATCTGAGGCTGGACATGAATGACCCTATTTTTGAATTGATCTTGGATCTAACGGTTTGGTTAACTGTCTATCAGTGAGGCATACATTAATTATGAAAGAATAAATGAGCATCTGTTTGATCTTGAATTAGCTTTTGCTGTATTGAGTTGTTTCAATGCCATCCCTCACTTTTTGTTATCTGGTCAGACAAAAAAAAAATCGATGATTTGTTGCCTCTTATGGGTCAATTGTTTTCAAATCAAAACCCAAGTCTGTAGTTGCCATTTGGGGGCCTTTGAGAAAATCTCACAAGTCGTGATATACCAAATGAAGGCAGTATTAGTTGAAGGCTTGCGGCAGTGTTTTCAGGAGTAGGAACAACGTCTTCGACAGTTTGTGGCTTCCCAAGGCCTTTGAAAGGGATAACATTGGTCTGCCATCCAGTTGTTTATATTTTTGCACAATCAGTCTAATTACTTTTGGTGCAGACCATGTAAATACTCTGCAGAGACAAAGGCCTCTGCCAGCCGTCTCTATGATGACTGTGATTGCCTTAACCTCTGCCCTGTCTTACTGGCATACCATTCTATCTCATCCCTCCGTTTGGTCTTTTCTTACTGACTTTGCTTTCCCTCGGGCACTGATTGGTTAACCTTTTTCTCTATTGTCATTCATGCTTGCCATGTGTCCTGCCCATCTCTGTTTTGCACGAAGCATAGTTGATTTGAATTACAAATTGATTCCTATATTTCTTTCATTTTTCACAGGTGTTGACCACAATGCTGTTGTAAACACCTTCCAGACTACTATCATGCAATCTGGCTTGAATCCTAAAATGGTTTTGGTAAGTTTTTGATATTGTTGAAACTCTCTCATAGTTTCTAGTGCTTTGTGGAATTTTCTGAAGCTTTTGATCTTTCATCCTCACACTGAATTCTTCAATCTCTTTACTATGCTAATCTTTTCTAAAGTTCATCACTTTTTTCATCATTACCAGGAATTTGAATTATGGCCAAATCCCATTGAACATGCTAGTCTTCGTAGAACCAAAGTTAAGCAATTTCAAGCCTGTTCAATGCTTAGTTGGGTGACTGTCTAGGAATAGCAGGTGCTGTAAGCAGCTGGGGATTATGTAGAGAGCTCCCCATGGTGATCCAATTATTCCCACTAAGAAAGAAACCGATCTCTACATTATGCTGAAGGAAACTTACATAAAAAAGAGTTGTGACAGTCCCGTTCCTTTCACTCTCATAGGTCAGACTGAATTTAGTTACTTCCATCAACTATGATTAATACATTATATTTTCTCTTCACTGTGTGCCCTACTCTTGTGGCCTTGTAGAAGACTAAACTAAGAATTGAAGTAAATCAAATCAATTGGAAACAATGTTAGAGTGAGGGAATACACTCGCGAGCATGGATAATGTAAAATTTGAAAAAACAAGTAGTTGTAAATTAAACATATTTTTTTGCCATTTACATTTGTCATTTTTTGACTAGTAAGGGTCATATAAACAAATACTTAATCAAAATATAACTCAATTAAAGCAATAATCTTGTTCCAATGATCCTCTGACGATAATATGCCATCTCTAAAAAAATTCAATAAAAGCATGAATCATGGCTTCCAAATATTGAACTTTCTTTTGTGGCTATGAAATTTCAATTGCTTGAAAAGGCAAGAATTTTTAGGATTATTGTTATATGAATATGAAGGGTGCTGCAAAACCTCATATCCCTATTGTCAAAGCTTAGATACAGTCAGCTGATAAGTAATCCGTCTATCCCTGAGCATTTTATTCAATTTGAATGTTACACATTTTCATATTATTTTTTAGCTTTGCTATTGTCTTAAGATAATGTGATATGGTCAGTGTTGAAGTTCTAAGGCAGAGGTCCCCAACTTTGTGCCCACAGACCTTTCTGTATGTGCCCACTACAGACTGGCTACTATTACTCGAAAAAAAATTTCTTTTCAATACTTCCATTGACGTTTTCAATTTTTTAGTGTTAATTTTGTATATTTCAACTCTTTGGGCATACTTTTCTCGCTCAGTTTCACCTGTACTTCCCATACCCCTTCTTTTTTGGACATGGCAAGGTTGCTGGATTTCTGAAGCCAAATAATGTCTGAAAAAAAAATCCCCAAAAAGTCAAGCCTAATTAAATATGGTTCTGATACTTTAGTTACAATGTGTATCAACCTGTAGTGTTGCTGACTATTGGTGTGTTGCGCAGTGTCATTGACAAAAGAAAAGCTACTGAAAATATAGCCCATAAAAGGGTGAACAACAGATGAAGAAATCTACAATTTATTCAAATCATATGCAAAGCCAAAAGATATGCCTGCGTCTGCACGAGCTATCTGCAATCACCATCAATGGGGCACCAGCAATGATTTGAAATGAAAGCTTTGGTGCCTCCTGCAAAAAAAGATGAAAACCTTATCTTACGTACAAAAATACATTGGTTCAGTAAAGGCAAAGATCTGACAAGATTTGTAAGTCTAATTGAAGAGATAAAGAATTTTTCTCCAATTCAGAAATCAAAACTTTGATCGACTATGTGGCTTTTGCTGATTGGTGGATTTGGGTTTTTACAGAAAAATCAAATTCCTTAAACTTGGAGTTTCAGGAAAAAAACAAACAAATGATATGCCCTATGAATTCATTTAATACAAAACTTGTTTTATGGATCTCTCACCTGACGATGAAATCTTTTACAGATTTCCCAAATATGTAGAAAATAATAGGTGACAGTTATTTTGACATGTCACCATTTGTAATCCATCTTCAATTGCTCCAGGAGCTGTTTGAAAAAATATTGTTTGTTTTACAATCATAGAGCCGATGATCTTGAATTCTTTTACAGGAAACGTAAATACTACAGCTCTAGCTACAATGATTGGAAAACTCATAAGCGTAAAAACAGAAGATCTGGAATTATAAATTTTGGAACTGCAGAATGACATTGTGCTGAAAGTTCTCCTAAGAACTTTTGCAGTTTAGTTGGAACAGAAAGTTTGCTGCATACAAGATAGAATTACTTTGCAGACCGGCTTACCTTTGCGAATCACAGATTATAACTATAAGTATCATAAAATCGAAGTACAACCTTTGAGTTATCAATGAGCATTTTGATGATTGTTTAAGAAAGGCAATATCATCTGAGTGTGTTAACTATGTGGAATAGGTGAGTGATGTCCATTGACAAAGTCGCATTGACTGTGAGATTTTCAGGCAGTTTGGTTGTATAAGAATATGTGTTAAAATTTTATGTAGGTAAAATATTTTATTTGTATGGTATGATAGTTTTATATAGGATTAAATTCCTTTCCATGTTTTGTTCATTATCAAGTCCAACTATGAATTTGCCTTCAGATGACTAAATACATTTGCATAAAAATAAAATGATTACAATTATTTAGACTTCTTTGGCACTGATTTTTTTATCAAAGCCGTAATGGACCAGGAGCCCTGGCTCCTATCTCAAACTTTTTGTAAGAAAATATATTTTATCATCTCAGACTGCTACAATTCAAGGAAGTTAGGTTCTGAAATACTAGGGAATTCAAAATTTTCCCAGACTTTTCCCCTGAATCCCACCATCCACAACCCTTAGCTGTATTTAGTTGTTTACCTCTTGGCTTCCAACCACTTCCCCATTGTTACAATCATGTTCATGCATAATTTTATTTAGGGATTTTTTTCTGTTGTGGAAGTGCTTGAACCGATGTTTGTTGATTGTTGATTACTGCTGTTGGTAATTCTTCATCATTAAGAATGGGTTTGGGCTGCCCCTGAGGTTTATTACTGGTATTCATATTTCAAGATGTAATCCTACTGAACCAATGCTAAGCAGTTTGCACAGTAGTAGTGTTCACTCCAAATGCTTTGTTGATATTACCAGCAGCTTGAGTAGCATTATGTCCTAATTTGAAATTGTATTTGAATGGACTTTGTTGGCACCATTGCTGTTAAAGGAATCAGAAACCACCGAGGATAATGTATTATATATCTTATGACATTGAATCTACAAAATGCAATTTATTAGAAAATCTTTCATTTTTAGCATCATTCTCATTGATGAAAAAAAATCTTTTCTTCATATTTCATTTTATTACCAGATTCAATTATATCATTGGAAATATAATGAAAATGAAAGTTATCATTCAAACCTTTTTCCATCTATAGGTTTGTTGGGATGAGAAGTTTCCAGAATTTGCTGAGCTGTCTGAACTGTTTGGCTTTCAAAATAGATCTTTGTTGAGTAGTACAAGGTACACAGGTAGGTACTTCATATATTTCTTCTTAGTCAGAGAGTTTAACTCTTTCTTTTTTTTGCTTAAATGATTCAAACTTCTCATGGAATGAAAAATATTCTATATGTATAAAAGTATGAGATTAAACAGAAACACACAAGCACGTACATATGATGTAAATGTCTATCTGTGTATGTGTGTGTAAATGCCTATCTGTGTATGTGTGTGTAAATGCCTATCTGTGTATGTATGTATAAGTGTCTATCTGTGTATGTATGTATAAGTGTCTATCTGTGTATGTATGTATAAGTGTCTATCTGTGTATTTATGTATGAATAATGAGTGAGAGTAAAAAGTATGTGACAAAGAGCTAATCAGGGTATAAGTTACTTTACTCATCTCTTGTTGGGCGGTGATTACTAAAAGCATATAAATTTTCAAAAACAAGCTGACACAAATTAATCAATTTATCATAAACTTACATTGTAAATTGAACCAACCCTCTAAAGACTTTAAGGGGGGGGATCCAAAAAATATTCTTATAAACATAATATAAAGAGTAAATGTTGAAATTTTCAGCCCTGTAGCTCCATACATAGCCAGCCAGATAGTCAGACCAAATTAAGAACTGAAGAAACCTATAGTGACAGTTTTAGTTGACAGTTTTGTAAGTAGTACAATAATTAAAAGATATTGTGAAACCAGATTGAACAAACTAAATCTCATCTTATCAACTAGAATTTCATTCATTTATAAAATTTATATAAATTATTACCTTTTTTTTCATCTGCAGAAGTGATGATGAAAGCTATTGATATGGCCTGGAAAGTGTTCCCTCAACAGGTAAGCAGCACTTTGACAATTTGTAGGTGTTGTTTTTTCTATTCAGCCCATTGCTCTTTGCATTCTTTTGTAGAATATCATTTTACTTTCCTGTGCTGTACGATGGATTAATATATTGGATCTTTTTTTATCAAAAGAACTCTTCCAATTAACTGGTGAATTATTGGAACATTATAGTACATAACACAAGATAGTATCCTCAACCTTTGTCCTAAATCTCTTGTTCTTTTGGCTGCTATGGGTATATGAATGATATAATCCTGATATCAAAATGATCAGCCTAAGATTTTGGATTGATTTCCTGATATCCAGTGTTGGCGTGGCTGTGGTGGTCATAAGAAATGTGACAAAAACTGCCCTTTGCAACATTTTCAGGTGGACCTAAAATCTATGTCTTGGTCTATTCCAAGTGTTCATTTTTTTTCTATTGGGCCCTTACTTTGTAGAGCTATTGCTAATTAATTGTATAAAGTATTTCTATGAAAAGCGACTTTCTCAAGTAGCCCAATTATAAATTATAACTGATCAAACCCAGAATGAATTGCAAAACTGTCATTTTTATATATACTATGTACATTTCCAATGGTGCTGACACAATAGTTTTGTGCATCTTAGTCTTAGAATTCACATGCCTTGTTGTATTCTAGCATCTATTTTTTCCAGTTTGGAGAGTGCCTGTAGGATCTTTGCACTCTTGGCGACCATCTAGCTTCGCTTATTGGGCAGGCTGGCCTTGATCGCCAATTACCAGAATTTATCTATAAAATCTGCTTGTTGCAAAACTGTGCTTTTTATTTACATCTGGATACCATTGTTTCGAAAACTAAAAGGAATGTACCAATAAAGTGAAAACAATTCCTTTCATATCTGCACACATAGTTACATATACATAAATGATTTATGGTGGTGCATAGTGATCATCAGGTATTATTTTAATGATTTCTACAGAAGTTTTCTCTTATAAAAGAAATTGTTATACTAGTAACGAATCCTTGCTAAAAGTAAAGATATAATGCTTCCTAAATAACATAATGAATTTAAACAAGAATTTTTGACTCGTAAATAGTTAGGTTTTAGTACTTGGTAAATCCTTGCAAAAAACAATATTTACTCATTTTCTGATGCTTTATCATTTGACAAAAACATTAAAATGCACCCAGAAAGTGATTACCTGTGCCAACCCAATTGATACTAAAAACTGAATGAATGTCAGTTCAGGAATAGTTAGGATGCAGGGGATGTTACACTGAAAAAGTTCTGAGATCAGCCCCTGAATTTGATCATTACTTCTTTCGCCTAAGGCTCTCCTTCTAACAATACGTCATCAGAATTTATCGATGACTTTTAAAGATAATATACTGGCCAACATGAATTAAAGCATAAATGTAGTGAAAAAAAAAGGATTAAGTATCTCTTAATCAAAAAGATTTCCTAGATCCACCCTAAAATTTGATCATTTTTTTCTAGTAGACGATTTCACACCCTCCCTAGAATATCATTGAAATTCATTGAGTACTTTTGTAGATATTGTGTGGAGTGAATATATAGCAAGGGAAGAAGAAATTTTTATATCCACCAAAAAACTTGAATACTTTTTCCATAGCTCGTTGCTCACGGTTCCACAAAATTTTATTGAAATTCATTGAGATTTTGGAGATATTGTGTAGAGGGTATGTATAGCTTTAAAACTGGGAGGGAGAAATCTGATCCATAGCAAAATTCAATCATTTCTTTTGTAACACATTGCCCACTCTTCTACAAAATATTGAATTTCGTTGAGAACTTTTGGAGGTATTGTGTGGATAAACTGAAAGATAAAGGGAAAGACATACACAGGTGAATACTTTCACCGTTCCCAACTTCATTGGTATAAGTAAATGAAAAATTGTTGTAAAAAAAAAGAAATGAACTGACTTGCCGTAACCAGGATTCAAAACAGCCTAACCAAGGCCATAGCATCAAGTCATAACCACTGGATTGTTAAGAGTTGAACACATTTGCTGTATTTCCTTTTTAGAAACCAGAGAATCTGAAATCCATTGAAAACTTTGGCAGTTATTGTTGTGAGGATGAATAGCTACATAATTAGGAATTGCTGGATCAAAATCAAATTACTTCGTCCATAGTTCATTTCCCAACCTTCTACGAAATCTAATCAAGAAGTTCCGGAGATGTTATACGGTGCGTACATGGAGTTATCATGCAAGAGAGGAAAAAATCCCTGGATCAGCCCAGAAATTTTTATCACTTTTTCCATAACCCATTACCCGACCCTTGACAAAATGGCAGGAAATTCATCGAGACCCTCGGTAGATATTGTGCTGTGTGGATATTTGCTTATGATGCAGAAGAGGAAAAAATCCTTTGATCCACCATTACTCACCTTTCCGCAAAATTTCATTGAAATAATCAAGAACTACTGATCAAAACTATTCCATGCATCATACCTTGGTTGCAATGCATTGTAGCAATTACATCCTGATGATCATTTTTATCAACTCTTTGATGGACTATCGTTTAGTGAAAACATATTCAGAAAATATCTATCAGTTCCCAAGATACACTAAAATGATGTTATCCATTCTTGTAGTAATGTAAGATAATATTGCTTGCATTTTATATTTGACTATTGTATTTTACATCTATAAAAGAAAGGGTCACCAAAATGACAAGGTTCAGAAAAAACATCATAATCATCCAAATACTAAAAAACCGACGCACTTGCTGTATATATGTAATGATTTTCAAAATAATGAGCTGTCAATTGATGGAAACCTCATATTCTTATCTTCGTTAGTTCCCTAGTTATTCGAAAAAAGTTTGAAATGGACCAAAACAGGTGTTATTGAATGGTGAAAACCACGCACTTCTATCTTCAATATTTTCTGAGATGTGGAGAAGTTCTGTGACCAATACATTTGATATGAGCAACTTACAGCTTGGTCACATGTAGAAGTAGAGGTGTGTAAGGAAGTCTTTTTTCAAGTGATATTTCTATGATTAAATATTGAAATTGGATTTTTTGAAAAGAAAGTGTCTTTTGGTTCATCATATATATATATATATATATATATACATATATATATATATATATATATGAAAAATTCTGCTATTCACGTTGAAATATAGGGAATGAAAGAGGAAAAAAAAGCCACTCTTTATACTCAGTTTTGCTTAAAATTAAATTCTCCGACTATACAATGCCAACATATCCACGAGGACATTTTCACCCTCTAAAGGATTTGCTTATGAAACCAGGTTGAGAGATTAAACCAATAAAGCTGAATAAAAGGAAATTGCAAGTGTGTATATATATATATATGTATGGTAGCTGCTTCAATGTACCATTGCTTTTACCACTTGGCTGACAGTCACCAGTAATGCAAAGGCGGAAATAACTGTTTTTACTCAAAATTCTCATATCATCGAACGGAATGATTATAAATTGTGTTATGTTATGTTGAAAATCTGATTTGAAATGATCTTCCATTATTGCGCAGAGAATGTATCACTTGGCCCACACAACATAGATCGAATGAATAATCAAAGAAAATGAGGCTGCTGCATCTTTTATATCTTGGTCCATGGCAAATCGATGGCCTCTTAACGTGTCTTTGCGAGGACCAAACAGATAGTAATCTGAGGATGCAAGGTCAGGGCTATAAGAAGGATTTGTGGGCAGCAGTATGTCTGTGCGCATTGTCATGCAAAAGCAAAATGCCTATTTTCAGTAGACGTTGACATTTATCTTGAATTGTAGGCCCATTTTTCAACTTTGCATCTCATTCATCCATAGTCCACCCTGGTGAATCACTGTGCCCATATCGTGTTGAAAGCCTTTGATGAATCTCAGCCCCTGATCTTCAGCCCATAAAAAAACTGATCACCGTTTGTTGTTCTTTTTCTATGCTAAGAGTGAAGAGCCAATGTTTATTTTGTGGTTGCATGAAAACAACTGATTCTTTGATGACAAATTTTCCCTGTTGTTATGACAGGCATACCACAATCTCACGTGTGTCTGCAGAACCTATTATCGTCAAAATGAAGGAAAATAAAACAAAGTGCTGATAATAATTGACTTATCTTTATATAAGTTTATATATATATATATATATATATATATATATATATATATATATATATATATATATATATATACAACAAGCTGTATAGGGTACTAAAAAAAATGATAATCCCATTGTGTGCCTATATATATATATGTATGTGTGTGTCAAAAATATTTATATATATGTATGTGTGTGTCAAAAATATTTATATATATGTATGTGTGTGTCAAAAATATTTATATATATGTATGTGTGTGTCAAAAATATTTATATATATGTATGTGTGTGTCACAAATATTTATATATATGTATGTGTGTGTCACAAATATTTATATATATGCATATAGTGTGTGTGTGCAAATATTTATGTGCTAAATACATATGTATTTATATCTTACATATGTGTGTATGTATATATTTGTCATGTGTATGTGTATATACATATATTGAATATATGCATTTATATACATGTTACATGTGAGTGTGTATATATATGTGTATGTGTGTGTATATATATATATATATATGTGTGTGTGTGTGTGTAATGTTTATGAATGTGTTATGTTATTTTAAACCATTCATTAAGTGAAGTTTCAAACAATATTCATAAATATTCTATTGGATTACATATCCATTTCTCAATAATATATATATAAATATAATAATATATATATATAAATGTTACACACATGTGTGTGTATAAATATATATATATGACGGGTGTGTAAGTGTATATATACATATATTATGTATGCATGTATATGTTACATATATATATATATATATATATATGTATGTGTGTGTGTATATATGTTGCATATATGTGTGTGTGTATACGTATGTTGCGTACATGTGTATGTTTATGTATATATATATATATATATATATATATATATATGAAATACATACATATGTAGAGAGAGATGAAAAAAAACACAAAGTTTTCATTCTTTATGTTTCTTTTTGTCCGGCCTGCTGTCCCTCCCTCAAGAACCATTCCTCATTGTATAAAATTCACAAAGTGTTGAAACAAATAAAGTGATGTCACCCATGTTTTGTCAAACTAATACATAAGCTCTTAGAATTAGCCCAGACTTTCTTTTCCCTCTGACAAGAGTAGAGAGCTAATGAAAATTCATTACTTTGATTTGTGGATCACAGCAGAAGGCCACAGGGCGGGTAGTGGTTGTTGGATTCTGGAAATACGGTGGATGAACATTTCAGGTATATGATCTAATATGCTTTTATTCAACTTTCCTCTTCTCCAGCTTCTTTGGTCAGAGTAGTTTTATTCCCAGTTGGGCTTCTATAAAAATAAATACATTTCTGGTTATTTGACAGATGAGAAGCTATAGATTTTTCTTTGGTGCCAAATGCTTCAACTGTCATGCACAGAAGAGACTTCAATGGCGACAGAGAACAATGGGTCGTAGCTTTATGATTGATGACAATTGGGATTTTGTGATACTGTCAGCTCGCCTACCTCTCCCTTTGGAATATAGATTCCGCCTGAACTCTTTCGAACTTCCTACACATACTGCCAATGTCTTTCTGCTCTTAGACGAAATCTTCTGTTCTTATAGTCATGACAATTCTTGTTTGTAATGGTTTTGTTAATCTTTGTAAAGAATTTTCAATGGAGCAAAATTAATAAAAGATGATTTTTTTTTCCATCAATAATATTGATATTACTTTGAGATTTAATATTTCTTATTATTGGTTAAAGAATTGTAGTGCAATACTTTTAGTATTAATTTTGACTAGTTTTTATTCTCATCATGATTTTTAGATGTTTTTTTTTTATCACAACTTTGACTCAGGCTGTCATTCAATAGTAAAAACTAGTTGTAAAAAACTTGGAAATTTTTCATCTTTTTTTAAAAGTAAAGCTTTACGGGAGAAATGTTTATTTAAAATCTCTGCTACAGGTTAATAGATGGATTATTGGAGAATTATTATCATTATTATTATTATTATTATTATTGAAGGTTTGGAACTGAATCCATAATTTGTTGGAAGGTTGCTTGCAAGCATTAGACTTCTAAAAGATGAGGCAGGAGTGAACTATAATAAATCTTTGACTAGTATTCCTTTCGTCTCAATTTTAGTTGCTTTCCCTACTCATACAGTATGTGTTTGTTCCAAAGGTATAAGTATGGAGGCTTACTCTCCATACCAATACCTTTGAAACAAGCATGAGTTTGGTTGTTATATTTTGGTAAGAATTTATACCTTTCGTGTCATCTTACTAGTCAGACTTCACTGAAATGCTCTTGTGAACATTTTATGTATGTATGATCATACTTGTGAGAAATTACATCATGTTTTTGTTTATGAAAAAATGAGGGTGCTTGTACAATACTTTCGTATGGGATCTAGTATCAATGAGTAATGAAGTTATTGAATAGATATGAACAGGGTCTCAATCAAAAAACTTTGAAGAAGCCTGATTTAAAGCCTGTTGATTTTATATTGATTCATTTGTTCTTCAAAGGCAAAGTTTGACAGTTGGTCTTCGTTGCATTTCAGAGTTAAGTGTTTATACAGTAGTTCCATGAATTTAGTTGAGGGTTGTGGCACAGACCCTTCCTGAAATTGAAATTCAGCGATAAACTTTTGACCCCACCCCTTACTCAGACACTTTGCTGTATTTGGTACTTTTCTTTAATTTTATCATTATAATTTAAGATTGTGATAAAATATGTAAATTAAAAAAAAACAATGATAATTTTGCATTGATTAGCAAAATATTTTATTTTGATACATTCTGTATCATGTGACACATGTTACACTTGTGGGCATACCCAGGTGCACCAACCTGGATTTGTACAAACTTTTTCTGGGTTTGTGGAAAACCCTGGTCCTGATGGGGTTCATCATTGAAGTTTGGCAGATGCTCAACATCACATGGTGGGATCACAAGACAGCACATATGGATTCGGAGATATCATAGGATTCATTAGAAAACTCAATGGACTGGTCGTGTCAGACCACTGCTAGACATCATGACTCAGTGTTGATCCTTAGAGATAATAAGTAACACTGTTGCCTGCAAAATATGAGATGGCATGATGAACTACACAAGTTCAGAAAATATTGACTCTGTGATACTCATGATAGAGAGATCAGGCAAATCTTGGGGATGGTCTATGTCAAACGATAGATGTTAAGAAACTGATGATGATGAAAACATTTTGGTTTTGACAAAAATCCATTTTGTGAACATTGCCAAACCATTTCTGTTCTCAAGAGATTGCTGGGTAAAAAAAAATGTAACTTCCGTGATAAAATAATGAGATAATCTTGTTTGTTTATATTAACTTTCATTATTAATTTACCATACGCTTTACCTGAAAATACAATACTTTTTTCAAAGAAGTTTCTTTCACGTTTTGTATTTGTTTTTATTAGACAAACAGTATGAAAATAATCTTTTTCCACAGTTTTATCGTATTTTAGTAGATAGTCAAGACTAAGTTGATGTTTTTTTTTTCAGCAGGAAATCTAGAATTAGTATCTGTCTGTGAAATATTTTGGAAAAACCAAAAAGTTTTTTCCCAGAAAAACCGCTGCGTATGATTTGTGAAAATTGAGAAAAGTTTTTTTTTCATTTTTGTTGTTTTGCCAAAGTTATTATTATTATATCAGGTGAGAGGATGAACTCCAATCTAAAATGTTTTCAACAATGGGAATTATGATACATTATTTCAGAATGTTAAAATTATATCAAAAGATGTTCAGGTAAAATAAAGTCGAACATGAACTTTTGTGTTTTGAATATTATACAGGCTGATATTTATTCATCATTTTCCATCAAAAATCAAAACATTCTAAAGACTCTACTCTGCATATTACAAATTAAGATTGAGAAGATATTTTGATAGAATGTTGTAATTTTAAAAAAAATCATACAACTGCTCTGTATGTATGGAAGATCATATGAGACAGTGTCGTGCACTTTTGTCTATTTCTATTTCTTAAACCTCTTTCCTCTATTTTACAGAGCAAGATATTCTGTCTACGTTAGTCTAATTGATTTATCTTAACTTAGCTTTTTTGTGTGATTTACAAATCCAGTTTGAGGCATTTTTAATGCTACATGTTGCTTTTTCTCTCAAAAGTCCATGAGAGTAGTTTCCTGTTATTGATGAAAAAAAATCTGTGAATGTTTAAGTCCGTGAGTTCGGAGGGACTACTGTACATTGTCTGACTGCAGGTTGGATTAAATCAGTTGTTAAAAATAATGATAAAATTCCAGTTCAGGAAAGTGATTTAATTGAAATTATCAATTATCATCACCTAATTGATGCAATTAGTAAAATCCATTTCCATCACCCATACTTTTAAAGAGAAAAAATTAATTTTTTGTAGCTCATTTAAGCCTATGATGCCTGTTATAGAGGTTGAACAATCTTTTAAAAAATTATTTTATGATTCAGGTATAGATTAATAAGGTATCTAAAAAATTGCTATTTTAACCCTCCATGTATTGACGATACTCTTAAGTACAACATGTTTTGTTGAGTAATTAGAGACCTTCATGTCTTCATGGTAATCATCAGTCCAATTTTTATTTTCAATAAAAATTAGTGTTTATCCAAATCTTTCTCCATGATCCTTTATTAGTTGTCTTTATATGGTTTTCAAATATAAATGAAAAAAAATATAGATATAATTACCAAAAATGTCCAAATTTCAAAAATCTTGACATGATTGGTTGAAGAATTTGAATATCCATTCAACATAATTGTCAGACTTCGTGGATAGATATTATTCCATAAACCATGTCATCTGCCATCTTGGATTCACTCCTTCATATTGTAGTATTAGTGGAGTAGTGATGGAGAGATATACAGCTGAAATAAGCACTTGGATTAAAAGTATGAAACCTGGTACATATATTTTGTTTCCCCTACTAATTATGTCAAGATGTGTATCCTTATCAGCAGTGCTCCTAGGTGGCGATTGTTGAAGGTATTTCAAAATAGTCGTCAAGTTTGTACAAACACCTATATCGATTGAGCTATACATCATATTAGCATGATTTTGAGACCTAATGTATGAATATGATATCAGCAATATCACAATAAAATGGAAAAGTTGATCGAATATTTCTGATTTTATTCCGACCAAAGGACTCATCAGGCTAATTTTTTTTCAAATCTAACATCAAAGAGCTGAAAGATTTAATGGCTATAGTTATCCCTTATTGGCTTTTTAAAACTTTTATTTCAGTTATCAAGGAATTTACGATGTAAATCATTAACAATAACATAAGAAACAAAGAATAAAACAATATAAGAAAACAATGAACCATTTTTCAAAGCAAAAGAATGAATCCAAATGATGGGTGAAAAATGAATTCTGTAATAAAGAAATATTAAAACATAATTAAATCATTAGACATATCCATTAAAATCAATATTAGTTGGAACTATTATATTGTTGTTCATAGTACCAGAATTGATGGTAATTTGACTACTTGAATTATTAGTGCTCTATTAGTGGTATTGAGAGGATATATGATATTTTGGCGCTGATCTGTGCACTTCTGGAGGAAAGCATGAAACTTTGCATTGGGTGGGTTTTGGATTTGCTGATTCTAAAATTAGCAAGAACCACCATATCACTTCTATGGTTAGTGCTGGAAAACTGAAAATTTACCTTTAGATGCTCACTGTACGAAAAACAATGAACCAATTTCGATAGTTCGTGTCTCATTCCATAGAAAATATAATAGGCTATAATATCTTTATGCTATATTGTTATATCATAATGTAATAGATGTGTAAACTTGAAACATATGCTCAAAAACATTGATGAGAGTATATATTAGAACTTTACTTGTCTATTTCTCCATTATTTGTTATGATATAACTATATTGCATTAAAATGTTATTGCCTAATTTGTTTCCTTTAAAGTTGGTCCATTAGTTTTGGTACAGTGAGTATTCAAAGATGGAAGGTATGCAACATCTAGGGACTTTCCATTCACCCTGTCTTCTAGTTGAAATCATAGTGAAATTTTTTCTCCTTGGAAGATACGTTAAAACTTATGAAAATAGCTCAAACATGTTATATGTATGGCCATCAGCAAAAAAATTACTTTAGCGATTCATCATCGTCATCATCATCATCATCAGTCTCTTAACGTCTGTCGTTGGACATAGACCTTCCTTAGGATTAGCCACACTTTTCTATCATGGGCGTCGCAGAGCCAGTACTTTCTGAATTTGTCTAGCTTGTCTCTCCATCTTGTACTCTGCCAGCCTTGGTTGCACTTGTGATCTCTCAGGATCCTTGTCGTAAGTCATGATATCTTTTGTTATTCTTTTCCCATTGCCATTTGAGATTTTTAATGGATTCTATGATGTCCCTGACTCCCGTCTTCTCCAGGATGTATTGTGCTATCTTGTGGTCTTTCCATGTGAGGTTGAACATAATCCTTCCATGTGCATGTTGCATGGTTCTCAATTTGCTGGTCTATCTCTTAGTAAAGTTCCATGTTTAAGCTAGATTATATAACTTTAAATTGTATCTTAATCATTATCATGGTACCTAGGCCTATGCTATTAGCTAGGAGAATGAGCTCCAGTTATTGCATGAAAAGTTGTGAAGATTCAGAAACCAACTGGGCTGCAATCAGGTGACAAGGTATATAATGCAGCTCTGAACAATGATCAAATCCTACACATATTGTGCTGTTATTTGTTTATTATTTTTGTGATAAGTTTGTAGATGCAGTTGAGTAGGCTCATAGGTTTATAGTTGTTAAGGTCTTTCGGGTTTCCATTTTTTATATAAAAGCATTATGATTGCCGTGTCCCAGTCTTCCGGAACTTTATTTAATTTTAGGCATAAGTTGAATAGAATAGCTAGTTTCTCAGTGATGATCTTACCAGTTTTTTTGAGTAGATCGATAGTGATTCTATCTGAACCAGAGGCTTTCCCTTTCTTTATTTGTTTGACTTGCAAGCATTTTGCACATTTCATCATAGAGTTCATGGATATGACTTCATACTTCCACATCCACCGACAGCCACAAATTTCAGTGTGGGAAAAGAATGTTTTTTATCTAGAACCCATTTTACGCATGTTTTTGTAAACACACCTGATTTAAGAGGCCTAATTTCAATAAAATTCATCAT
Source organism: Thysanoteuthis rhombus (assembly GCA_963457665.1). Lineage (NCBI taxonomy): Eukaryota > Metazoa > Mollusca > Cephalopoda > Oegopsida > Thysanoteuthidae > Thysanoteuthis > Thysanoteuthis major. The sequence continues at coordinate 40,732,361 of OY735201.1, forward strand.
CTTTACAACATCATTCATAGTAGTTGGCAACTTTTGACCTATTATTTTTAAACTAAAGTATCATGATGTAAAAAACAATGTTTTGCTGCTTTGTATGTGTCATAAAACCATTCATTTTACCTGTCATGGATGGGGGTTCCATCTGCACAGATACCAACGCAATTTTCTCAAGATAAGTTTCTGGTCATCATGTATTTATCCAGATCATTGAGAATATCTTCAGTGTGTGCAGTTCCTGGAATTTCTTTGCAATGTAAAAACTGTTCAATGATTTTATTTTCCTGAATCAAGTAAACGAATGCAAAAAAAAATGCTGCTACACTAATATCACTTGATTTCCCAATCCGTATCTCTTCAGACAAATCTGTATTATGCCTGGCTATGGTATTATCAGATAAAATTGCTTTGCAAATGGATAGAATTAGAGATTTTGTAAGAGTGTGTGTTTCGTTTCTTTTGTTATAAATTCAGCTATCATATAACCTTTTTTCTTTTTTTTTTTACTGATTTAATCTACTTTTGGAAAATGTTGGCTCTATCATGGGAGTAAAGCAAGATTGTTAGATGTGCCAAAGTTAAAACTTAATAATTGTGTTCCTTGATCTCACACACAGGTAATAACTTCCAGAGTGTATTTTTTTAATTAATTCCACAATACAGAATGATCCTTAAACTAGATGGCTTCCTTCCCATAATGCCTTGCATCCATCTCCCTGTATCTACATATGGCACTCATACCAACAGAGTTATGTCCCTTGCATGACTGTTGAGTTATTTACTGATTACATTATAGTTGAGGAATATGATATATATATATCTATTGCAAAATAAGACGTATATATTCCAAAATTCTTTTCTTTTTGAATAATGCACTCAAAGAGAGAATCTTCTTTGTTGTACTTAAACAATTAAAATTTATGTTTCTGACACCTGTGGAAAAATCTGCAATGCTCTTTGCCTTTTCTCACTCTCATCATACTATCTTCTTTCTTTTTAATACAGGTTTTGACTTCTTTCAATTTGAAACCTCATGACATTCTTTAATATTCTCTGTGACTTTGTAGTTGAAAAACACTGTTTTGAGTCATCCATAAAGAATAGATGATCAAGGGTGCGTTTTTACCGAGTTTGTAGTCAATGTTGGCTTTTTTAAATATCAGTGAGATTGATATTAATGCAATGGCAGATAACAATGGGGAGAAGAGTCATTCTGTAATGTACCTATCTTTACAGCTACATTCCCCAGTGATTTATGACTAACCATCAACATTGTTTTCTAGTCTGTCATACTATTGCTGAGGAAATTGCAATACATCATTATTATTATGATGATGAATAATCCTTCCCCTCCTAATTCTAGTTTTACTTAGATAAGTTTAAAATGTTTGCTTAACTTACCAAAATTCCATTACTGAAGCCAATAAAAGGCAACCGGACTATGACAGTTCAAATCAGTGTTTGGCAAACTCTTTTGGGGATAGATCAAATTAAAAAGTTCTTTGTCTTGCCAAGGCAAATAAAAAATGAAACCATAAACATATGAGTCTATGGAAACGGCTTGGTTTTTCATTATTGGAGTATATACTTACATAAACATTCATGCACAATTGGTAAATCAGAATTACAAGGGGTACAAAATATTGTGGTTCGAATTTGGTGGCTCGTAGTTTGCCAAGAATATTTTTAGAATTGCAGGAATGTTTAGCACTAAAACTCTTTTAGTTATGAAAGGTTGATTCATTTGAGGTTCCTGTAAAAATAAGACTTTCGCTCTATTTGTCAATACTTTTTTTTATTGTTTGCTAACTGATAGATCGGGAAAACATACGATTTTTGTATGCAATGTCTTTTAGTCAATGGAATTGGTGGGCCTGATGAAATGAGGCAGTGGACCACTGGTTTTGGTGATAATAACATTGGAACTAATACTCATGAAAAAATATCATTCTGTCTGGAAGGGAGGAATTGAATTGTTTTATGTTTGTAAATTGATAAGAAATGAGGGTAAAAAATTACAAAAATGAATTTATTGACAATGATAAACTGTTTTCAGCAGAGAATAGTGTTTAATCCATTAAATGAAATTCATGAAAAAAATTGTCTGCTGAAACACTATGAAAAACAAACTCACGTAAATATGTGTTCAATAAGCCATTATTCAGAGTGCCATCCATATTTCGGTACTTAGTTTTAATGTTGGACCGGTTGCCTTCAATAGTGGTATTACATCAGCACGTATAAAGATTAGAGCCTCAGGATGACCTACACATGCTTGCATAATGAAATAACACAATAATAGATGCAAAAACCTTTCCCCCCTACCAAAAAAATATTTTTAATGGTAGGCTTAATTTACAATGCAAGTTTATGGTAAGTTAGTCCCTGGTTTATACATGGTTGAATTCGTGTTTGCTTTTTGAAAATTCGGACTTGAGTGATTCAACAAAAGGTGAAAGAAGTAACTTACTCATTGATCTCCCCTTTTTTCCTATTTTCCTATTGATCACCCTAAACACGACATGCTGCCAAGAGATGTTGGTAACACGACAGTTTCTATTGGGTGACTAATCAAACCTGTTATTGCTTAGTTTTGAAGTGTGTTGGTAGAAGGTGCTACGTATAATTTTTGCCTTGCAAATATTTATTTTTAAATTTATCCCTGTTGTAAAGATGACTACATGTGTACTGTGGATACCTGCTATGTGTGGACTCAATGAAACAGAGAAAAGGCATAATATTAGAAACTAGATTATATTTGTTATGGAGATTCAATGATAAACAGTGGGCTGTATATATTTTTAGAAAACTCAGCCTGCAACCAATAATTATGTTGACAATTTGCTGTGATGTCTGAAAAATTAAAGTTTGTGCTCAAAGTGTGACACCTTAAGTTGCCATAACATTAACTATGGACAGAAGCAGCAGCATCATTGATTGCATTGTTTTTTGATTAGTAGTATACTTTTGGAACTTGACTATATATAGCTGTTTATATCATTGAGCCTATGGTAAAAATCGGTTTCACTTTGCATTGTTTCTCTAGAAATTGACTTTCCAATCAACGACAGCGAGGATCTTTATACAATCTTGCACGTCAATGCTACCAAGAGTTTTTTGTAGTCTGCTTTAATTTAAAGGTTCAAAGAATATTTTACTCATGAGATGTGATAGAAAACCTTAGATAAAGATTCTTGTTAAGAAAAGTGTTTGGTGAGATTACTAAAACTCAGATTTATTTGGTCTGTCGTATGGAAATTATTCATTACTCAATACATGATGAGCTCTTAGAACAAAAATCAGTATAAAAGATTGTTCATAACCTTAAACCCTTATTTTCAAAAAACAAAAGCTTTTTTTTAGCCATAATAAGCAGTAAATATTGAAATTTTCAACCCTCTAGCTCTGGTGGTCTCTAATTATCATAATATTCATTACTTAAAAGGAAAGTGTTTAATAGCAAGTCATAATGATGACTGTGATTAGCAAAGTGCTTTTGGGTGACACCTTGTGATGTTTACAATGTTCTTTTCCTATTTGTTAAATCAAAGCCACTCCTGCCACTGAGAGGATCCAAATGTACTTGACTCAGACACCTTTCTACTTACACTAAAAAAATCTATCAAAAAAGAAGGTAATAAAAGAAAATAAGCATTAAAAATATGTTGCAATGAATATACTTTTCATAATGGTTAACAAAAGGATAATTTTTTCAAAATCTCTGTGATGGATGCTTTCTTGAATTGGTATTGTTCATTGGTATTGAGTATTATCTATATTATGATAATAATTCGCCATGTGTGTTTGTGCCCTGTTATGGAAAAGGATGTAACTGACGAATTGAAAAGCTGAATTCAAAGAATAATAAAAGTATAAAAAGTAATAACATTTTCTTTCATCAAGTTCCCTCGTGGTCAACAGAATGCTATTCTCCAAGCTCACTGCTATGCGAATCTGTATTATCTACATTCATAAAATGCAATGTGTATCCATATATTTCATATATATTGTGCTTTTTGATGGCAGGGGTAAACTGGTCTATATTATGATTAGCAACGTGTCTTCACACTTACGTCTGTCACAATTCTGACTTAATGTTAAAAAAAGGTTGGATATCTTGGGAATTGAATCATAACACAAAGAGGGTGAGAAAAGAGATAGAGAAGCAGGGTATACAAAAAGATAAGGGGTGAAATATGGAGGTAATTGTTGAAGCAGAACTTTACTGTCAGGAAAAAAAAGAAAGACGAGAAAGTTAAATGAGGTGGAATCGAACTTGCGTTTGAGTGTCTTTGAGTGGAAGATTTGGTTGAGTGCTAGGGATGGTCATTTTAGGCACCTCCCACAAGTTTTATTTTCAGATATTACAGAGTTTTAGATTTGCAAAAAAATGGATATTTTACTAGTATGTACAATACTAGTCTGTCATATCTGTCACACTTATAGTATCAGTTGTAGCCATGAGCTCCTTTCCTGTCCTACCCACTGATTACACGACCTAACTTTTTCTCCCCTCTCTCTTGTGTTCCTCATGATACCACCTGGCTTTCTTTTCTCTCCTTTCCCTTCTTACTTGATAGTATCAGTAGCAGCCATGAACTGAACTGTTAGTTGTACACCAGATAACCATCAGAGAAGTGATAAGTTATAGGCTTGTTGCTATGAATTCTTTAGCTATTTTCATCATATATTCACTATTCCACTTGAGGAAGGAAATAACTTTATAAGAACTCGTTTTTTGCTCTCTTTTGATTTTTCATCCATGTCTCTTGCAGGAACATATCATCTTCATTGAAGAAGAACTGTTGTTGTCACCAGACTTCCTGTTTTACATGGCTCAATCACTACCTGCTCTGGAGGCTGACCCTTCTTTGCTTGCAGTTTCTGCGTGGAACTATAATGGTATGTTAAATGGCTTTGTTTACATAATTGGTATGCAGATGTGGGAACTAATATTCCTAATTTTGTAAGGATAATTGAACTTCTTAATGTTCTTGATGCAACTAAGATAATGTTTCATACCATCTATTCTTCAGCTTTTATCAGGTGTATAATCTGTAAGGAAAGAGGAAGGAAGTTTTATTGTCAGAAAAAAATTTGAGATGTTTATAGCTCTTTCCAAAGTTTTGGACAATATGAGGGTAACTAGTATGGCTACTGCTGCTGGGTCAATCTCCGCACCTACTTCTATTTTAATTGTTGTTGATCATCGCAACTTTTTATTGTATACATATGATAAATAAAAAAAATCATAAAAAATCTTTTAGTATAAATGTATTTATTTATTAGAATAAAATATGCCCTTGCATATCCGTAAAACAGATTTTCATAATTTCTGAAATTTATCAATTTAGCTCAGTCAGTAAGACAGCCTCTTGGGAATCAGTTGACTGTCAGTTCACTTGTTGACTTACTCAGTACTTTTGGTTTGTTGTTGGTACAGAAGAAAAATAAAGCCAACTCCAGTATTGGAGTTAGATTATAGTTTTTTTATTGCAATTCATTAGATATTCATCTTCACTCTCTTAAAAAGGGAAATAAAATATAGGCAATAAGGCTCACTGAAACAGTCAATAAATTACTTAGATTAAAATTCTCTTCTTAAGTCCTAGGTTTTTTGCATTTATTAACAAGATCATATTGCCTGGAAATTCCTGGGCCTCTGAGAGGGGGGGGTACAGCTGGTGCATTGCATAGGTGTGCAAGCAGTGTCTTGAGTAAAGCTGTGTAACAAAACTTCAAAGTTGATATGATGTGTTCATTAATAAAATAGGTTGCCTACCATTTACCAATGAGCAACATAGTATGGAGTACTGAAAGGGTTAGAACAGAAGAAAAGAGGGTGGCTAAAGGATGGGGATGCTTGTGCAAGCGTATGTGTCGATCCTCTTTTGGTGTACTGTGAGTGTGGCTACATACCAAGATTTATCTCTAAAGCTCATAAGACTAGTTGAACAGCAAGATGACCAATTTTATTGTTTATATACATTCTGACTTTTTCTACGTATCTATGTATCCAGACTTCAACCAGCCCTAACCGTTGATAGTTGAAACTGGAAATTTCGCACACACACACTACTTCTCAATGAGTTGGGTGAGGTTTTTTTTGTTCTTTGAAAATCCCCCTCCCAAAGTAGTTTCTTATTGGAAAGTTCAATTTACTATGTGAGTTTATGCTAAATTAGTTCTTTAGTTTTTGTTTGTTTTTTTAAATTTGAATTTATTAATGAACACACCCCAAGAAAAGACATAGGAGTAACTTATTCATTGATCACTTCTTTTTCAAATTTTTGATCAATCAACATTAACACATTCACTAACTAGACTTGAGTTTGTTTTTTTTCAAATCTTGAATCCATGGTTCAAACCATACTGGAAGTATTTTTATCAAGATAACTTAATTTTACCACCACCCCTGCTTAATCTACAATGTAAAGAGAAGCATATATGGGTGGCTGTGATTCATGATTTCCCTTGGAATGCTAGTCCTGTTTATATTGAACCAGAATGAACTCATATTTTTAATTGCTATCCCCCCTGAAAATTATTTTAAAAAAATATTTATATTCACCTGGCATATTATATAAGTAAATGATGAAAATACTTTGATAATAATATACTGTGGACAAGTGGAACAAGTGCAAGTCAGTAATCTATAAGTAAAAGTATACGTACATACACATACACACATGTATAACTATTTTTCTCTCTATGCATATATGTATCATAATTATTGAGACATTTTGATGACATATCTTGTTTAGTACCAGTGGTAAACAGTGCAAATTGAACAGCCCACCACGTACTTGAATGAAGAGAACCTTTATCCACCAAGAAGCAGTCTTAACACAACACTGCTCAGTCAACTGAGATAGCACACTTAAGTTGCTCACCCCCACTACTCTGGTCATAGGCATAGATATTTACTTATGTATATATGTGTGCTCCCATTTTATCGACAATATGAACATGATTTGATTGGGCAATTTATGTCCGATAGAATGTGATAATTGTAGAAACATTTTTTTAGAAGACACATTTCATCCGGCAGCAGTGTTAACGAGTAACAAATTAAACAGTTGACCATTTGGATAAAAAAAAAGGATGAGCGTCGTATGGAACTCTGTATACTGGGAAGCAATCTTAACGCGACTCTACTCTACCTACTGAGCTAAAGACACTGTTGACAGGCTGCAGTCTGAGCACTTAAATTGCTCATCTCTCTTCTCTGTGGTTGTAGGCATTAATATTTACAAATGCATATATCTAGCACAATGCTCATTTCCTTTATTCAACTATGTAGTGGGCTGTTTGATCTGTTATGTTTGGTATGTATGAATATTTTTTTTACACAAATATATGTGCATGTGTATGTGTATATACAAATGCGTATATATATATATATATATATATATATATATATATATATATATATATACATATATATCATTTGCATACTTTGCCATTTGTCATTGTCAGCTGTTCACAGTTGTGATCTGTCAGTAAATTGGAAACCCCATGTTCTCATTTTTCATGTATTCTGTCAGTAAATTGGAAACCCCATGTTCTCTTTTTTCACGTAGCATTTAGGAGTAGACTCATCTCTAAAATTCTTGGTTGGCAACTACTGAGCTCTCACTCACAAAGGTTGTAATGATATACACTGTGCATTAAGGTGGACTTTTGGTGTAGAACGAAGACAAGCAATTTTATTTACTATTTATTTATACAAGATTAAGTATTACAAATCTTAACAGGCCGTTGCAAGGTCAAATTTCTCTCCCTCTTCTATTCCCTTGAGTATTTAGAACATAAATTTTGCCGATACACAAGACTTGTTAATTTGGCAGTCTATTGATCACTAGGTTGTGATTTTGGTTTAACATGATGGGACAGACAAACAGTGAAGAATTTACTCCTTTAAATTAGGTGAGGATTGTTATTGTTGTTATCATGGCAAAAAACAATTATTAATTCTTTTGTACTATTTACTTTCATTTTAATTTTTTTCTTGCTTTTCATCGCAACTTTACTCAGGATGTTAATCTATGGCAGTGAGTTAACAGCGTTGATTTGGAATAAAAAATCAGCTTTCAGTGGAGAGATACAAGGTTCATACTGTGCAACTCTTGCTAACTGTGCTAGAGAAGCTGAGTTTGTTAGTAGGAGTCAAAATCAAACCTTTAAACTTATCCTCAATTACAATCTCCCTCTGCCATGTTTGTTTATAAATTAATAGTTTCAGTATGAGTACAGCAATCATTTTGTTATTCATTTTTATTAGATGAAATATCACAAATGATTACTATTTATTTTCATCCAAGTTTTTCTAATGCTTTTCATTGCAACTTCATTTAGACTATAAGCTTTAAACCCATGTCCCTTCGTCATACCAAGAGCTTATTCTTTATTTCTAATCAATGCTCAGTTATAGCTCAACAGCCCTAGCAGATTGGTGATAAAAAGCTACAGAAAAATTAAAATGAAGCTGCTTAGATCGACCAGATAGATTCATTTGAATTATGTATTCAAGCATGATTATATGTGTACTACTCAGCAATAACATAAAGAAGGCCAGTGGGTACAAACGTCAAGATGCTGTGAACAACAAATATGAGGACAGCAGTGTATAATGATAACTATTTTCTTCTGTTTGTATTGTTCAGAGAAATATTAACTTTAAAATAAAACTTGCCTGATTTAAATTCATTGCGTAAGTCTACAGAATTTTTCAATAGCATTTTCTGTAATTTATCAAATGAGGAGCACTGTTACAGTATTCTGAGTTTAGAAGAAGACAATGGTACGCTATGCAGTATCCAAGCATTTTCTTATTCAAGAAGCATTGACATTTATAAGAAAAGTCACAGCTAATACAGTTTGATGTATCTTGTACAAATTCAGGTTTTGGATAATCATGATAATTTGTCATACTTGAAGCATTTTACTCAATTTCAAACAAGCATAAATACTTGTAATCCTCTAGAATTTCTGTCATTTGTAGCTTGTCCAAAAATAAAAATCCGAAAAGACATTCATTCAAACTAAGCCGATCATCTCAAAGCAAACAAGGTTTTTGTCTAAAGTTGACTATGTTTTCCTACCATAACAAGAACCACAAGAACAATTCTCACCAAAATGAGGAATGTAAACTGAAATGTTAAATCCACATTCCTCTACTATGACCAAGTGATTGCCAGGAGGCTATTTTACTGATTGAGCTAAATTGACTTGGATACTAAAGAAAACATATCATACAGATGTGCAGAGCCTTATTTCATTCTAATTGATAGATTCATATAAAAAATATATATTTTTATGATTTTTTTTATTTGTTAATAAAAAGTTGCTGCTTTATGCTTTTCAATTTAATTCACTGAAGATTCATATTATTTTTAATACTATTAGTTCAAGAGTTCTACGGTTTATTAGAAGCAGTCCATGAATTTAAGAGTTAATGACATTGAATACTACATATTGAATGTCAGATTGTAAGAGGAATTGTTTACAAGGGTATTTCAAGGACTATTGCTCACAGTAACTCATCTGAGCCTCATAATTGTAGTAGTCTGACCATGGCAGAATTTTGGTATATTACCAAGCATAGGTCACACTAGAAGAAGCCATTAAATATACTTGTTTAGTATAGGCAATGGATGAGTAATAGGTATTTTAATGATTTGGCAGTCATTTTGGATGCTGTCTCAAAATTTATACATTTCCAGTGGTCAAACTGTGATGAACTTTTAGTATGTTATTGAGCACACCAGATACTACAAAAAATTGTTTAGAAACCCTTTTTAGATAAAATGCACTTGATAGATATGAGAAATTACTGCAAATGATGACATCATGAATTTTGGTCTGTAAATTACCCATCACGTTATTGAAAAAATTGGCAACATATTTTTCTTGTGTCTTCTTAGATATTTCAGCAAGATATTGTTTGTAAAATGATTGATATGCTGCCCTGCACAAAATCTATTTGCAAAAGAATATTATTTCAACGTTTCTTTTACTTTTTCACTTGATCTAAATACATTTCCTTTCATTCTGGTGATCTCAAAAGTATCACTAAATGAATAGGCATTCACAACTTAGTTGGAAATGTCACCTTGAATCTTAAATGTACACTGTTTAATTCCAAAATTAAATGGTTTTGAACATCGGTCATCTAGTGGCCATTTTGAATTTGAACGCTCACTGTCCTCAGAGGTCAAATCTGACCTCCCTCTATACCTGAAATTAATGCCTTGGTATGCAGTTACTACGTTAGAAATTTCATGCCTTTCTCAAAAGTACACAAGTATCCCTCTTATCTGCTACTCTGTGATTTGCTCAGTCAGTATGCATGTGATCATTCAATTGAATGAAAAATTTGATGTATTACAAATTCAACTAATGATATAAAAGGTTCAAGATTGTGTTTTATGAGCTGTTGGACTGGTAAAACATGATCTTTATAACAGTAATGAGCACTTGATATCTAAATCTGACACTGGGAATGAAATGATGTACCTACTCACCTTTTACACAATTTTAAAAAATTGATACTAGAGAGGAAGTTGCTGATGGTGATAACTTTGGAACAGGGTCTTTTAGAGAACTAACTGACTGATAACATTAAGCAAGGATATAAAAACTAGAACAATTTAGATAAATTGTTATAATGTATATTCACCTAGATATAAACATCATTGTTATAAACCATCATAAAAATTGATATTTAAAGTAATATGATTTTTAAGTCATCTTAAATTTTTGGACTAACTGATTTTGATATCAATAACTGTATAACATTATCCATGATCATAATAAATGGGCTCCTCTATAACATGAAATAACTCAAAATATTTGTATGACCATTATATAGGAGTCAGTGTGCTAAACAACTTTATTTGTTAATTGCACTATAGTTTATATATTGTCATTATCGGTCTTCTATCATCCATCATTAGACTTGGACCTTCCCCTGGATTTGCCACATCTCTCTATCGAGGGCGTCTCAGAGCCAATATTTTCTGATTTTGTCCAGTTTGTCTTGCCATTTCATTTTCTTCTGGCTTTGGTTCTGCATTTGATCTCTGGGGATCCATGTTGTGAGTTGTAAAGTTGGCTTCCATTCTTGCAACATGGCCAGCCCATAGCCATAAGCTTCCTTATAGTCTCTATGATGTCTCGGACTCCTGCTTTTCTCCTAATATACTGTGTTGTCTTGTAATCTCTCCATGTGATGTCGACCATGATTCTCTCATGTGCATATTGCATGGTTCTCAGTAACAGTTAATATTTATGCTTTCTTTTTCCATTTTGGTTTGTTTCAGGCTATGAGAACACATCAGAAAACCGTTCCCTGCTATATCGTGTTGAAGATTTTCCAGGTTTGGGGTTCATGTTGAAAAAAGATGTCTACTCCAACCACATGAAAGATAGATTGAAAGAATGCTGTAGCAGAAGGTAAATAAGCATCTAAATTTGGATCTATTCATTTCAGCCAAAGATATCTTTTCTCTCTTTTTGATATTTAATTGTTCTTCTAGCCTTCCTTGACTTGAGAGTAAATATAGTATATTGTCAATCTTATGAATAGGTCGATTGCTGATTTTTAGTCCAAATCATTAGTTTATGATTTGCTCTGTGTGTGTTTTCTTTTGTTTTTTTCATCAGGCTAATGAAACTGTACATTATAGAACCAAAGACAAAGGGCCCCTGCCAACATCAAGTGAGAATTTTCTGTAGAAATGCAGTAGATGAACTGCTATTTATGTGGGGATCAAGGGGCATTCGCAAATATCCCAAGCTATACCTCTGAACAAAGCTGTATGTTTGATACTTTTAGGTTTCTATGATGGAGCAGGAGGTATACACTGGCCACTGTGCCAACAGTAAACTTCTGGTTATGCATGAGTATTAGTGTAAACAATAACATGAGATGGAACTGTCCGACAATGATATAGGATACATTATTGAAATTTTCCATTTTTCTATTTGTTATATATATACAATACAAAAGTCGCCATAATCATCTTCAGTTGAAATATAAGCTGGTTAGGAATCTGACCATGCTGCAGCCAGTCAATGTCATTTTCAATGGAGATAACTTCTGATTGAAATTGTCACCCTTTGACCATTTGATGAATTAAACTGATTTTTCTAATCAATTTCAAAGAAGATTTTTATTTCAATAAATTAAGATTAAATTGAATGAAACATTCTAATGGTAACATCAAAAGTATTTAGATTAAAATTAAGAACGATCCATCACTCTGGACAAATAGTTGAACCAAGAAACACATGTTTGATGATTTCTCTCCAAAATATCTAGTAATTTATAATATATGTATATATTATTATAATGATATATATATATGTATATATATATATATATATATATATATATATATATATATATATATATATATATATGCAGGCCGGCAACTGTTTGGGGGTTTGGGGATCATGGGGGCCCAGCAGAGCCAAGAGGAAAAAAAGAAACGTAAAAAGTGATGAAAAATTTGAAAATGAGAAAATAAGATAAATGAATTTGCAAAAGTCATAATTTTGTATTAACAGACTCCTGAAATAATTTATAAGTTTGGTGCGTTTCTTGGGAAAGTAGAAGTAGAGTGTTCATTTTTTTTTTCTCTTCAGAATCACTATTCAATCTCTTTCCTGAGAGCCAACTCAGCTATGACAAAAAAAAAAAGACTTTTGACTTGTGCTCGTGGCAGGGTCATTAGATAAATACTGAACTATTGGAGCTAAACAATACATGGAAAGATTAAAAAGAAATATATTTAAATCTGGTTCTGATACTTAGTTGTAAAGTATCAGTAAAGAGACAACAAAGAAAAGAAAGTAGAAGAGATTGAACAAGAGAGAAAAAAGAATGATTGCCAATGGCATGAAAGTTTAATTCAGGTCTGCAAGATACACAAGTCGCCTTTAATTGGTTGTGATTACTTGAAAATTCCAGCGTTTTTACAAACTTGGCATATCACCCTAATATTTTTGCATGTTCCTATCAGTGGCAGATAGCCTTATAGTCTTGGTAGTATGTAGGCTAAGGCCCGGCAGTCATCAGGACCCATCAAAAATATATGGAAAGAAAAATGGAAAAAAAATAGCAATCAAACAAAAGTATTTACATGTTTGCATCGTCTTCATTTTTCCTAGTTTGTGAAGTGAGAATTTGTAAAATGGGATGTAATCATTCATAGAAAAATAATGCATTAAGTAGGTTTATGTTCTGAAGTTTGAAGGAAACCTGGGTTTGTACACCCCTAGCTCTAGAACCTGGAGAAAAAGGCCCAGTCATACTAAGCCTAAGGCCTACAAAATGTTAATTTGACCCAGGGCCCCTAGGGGTATATGCATACATGGTTAGAGACCCCCTGATCTAAACTTCATTTAATAGTTCAAATAACATATGTGTTATGTTTATAAATTGATATAGCCTTGTTAACTCTGAAGTGATATATGATAGATTGCTTTGTTATCCACAAACCCTTGAATAATAAGGATTTGTGGACTCTTCAAATGTTCACGTCGAGACCATATTTATACAATGTCCTTCTAATGGGACATCTCTCTAATGGTCAAGATTATAGCTAACGAGAATGTTATTCTCTGATGGTGGATACAACATCAGACAGTTCATGTCAAGAGCGACCAACTTTTATTTTTCAGTATTTTCTCTCTACTCGCAATGAATATATTATTATGGAAGTATTTTTTTTACTTTTATCAAAGATAATGGGGAGGGGGAAAAAAGGAGTGGAAATCACTCAAATGATTGATAAATTTCTTGAAGACATCATGAGTGGAAAATACAATGGGACTCAGGTTTTTTTCCTCTTGAAGAATCCACTTATCCTCCACTTACTTTGTGGTAACAATGCTGCAAAATGCCGTTTTCCTACCCTGATGTTTTGGGGATGATACAGATGGTGTTTTCGTTTTTTCATTTCGGTCCAAAACGATCAGAGATTTATGGAAAAAAATTTTAGATAGCACTTTTGATGGTTTCAGTGACACTATGTGGTCTCCAAAGATCAAAGCAATAGTTCTATTTGAAAAAAAGATTGTCCAAGACCGATGAAAGTTTGCAAGAATCACTCTCTCTTTCTCTCTTACATCAAAAGTATAGGCTGAAATTCTTGGTGCCTATGAGTATCTTAAAACTTTTAAGTGTATTCTCATAGTTTGCATTTAGACTGAAATTTTAGATATTGTGACTCTTGCAGCCAAGTCGTTCAAAGGAGAGAGAGACATCCAACATTGGAAGGCTAGGTAGAAATTTGGATGATTTAAGTGAAAAACGGACAAAAACTTTTGAAGAAGCAGAATCCATTGCAGATGTTATGAAAGTTGATAGTCACCTTCCTATATAACGATCCACTCATGAAGAGAGAAACAATGAATTCAAAGCTTCAGGTTAAGTATTGAGTGTGGTTCAAAAGGGAATAGAAAAATGAATGGAGGCCATGGACAAAATAGTAAATATTTTCCAATAGCTTTGGATATACAAGTTTATGACAGAGCCTGATTCGGAAAAAAAAATGTAATAAATTCTTAGTTGTCTATCCTTATGTGTTGAAAAGTGAATTAGTCCAAGGGATGAAACGTTCAAGAGCAATCAATGTTTCGAACTTTGGAATGGCTATGTTGAAACGTCTTTGTCTTTCAAATAAAATCATTTACATGAATTTGGACTCAATCTCTCCAGATGTTTGCATTGCTGTACAAATATTTCTCACTTTGCCAGTCACAGTTATAACAGCTGAAAGATTATTCAGCAAGAGGAATTATATAAAAAAAAATATCTTGGATCAATATCGGGTCATGATAGATTGGTTGACCTGGTATTTCTGGGCATTGAAAGTGACCTTACTTGTCTGGTCGATTATAATTATATTAGTGACGGCTTTGCTAACAAGAAAGCTTGGAAATCAAGTCTCCGAATGCTGTCAATGCATATTGATATTGTTTTTCATTATTTACCTCAACACTGACATTGTTGATTGTTATTCTATTATTTGTATTCGCCTCAATTAAATTTTCAATAATCATGTCTTCATTATAAGAAGTAATTGTAATTTCAAAATATTGTAAGATTAATTCTTTTCAGAATAATTGATAAAAGTGAATATTATCTATGAAGTACTAGTTCTGATATTGTTTAATATATCTAAACTTATATTTGTCCAGTAATTACCATTGTTGGCCTTTCCAAGACAAGAATTCTACTTATGATTTTTGCACAACTCTTTAACAAGCAATTACTCGGCTAACTCAGCTTGCTTGATTGAAAAATTCAAGCAACCACCTCGAAAAAATTTATCTATTATCAGACTTAAGGAGACAATTATTATAATAGTAAAATATCAAGTATAAAAAGATATAACCAATTTCAGAAAAGTGACAAAACAAACAAGGGAAATGCCTATCTGTGGTGCATGTGTATCATATATACATGCATGTACCCCAGTGCTTGTGTTTTAAATAGATTTGGCAAGCTTTCATCTGGGCAAGCTCAACCTTCTGCCACAAGATAATTCGACTTATTCTAAAAAGGATATACAACCAATGCATCCTCCTGATAGTCACCTAAGGAGCTGAAACATTGAATCTAATTGACCCTTGAACTGAGAACCATGCAATGTACATATGAGAGAATCATACCCAACATTACATGGAGAGATTACAAGACAGCACAGTACTTCAGGGAAAATATAGGAGTCCGAGACATCCTAGAATCTATAAGAAAACTTGAATGGCGATTGGCTGGCCATATTGCAAGAATGTGGACAACTGATGGATATCATGACTCACTACATAGATCCCCAGAGATCACATGGGAGATCAGGGCTGACAAAATCTTAGGTGGCGTGACGTAATAGAGAAGTTCAGAAAGTACTAGCTCCGTGGTGCCCACAATAGAGAGGTCTGGCGAATCTTGGGGAAGGTTGATATCGAACGATGGGTAATAAAAAGAATGTTGCTGCTGCAGCAGCAGCAGCATTCATTTCAAACTAATGCTTTTGGGTAAAGTATGAATCTACTTATACCCGCCAGCATTGCTTCTCATAATTCACTACAACCTGTTGAAAGTTAATGTCTCACAGTATTTATTAAGTTTCATTTCTACATTTGGAATGTTTTAATTTGACACACATGCAAACTGCCTGGATCAGCACATTTGATTGTAGCTTGGATATTTAGAATAAAGTTGGCAGATCTACTTTTACACACTTCCTACATTCTCCTGTCAAGATCAGCTGTGGTCTGACATGTTCTTTTGCTCACTTTTGACCACTTAATCTCCTCTCGGAAGATCCAGCTAACTGTGATTTGCCATCTCTCTCTGGAATATAATGATACTGTTCACAGCAAGCCTGCACTTTTGGCTGTATATTCAATGGAAACCCAATATGGAAAATCTCTTCCCGACAATGTTGCCCTAAAGATATTCCAGGCTTTTAAGCAAAAGGTTTTAATGGAAAAGTTTTGTTTTCACTGTTGGAAGAAACAACTAGCAAAGTACTGGTAAATAATTCCAATCTGGTGAAACTAAAACAAAATATCATTACTGAAAATTCATAGCATATTCTTGCAATGGTCAGCATTAATTATGATTTTGCATGTTAGGGTGGAACAGTGAGTCCATTACTGCAGATGTGGTTTGTAGCTGAATTTTAATCGGAAATTTTCTCTGCAGGATCTTTTAAATGTAAGTATCTAATGATTAATAAAATGGGTCTGGTAAGTCACTCAATAGAAACTGTCACATGACCAATTAGATAATTGGGAAAAGGGGTGATCAGTGAATAGATTCCCTTCTCAATTTTCGTTGAGCAGTGACCACTAAAGAGATGGAATTTTCATGAAAACGTACTTGAATTTTGCCGGACACAAATCCAGGGACCAATCAAGCATGAAATTATCATTGCGAATAGCACCCCCTTACTTTTTTGAGGGAAGGGAATTTTCAAAAAATAAAGACAAACTTTTTTCTAGATATAATGTGAATATTAAAATTTTCATCCCTCTAGCTCGATTGGTATGGTCTGTATCCATGATATGTATTTAGTTAGCTGGACAGACCCATCTGAAAACTGAAAAATCTTTGTTGACAATTTTGGTTGATGGGTTTTAATCATGATATCTATTATTTACAAGGAGAGTTTTTAATTGCAAGTTATAATGATGAGTGCAATTAGCTAATTGCTTTTGGGTGACACCTTGTAATGTTTACAATATTCTTTTCCCATTTGTTAAATCAAAGCCACTCCTGCCACTAAGAGGATCCTTACGTACTCAAATCAGAAACCTTTCCACTTACACTAAAAAATCTATCAATAAAAAAAAGGAACTGAAGGAAAATAAGTCTTGAAAAATATGTTGCAGCAAATATGCTTTTCTTAATGGTTAACTAAAGGATGATTTTTTTTCATAACTAAATTCCAATCAGAGCTGAAAATATGACTATAATCTTATGACTTTAAACCTTCTTTATCATTTATAGCCCTAGACTCTATAGTTTTGAAATAGGTATGTAGAGGTAAGTGCAGTGGTTATCATACCTTTTTTTGTCAGGTGACAGCTAAGGGCCATCTACCCATCATGAGTAATGATCCCTCTAATTTTTGGAAGTCAGTTTGTGCGAAAATCTTTTTTTGTGCAAAATTTTTTTAGTGAAAAAAGTATGTATGCTTTGAATGCATGTGCAAATGTGAACTTAAATTCTTCTAAGATGATTTTGGCTCAGCCTAACTCACTTGGCTAATAAAATTGTATTGAAATGTTTTATGAGTATAATTTCATTCTATGAAATAGCATATTTAGCTAGAATTTTATTCTATGCTTCGAACGAAATACGTTCAGATCATGGCTGCAGCCTTGCTGTACACAGCGTAACACAAAATTAGGGATGTATGAATGAGTTATTTGAAAAAATGATTTACTAGTGAAACAGTTTGTGAAAGGATTATTTTCAGTAAATATAATTGTAGTAAACAAACTGAACCTGTAGAAATCCCACGGATGTTGACAACTGAAATTATCAATTATTTCATGTCTCAGCTCTTATCATTTCCTATCTTTGTTGCTGGTTCATAATTTTATCAATTATACAAATATGGATTAATTCTACATGCAAAAATTTTCTTACCCCAGTAGGTAAACTAGAAGTGGAAAATGAAATCCCCGTTCTATTTTGATCTCTAAAAGTGGAAAACGATTTCCCCTCCATTTTGACATCTAAAAATGGAAAAAAAAATTACCTCTTATTATTTCAAAATATTCAATTCATAGTAATTTATATAGTAATAGAATAAGTAATATTGTGAATGAGATAATTCTCTCATATGGTCCGTCAATTTACTTGAACAACTAATCATTGTAAATAAACATGTCATAGTTTTGACAAGTCTATTGATATTGTCGATCATTATTATAGTTATAATCATGAGTGTAATTATCAATTTGTGCATTATAATAATCTTTTGTGTGCACATTAATTTCCTTTGTGTGCTGGTTGCAAAATGTGTGTGCCCAGGAAATATCATCAAGAGCCAAATCTGTCTTGACCTCTTCAGATTCATGGCATCATAATTCCTGATGGACAACACAGATAAGTCATTGAAAAAAACATTTCAATGCTAACTTTTATGTAGAGAGTAATAACTAACAAGCTTGGCTGCCCTAGGGTCAAACTTCCTTGTTTCATTAGTATCTAACAGATAAACAAAACAGGATTCATTTCTCCATACCATGGTATTCCCAAATTATGTGTCCAACTTCAACTCCTTCACTGGTAGTTCCTGTGAATAGGATTTGCTAACTTTATCATGAAAAGTTGGCCTGAGATGAACTTCAGAAGTGGGAGTAAATTTGAAATTCCTTTCGTCACTGTGTCACTGTTATTTGGTTTGGTCATCATCATCCATCATTGTTATCATTTACAAAAATGAGATGAAAGCTCTATAGTAGGATTTTGACTTTTTTGAATCCTGAATCACAGCCCTTGCCTTCCCTAGGCTGAGATTAAAGACTTTTTTGGTAACTATTTTTGAAAAAAATAGTAAGTTTGGGGTCTGCTCTTCAAAAAAAACGATGTCTAATCTATTTATGAAAACTGGACTCTTCCACTGAAAGGACGGGGTGGTTTAAAATTTTTCCAAAAAAAAATATTTCCTACCCACCTTTCCAAACTGTGCATTATTCCTGGTAAACAAAACATGTCAGTCTAAATATATTTGTGGTTTTCTTTTCCGCTGGGATATGAGTAGATCATACGAAAAGAGAAAACAGATCAGGACAGTTGTTGTAGAGCAATTGTCAGCAAGCCTATCTTGCTAACTGTTGTTAGTTGGTTTGATCGTAAACTGATCTCTCAGTATAGATGGTCTGATATCAATTTGTATTGAATTACTCTACTTATATGATTAACAGTATGATTTTCTTGGTTTGTTGTCCATAACATAAAGTGAAAGATTTGTTGGTAAAAGTACCTACTTTTACCATCATTTCAAACTGTGGACTCTCCAACAAAAACAAATTCGCTATTACTTTGAGAGAGGAAAATTCAATTACATCTATGAATTTTTCCATGGGTATTGACTAGTATATGTATATTTGTGAATTTGTTAGATCATCAATTTATATTTTAGCTTTTGTTACTAATATTCCATAATTAAAATCAAAATTTTGGTCTTGGGTAAATAAAGTAATGGAAAGACAAACACTTTTTGTTTATTGGTAAAGACGTTTTCTCCTTATTCAATCTTTGTAAAATATGTTTAATTAATTCACTAAAGAAATTTTATTATTCATTCTGATTTAAAAGAAATGGCTATGTCTAGCAAGTTGCAATACTAATAAAGCATCCAGCAGAGCTCAAACTAACTGTGAATGGCTTGCATCATGCTTATAAATGCAGAATTATTTACAAATCAGAAGATTACTCACAGCAGGTTATGATTTTATTGTTGGTGAAAATTAACACTCGTGCAGATGTGCCAAAACATCTTAGCTTATGTTTGTATATCACCTTATCAATAACTGGATGCCTTCTATGGTTACCTTGAATATGAATGGTATGTTGCTTAAGCAGGTTTCTTTGTGTTTTATTCATTGCACCTGTTGTAGCTGAAGGATTCTTTCACTTTTAAAATGATATGAAATTCAAAAAATATTTCAGGAACTTTTAAAAAAAGCCGATCAGTCCTGAAGCACTATAATCTTTTTGTTTTATCTTATACATTTTTCAATACGTTATGAAATTAATTCTATTCTCATGAAATAAAATTTAGAAAAAAACAAAAAGACAAAAAAAACTTTTGTATTCAGCTATTTGTTTTTAAACATTTCCATTGGTAATTTTTGCATAAATTTAAAAAAGATATGACAAATTCTTTTTTTGATTTTTAGCTGTATTAGTTCAAAAATTCACTTAATTGAGTAAAGAAAAAATGAAATTTAAAAAGATTGAAATAGCAACTCTGTTTCTAATGTCGGATTCAAACTTTCATCTTTTTTGTTATTTTTTAAAAATTTCTATTTCGTTCTTCCTGTGTTTTTTTTTTTAGTTCTTTTTTTTCTTTATCTAAAGCAAATTCTCTGTTTATATCTCTTCCCCCTAGAGTGGGTTTGTCAGTTACATGACTCATGGGTTCTGCTTCTTCGAAGACATTGATAGATTGAATTATGAGATCCCAGTTGTTCCCCGTATTACTTTATTGATGATAAATTCTCTCTCATTCAATATTTTTAGAATGTTGTTTGTTTTTCCTCAGCTTTCTTCGGACTTACTGATGCGGATTTAGCTGTAACTACCTAGTAAATCTTAGAACAGACATTTCTATTTGACAATATAAGCACAGATAATGTATGAAATATTCTTTCTCGTGTCCTTATCAATTATCTTGTTTTTCCTTCTACTTATTAATTGTCTAAGACATTTCCTTTTATTCAAAAAATAGTTTAAAACCATCCTCTACAGTAGATCTTCAATAATTTTCAAATTTCCCATTGTATCACACTCTTGTGCATTGTTTAGGTTGCACTAGATCTATTCACCTGTTAATGTGCTCTTGTAAACAAAGACAAGCGGTTTCTGCTTGTTTTCCAATATTTTTTTTCCGTAACATTTGCTCTTATCTGACCCCAGCTACAATGATTCCAGTGAATAAAGGAAGTGCATCCTGTACTCTGAAGCAGGAACACAGCTCATTATTAATTCAAGTCAAGTCGAACTCTTGCAAAAAATGAACACTTGTATGTCATTGAGAAGCTTCTATGAATGTTACAACATTGACTCTTCAACAAAGAAACAGAAAGAGAATCTGGTGTCTATTCTGCCGATTGTGGCTCAAAGGAACTGATGTGAGTGAGAAAAACAATGAGAGATTGTTGAAACTAGGTGAAGCATTGATGAATTCATTTAGGCTTTGTGTAAATGAAAGTGTTGAACTGTCTGGGGATATGGCGAAAGAATAAGCAAGAGTGTTTTGTGAAGAATTTCAACTAGTTTTAATCTTCCTTACCTTTTATTATCTAACTTCCTACTGATTTACTGTATACTTTAAAGGTATGATGAAGTGCTTACCTATTGTTTAGAGGTAACCCTTCTGTGATACAGCGTCTTCACTAATCTCTCATTCCTCTGGAATTCCAATGGATAAGTAAGGTCTACCATATCTTATTTATGGCTTATAAATGCTAGGCATCTCATGTTCAGTACAGTAAGGTTTTCTATCTCCTATGGCTTTTTGTGTTTCTCTTTAACCAAAGATGGGTTTTTAATAAAAATGATTAAAATTTACTCTGTACTATTCTTATTACTAGATTAAATACCCACCCGTTGGGGCTAATTAAATTGCTGTCCAAAAAAGAAATAGAAAGATAGATGGAAATCAGATATTGTTTGATTTAATTTGTTTTTAAAATTGATTTAATATCCCTTTTTATACTGTTAGGAAAAAAATGGAAGCTAATGTTAAAAAAGTTGGAGGCCAATGTAAAAAAAGGTGTTTGGCTAATGTAAATGCCGGTGTTTATGTAAAAAGCGGTTAACATGGAAAAAATGAAAGTTCCCCTCCAATTTCCTCCACCACCAGAATAGAAAAGGAATCTTTCCGTAAATTTTGACCCCTAAAAATAGAAAAATTTTCTGCCTTGATTTCGACCCATGAAAGTGGAAAAAAATCTTCTCCTCAATTGTCAAAATTAAAGATATAAGATGAAAGTTCCCTTTAAGTTTTTTTTTCTTTTTTTTCCCTCCAAAATTGAATAAACCTTCCCCTCGATTTTGACCCCTAAAAATAAGAAATATTTTCCGACCGCTAGAATTGAACCCACACCCCTACCATATTTTGACCCCTTTAGTGACAAATGAATGTTCTTTATTGATTTTCTTTAAAAATGAAAAATTAAGGATTGCTCCATGTGATCCATATCACATCTGATCCAGAAATCTTGAATTTTGGGAAAGAAATGTACCTCAACTGTATTACATGAAAAAAATGCTCCTTCTGAAACTCATCAATTCAATGTACATCCAATAAGTATTGCGATACAAGGTATATTAAAAAAATAAAAGAATGCAGCCTACATCACATTTTGGTTTTGGGAATTTATTCCACAAACAGAATAAAAAATGTTCTTTTATTTCGTCATTGAAAAGTAAGAGATCATTTTTATCATTGATAAATAATCATGTAAATAGATACCCCCCAACACCTAAGTTGAATCCCCCTGAAAATCATATATTGTGGGAGGAGGTTCAAAATCAGCTATAAAATCATGGATTTATGTCAAGTAGCTTTTGTGAGAGGCAAGTACAGACAGACGGTCGGACATTTGGTGAATTTTAATATGTTATAAGCCTATTTTAGATTTTCCAATCAACTATCGAAAATGTGTGTTCATTTGGTATATACTGACAAAGCATTATATCAAGAAAGCATTATTGTATCAGTCTTTGAGTGATTGCTATGTCTTTCTCTTTGATTTTTTTCTTTTGTACTATACTGTTGTATGATCAGTAGTAATAAATGTACATGCAAAACTTTTCTTGAAAGCTCTTGTAAACCCACAAATTCAATCCTGGATTGATTTGCCATTTAACTCTTTCTGCAGCAATTTTTTTGTCTAAAGATTCTAACCCGATTCTTCAAAAGAAGCAGTAGGAAAATTGCCCGGGAAAGTATATGTTAATTAAATTGAATCAAATTTTGACTGTATCAGTTGTGTACCTGATAAAAAGGTTGTGTTCTGCTCTCAATATTTAGTTCCTGATTGGGCAGGGGCAGTAACCAGGTTTGTTTTTATAATTGAGTGCCCAGCAAATAATAATGCTAGGCATATTTAAAATTTTCTCGGCCTCTCTGTTTTTATTTTCTACTTTTCATATTTCTCTCTCTTCGTATTTATGACACGCATTGATTGATTCAATATTACCACTATGTATCTTTTGAGAAAAGGTATGTATTCTTGACCTACAAAAGTTCTTTATATTATTTCTATAGTTTCTTATATGTATGTTTTCTTCTCTTCTCATTTTCTAAAGAATATGGGATGGATGGTCAATTAAGAATTTGGCAGATGCAGAGGTCATTGTGCCTGATGTGTCCAGAGTTTATCGACAGCCATTCCTGAATTCTGCCAGCAATGAAGACTTCCTCAAAATTTTATTTCATAAACCTCGGATGACTAATTTGTAAGTGGTTATTCTTATTCACTTCTTAATCTATTGACAAAAGCATCAAAATACTTGAACTAATAATTGATATTACAGAAGTAACAGAAATTTTTGTAAAGTATTTGGTTTGAGTTACTACCCTGATTATTTACTATCATATCAATCATCTGACTATACAATCAAGTAGATGTCTCACCATACTGCCAGGTGGGTATAATGCACTAAAAGTGAGATGATTTTTTTTTGTAGATAGTGTCAGAAAGACTTGATGAAGATCTCATAATGAGTATTTTTTTTCCAATGGACAACCTTCAATTACCAAGAGAGGATTGAGTGCTGTGATTAAACACATTCACTGCCACACGAGGCATGGGTGTGTCTTGTGACGTGTTGCGTACTTCCTCTAATGCAGATGTGTCCATTCAATGGTTTTATTTAATGCAATATAAATAGCTACAACAGCATGCTTGACTCATTTTGTGTCTTGTTGCATTAAGCAAAGGACATGCTTATTTTCTTGTGCTCTGTGTTGCTTTCCAAGGTAACAGTGAACACATTTACGTATATTTGTCTACCTGGGTTGATACTTCCGAGGGAAAAAAAGAGAAAGATTCAGAGCATATCATGATGATGGAAAGTGAATGATAGCCAAAGCACCGCTTTCAAAAAGATTAATGTGTTCAGAAGATTAGATTAATTAGAGTTTGTCTACAAAGATGGATGAATGTTTCTATAGTCTGATAAAGTAATCAGCTGAATTTCGATTTGAAGGTCAGATATATTGGTCTGTAGTTTTCAGGCTTATTTTGATCACTTTACTTGAGTATTTGTGTAATAACAGCCTCTCTCCTATGTGATAGTAATTCTCCAGTCTCTAAGCTTCCTTGTTATATATATATATATATATATATATATATATATATATATGTGTGTGTATGAATAAACTCTAAATTTTCAAATATAGTATACCATGATTTTGTTATCTCAATTTTGAAGTTCATTTCTTTTTGTTTTGTAATTATTACTTTGTTGCTGTAAATGGTATTTATTGTAAATCTTTTTTTTCCTCTGCAGGGAGCAAAGAGTAAAACTCTCCGATGTGAAAGATTTAAAGAAAGATGTTTATGAGAGTTCTCTACAAAACTTGCTCAAGAAAAGTGTGCCTCTTGACATTTCTTACTTTAAAGATTGCCTGAAAAATTCCCCTACTTTTCTACACCTTCAGTATCCCCAGAAGAAAGGGTGAGTCACTCTATTTCTCTCTCTCTCTATCTAGTAATTTCCTGATTTGGTGTGAAGGTTCAGCTACATGTTGTCGATAGCAAAGCAAGTTAGTACTGATTATTCTTTTGATCAAATGCCTTTTGGAAAGTCTTGAATCTATTCTTCACTTTTAGGCAAATTAGTTAAGCAACTACAATGTGTCGGAGAGTGTTGTAAGAGGAGTCCGTGTTATGCTGGTAAAAGTAAGCAGATATTGTCGTATACAATTAGATATTCTGGCCACTGAAAAATATCCAAATACCGGATAATGCAAAAATCACAGAGGTGCTTAATACATTCATATCTTTCTAGTTTTAATGATTATTTCAAAATTGTTTTATATAAACAAGGGCAATTCAAGAACAGAAAACAGTTTCCTTCAAATTTTTGCCATTTTGAACTTCACAAGTTTTTGGTCTTTCAATAACATTCTGCATAATATTTCAAAGGAGACCCAGTCCTCTGCACATGTATACAATTTTCAGTATTTTGGACTGAGCATGATCTCCCTGTTTGTGGGTGATAACTAACAGAGCTCAATTCTTGAAAACATGCAAACAAAAGATGAATCCTGGCTTTGGAGAGTGGTGTCCATACATGCGATTAAAAATATGCTCCTTTGGATTGACACTGAAAGTATTCAAAGTAAAATTCTTCTATTTTAGATCATTGTTCTGTTGTGTACTTTTCCATGAAAAAATCCCAAGGGTTCCATTATATATCCAGAGAGAAAAAAAATCCCAAAGAATATCAAAATAAGAGAAGTTTGATTGTTTCAAATCCTTTCATGAATTTTGTGCCACTCTGTAGTATGGAATGCTTGTATATTTACTGAGAATATAAATGACAGAACAGAGGGAAAAGACTTTTTCGTTTTATTTCATGATTTAGTAATTTAATATAAGCATTTGATTGTAGTTTTTTCGTATGCTTGTAAAATTTGATGATTTTTTCTAGTAGGAATTTTTTGCTGTTTGATTGGACCCTTTCAAAGTTAAATGTAGGGATGAAAACTTTTAGTGAGGCAGGTAATGTAGTTTGAGAAGAGCAGAGTGCCCAAGTGGCACACCAGTGATGAGACATTTTGTCAAGATCTCTGCTGATGAAGCAGAGCACAAGGAGAAATTAATGTTTTCTGTATTTGCCTATAACTCAACTAGGTATTCAAATTGTTTTTTCTGTTTTTAGTTACAGTTTAGTTTTATTGTTCAGACTTTATCTTCGTTCCATTGTAGAAATTATGTGGTGTATTATGAACAATCCAGCGTGAAAGACTTTGCTGTATTAGGAAACATTGCCAAATGTTTTGGCTTCTTCACTCACATGGATTACAAACCAAAAGGTCTGCACAAAGGATTGCTTAGGTGAGTGAGAATCAATTCTCAAATGCTTTTCAAATATAATTGTACCTCTTCAATCATATAAGTTTAGATTAGAGAAGATCAGTTCCAAAGTAAAGGAAGTAGAATTATTACAGATTCCAGTCCTGAAACGTATTAACCAAGATTAACAATTATGCAATTCATTGTATGGCTTCAATTACATTACTTAGAAGAAAGATACAATCTGAGACGGAATACCATGAAGTTCAATTGGAGACAAGTGTGGGAATACACACAAATATACAACAATGATATCGTTAAACAATCAGGAGATAAACATTTCAATTTTGTAACTTTCAGTTGATTTTAGACTATCACAAATTTAATTTGCTAATGTATGTCTATATTTCAAGGTATAGATTCAATTTTTTCTAGTAATGTTTATGCTTGACTTAACTTGACTTGTTTTTTCTCAATTCATAGATGTGTAGTGAATACAAATCTTGTTGAATCTATCTATCTATCCAGTACATTGATGGAAAAATGGTATTTAAATGTAATATTTCTCTCATTATTATTTCCAGATTCACACACCGTGGCAATCAAATTTTCCTCCTTGGCTCCCAGTCTTCTTACTATGAACTGAAACCCGAAAATTATGAAGCTCTAACAAAAAAATCAACAATGTCAGTGGCTGGTTAGTCTTTGGGTTGAACCTTGAAAGATAGAGGTTGTATTGATTTTATCTACCAGAACTTTTGAGAAACATTCAAGAGAGACCAAGACTTCATCACATCAACAACTGAACTTAGCTAATTCCTCATATTTTTGTATACAAATCACATGCAAAGCTAAGAATTGATTTTGTTTGTTCATGTTTCATTTTCAGAAAATCTCCCCATGTGTGGATGGCAACTTATGACTGACCATCACTGATAGCAATACAAGGTTTTTGTATTAAAAATCGTTCACTCTTCAATCTACAACTCAATCGTAACTTGTCCTATGGATAGGTGAAAAGATCTTTGACCATATTAGTGCAATTATAAGAATGGTAATCAGTTTGTACGTATCTTATTAGTTGTGTTAAGGCACGTATCCAATTTCGTGCTGAATTTCCTGCTTTTTGGTCGGTAGAGTATATAAAAATCATTTGCTGCCTTGTGCATTCAAAAAAAGTGGGATAGTTATATCATGCCATTAAGACTCAGTTACTTTCCTTTCATGAAAGAATGAAACTATTCCCTTGTTGCGTAGATGATTCCTGTTGCCACTACAAAAAAAAAAAGAATCTAGTCAGTCAAGTGTAGTCTTGAAAAGCAAACATCAGGCCAAGTTTTATATCACCTTTTTGTATGAATTCAATTTTTCTTTTTGAAAAAACATTGAAAAGATATTGCCTATAATTTTGAGAGGAGTTATTAACATCCAAAGGGTTTTTCAGACAAATCAACTCATTCTTTTGGTTGTCCCCATAATGTTTCAAAAGGTCCATTCTACGTCCTTTTTGGGGTGTCCTATCTGTATGTAAAGAAAGGGACTCATTTTCTGGTAGGGCCAAGTAAAGAAGGGTAACAAACACATAGGAAAAAAAATTGTTTGCTACAATTTTTTACTTGGCACTAGTGGAAAAAGAGTCCCTTTCTGTTCTTACAGATAGTACACCTGAAAAAGGTCATAGAATGGACCTTCCGAAACATGGCAACAACAAAAATAGCAAGCTGAATGAGTTTAATTGTCCCTAAAATTCTTTGATTTTCAAAAAAAACTTTTGCAAAATAAGGAATTCTAATCTAGAAATTTGCTATGTGGGACTATGTATGAAAAGAATTCTCTAGCTTAGTCTTCAAAAGTTTTCATGATGTCTTTATTCAGGAATAACGACATATGATAGACTGAATCATATGTGCACACACACACACATCCTTGAACATACATGAATGGGATACCCATTCTTTGAAAAAAATCAGGAATTCACTCTTTGAAATTTAGGAACTTATTTCAAAGTAGGAATGTGTAATTTGAAGATCAAACTTCCAACATATAAAATTTCCTCATTTATTATTACACAGAAGAGGCAAAAAGGTTTACAATTTCACTTTTTGTCTTTTCCATGCAGACTTTGCTACTCGACTGCTATCATGATAGTTAAAGAGCAAAAAATGAGAAATAACCATGCAGTAAACAAATAAGTGTTTAAGATTTTTTTCCTGAATTAGGACATAATTTCATTGAATTAGGAAAGACAAGACAAGAACCTGGATGTTTTTTTTATTTCATATCATTTCATTTTCAGTATCGCACTTTGAAATAATATTTTGGAGTAAAATCTCTATATATATAGCCCTAATATTTTGAACTGGGTTTAATTGCATTTCATTGAACAAAAACAAAAGGGAAATTTTGATCATACACATTTGCTTTCATTTCTTATTTATTTTCTGTGATGCTGCTGTGAAATTCTCATCGAAAATAAGATATATGAAAAAAAAATTAAACAATTCTGAAAATATTATTGTTTTTGACTGTCTTATGACTTTATATTTTCTTTGCTGTCTTTCAACATTTTAAATGATGGTCTTTTATTTCTTGATATTGAAAAGAAAGTTTATTCGTTCGCAGGTACCTTGAGATTCTTGAAATGACCATGTGAAACAAATTTACAAATGAGTCCCTTCTGTTTGATCTGATATATATAATGCAAGTGAAGCTGTACTCACTTTGGAACTACAAAAGCATCTATTTTAGAATTCATGGACAAATTTTTCATCATCATTCGGTTATTGTTTTTCAAATTACAGAGGGTAGCACTTATTATGATTACTTTGGGAGAGGATCTTTATATAACTATAATCAGCCGATAACTTTTGGTCAAGGATATAAAAAAATAAAAATTGGGGCAATTTACATTCATTGTTGTAAAATCTATGTTAATCATAATTCATTATTATGCTATTAAATTCATAGTTGCAAACAACTTTACATTAAAAAAAAATCATTTTTTTTACGATTTAAAACAATTTTCAATTCATTTTGAATAAAGTTTTTGGGACCACCTTATTCTGATAACAATAACCGTTTGATGATATCATCCATGATTATGATGGACAACTTCTGTATTTATTTGTG
This sequence comes from Thysanoteuthis rhombus, assembly GCA_963457665.1. Taxonomy (NCBI): domain Eukaryota; kingdom Metazoa; phylum Mollusca; class Cephalopoda; order Oegopsida; family Thysanoteuthidae; genus Thysanoteuthis; species Thysanoteuthis major. Next base: position 40,761,776 of record OY735201.1, read on the forward strand.
AATATTCATAACAGACGTCTTACTTTGTTTTCTGGCTGAAGGTCAGTATTGAGTAAAGTAGGGTGTGTCAGAGGTTGATCATGTATTATTTATCATAAACTTAACTATGCTCTTCATTGACCTCATCAAATCATGTCTTAACTTAATCACTGTCAATCTGAACTATTTGTGTTAGAATTGTCCTAAAAATGATAATCCAGCGCTTCAGGAGAGTCCGTACTTACACTAAACACTGACCTATGCTCACTTGGAATCAGGTTAGATTGTTAGATATTTTGAGGCGTGTTGCAAAGAATAGATAGGGTCTTAACTATGCATCGATTTTTGGTGCTATAACTGTGCATGTGGATATGTGTATGTGTGTGTATATATATATATATATATATATATATGACTTTTCTGAGTTGATGGCTTTGATTTTCACAGTAATGAGATATCTAGTCCTATGTGTGGGTCAAAAGACTCTTGACCTCTACAGGTGTGTGCTAGTGCCATTATCATTGTCAGTGACAAAAAGCCTGGCTCTGACTTTAGCAACCTAACAATTTCAAGTACTTGAATTGACAAATGTCAATTCTATATGGGGACAGAAACTGAACTTCAGAGTGTCACTTGATACTATGTAGCCAATCAAGAGCTAAGCTATTTCAGCTAATGAGTTTCTGAGATCTTTCTAGTCAAAGGAGAAATAGACTCCTTTTGGAATGAATATGTCTTTTAGACACATCATGCAAAAAAAGTATAAATTTTTCCTCCATGGGCTTTTATCAAACATGCATAATTACATCTAATGATCTAAAGATGGCGAATGTTTATTTGCTTTGAATTTCGTTTTATAGACTCTCTGAATGCAAATTTGCGTACTAGGGTAACTTGATCCAAGGATGAACATAGGATAGGTTACACAGAACTGGTGTGACCCCTAGAGGTCAATTTAGGAATTTTCAAATCTAAGTGAGACCTGTCATTTTTCAATTTTTGTATTTTCAAATCTAGTGAGTCAAGAAATTTTTCTCCAGATTCATGAGTCACCTTTTGACGGAGGAGCATACATGAGCTGGCATTTTAGGGGTTGGTTGGGTGCATGCACAAGCTTGCCCACCAATTAATCATATGAAATTTTTTTTTCTTTATTCGAAGTTTTTTCCTGGGCAATGCCGAGTACACCAACAAATGTATATGATATATATGTATATATATTGTATCATTCACAGACAGCTGTTTTGTTGTATCACAACTCTTCAGTGTGGCTCTAGACTTTCCATTATCCCATCCAGTACCACGAGGCAAGATTGAAACCTCCGCTCAGACCTGGAGACCGATATCCTACCTCTGGGCTACAGAACTGGACGGTCAGTGAGGCTGAATTTAAGCGATATATTCATTATAGGTTAAATTCCCCGTACACCAGTGTGCTCTATTCCAATGGAAGAGCAGTGCATAAGCTTACAATGAACAAGTTACTTCACTTAAAGAGCGCTTAACCCTGAATAGAGGAGCATTGTAATTTGTATATATAAAAAGAGTGAGTTGAGGCAGCAATTTTTCATTTAAACATGTTATTGAAAACAACAGACAATCTTTGTCTACTCAACTTTCAACTTTCTTTTCTACTTGCTTGTGGACAAAGTGTTCAATGACTAGATCAAATTTATGAAAGAATGTACTGAAATTTTGATGTCATAAAATTGAAGATCTTCAACCATCATTGGTCAATTTTTAAGAATGAGTTTGTTAAATTGGTTTTATAAAAAGAATGTGGTATTTTCTATTTAGCTTCATTTTAACTGTGGTTGTTTGGAGTAGTCTGCAATATAGAGTTGTTAAAAAACTCTTGAATGGCCAACTATGAATGGTGCTTGTAGCATGCCAACAATATCATGTGCACTTTAGAACATCTGTTCAAAGAATATCTTGGTTGGTTGATTTGTTCTTTATGAGAATAACTTCCATGATTTGCAGTTTTCTCTTGCAGTTGGTGCTGTCTGTCACACATGAAAATTAAGTAACCAGACTGAACCGTTCTAAGTAGCAGTGACTACCGCTATAAATACGAGAAGACTGTTTCTATTGTCCCTGGCTTGTAAGCCTATGAACTGTGAACATAGTGATTCTTATGTTAGTGAACATTCATTGGGTGTTGTACTTCTTTGAAAGGTGTTGGTGGATAGTGGTTAATCAGCATGAGAGAGGGTTGTGGTTGTATATCCTGTATAAGATATTTTTTCTCTGTTGTTACTGGCTGAGATACAATCTCCCATTGGACGTGTGAATTCATATGCAACATTGGTCTTACATAAGGGAGGTTGTATGTTTTATCTTTTTTGTAATATATGATAAGTCTTAATTGTTTGTTACGTTATAGATGATGTTTATCTTTGGATCTTATTTTCATTGCTTTTTTATCCTGTCTTTACTTAAGGTGCATCTGGTTGTGGTAAAATAAGTTGATATTATTGTTTTTGTTTTGATCAGGATTGCTCTCAGTGTTGAGTTTACCAATTATTTTTTAAAGTTAATCTAATTTGATCATGAATGACATGGTTGGGAAATCAATTGTTAATCAAAGTTTGATTTATGTTACTTTAGCTCTTTATATAATATTGTTGTTGTAGACAAAATCATTTCAGCTTGTCTAATTATATTTTTTATAACTGCTACCTTATATTTGTAAAGATGTTCTCTATGATTGTTTAGTATGGAAGGGTTGGTGCTTGTAGGCTTTTTTTTATCAGAACGGGGAGGCAACAAGTTTGAGATCAACAACGGAGAATCAACTTAGGATGGTGAGCTTTTGGCAAAGCAAACTCAACCTTCAAAAACAAAACAAACCCAATTAACCTGAAAAGATGAGTATACAACCAATGCATCCTCCTGATAGTCACTCATGGAGCTGGAACATGGAACCTATCCAAGAGACAAACCCACAAACTGAGAAGCATGCAATGTGCACATGAAAGAATCATGCTCAACCTTACATAGAGAGATCACAAGACAGCACAATATATCAGAAAGAAAAGGGGGGTCAGAGACATCATAGAATCCATTAGGAGACTCAAATGGCAATGGGCTGGTCATACTGCGAGAATGAAAGACAACTGATGGACGTCGCAACTCACAATGTGGATCCTCAGAGACCACATGTGAAACCGAGCCTGTCGAAAGACAAGATGGAGAGATGAACTAGACAAATTCAGGAAATACTGGCTCCACAACGCCCATGATAGAGAAATGTGGCGGATTCTGGGGAAGGTCTACGTCCAACGATGAATGTTAAAAGACTCATGATAATATTCAACTTGTTGTCTTTCCTTCTGCTAAGCTGATGCCTGATGTATCACTTTCTGCTTTCCTCTGGACTACATCAGCGATCCCAGAGAGGGATTTGGATAACTGGGCATCCCAGGATCTCTGCGTTCTTCACCCAGGTTTGTGCCCTGTAAGGGACATTACAGTCATTCAGTAGTCCATAGAAACAGAATAGAGGTCATTCAATATGCATATATATAAAGTTTGTGTCAGAGTTTTATAAACTGAGTAAGTCCAAGACATTTTGCTCTTATATCTGAAAAGCAAATATTCGTAGATTTTCTAGAGATGTCTAGCAAGGAAAGATGATGGAGATGTTCAACTTATTTCTCAACATTATAGCTTCACAGTTTCAACTGATGCCTTTATGGGGCCTTAAACAGAATTTGAAAAAAAATTCAAGCTCTCTTGAGGGACACTTTGAGCAGGCATTCCTTCGTCAGATGTTGCAAGCTGAATGGACCATTAGTGAAATCAACTATGGCAGGTTTGATATGCTTATGCCTGAATATGCCTAAATTTATAAAGATGGAAAGCATTCAGAAAATATTGAATTACTTAAATTAAATATTGAATTATTCATTGAATTAATCTTTAGAGATGGGAACACCATGAGATGTATTTATTTATATACTAGCTGGGGTACCCGGTATTGCCTGGGAAAGAAAGCTTCATATATAACTTCACATGAAAGACATGGAATTTCATAAAAATAATGAAAGGAGGGTGTTTGACCAGACAAATCCTGAGACCGATGAAAAAGGTTTTTTTGAGGAAATTGTTAGTATTTTCAGTCAATAAGACCTTTCTATCCTTTCTATGTAAAGGTGTCATTTGGGGAGAAAAAATGTAAGTTTATCCGGGTTTGTTCGGTTTGTGATTTATATATGATATAACATTAAAGCTGAGCTTTGATTTCCACCCATTGTGCAAAAGTACGGCTTTGAAGTATCTTTCTTACTTCTGTTGTGAACTAATTTTTTTGTTAGTATGGGGGGATTTATCATTTGTAATCATTTTAAGATAATGTTTAGCTTTTTTGAAAAATGAATGTGATTGGCTATGCTATGGATGGAAAGTAAGGATTCAGTCCAGCATTATAGCTACATTTTTCTCAAAACTGGCAATATGCCAAAAATAATGGAGGTATGATTGGAAGGAAAAAGAAATTGAATATTTTCATTTGCTTCCACCGGTAAAACAAATATTATCCTTTGGAAATAATGAAATAAAATAAGCTGTAGGTGCATAGTAGTCAGAAATGAATAATAATTGTTTGATAATATTTCATCTAAAAAATGAAATAGTAAGCCTTCTAATTATTTCAGCAGTAACAGAACTGTGCTGTAAAACAGTCGATATGTAGAGAGAGATATGAAGAAAGTATACCTGCACTTGAACTTTTAAAAATGTCTTATGAAAATATTGAACTATAGATTCAAGTCAACATTACAACTAAATAGTACTGTGCACATGATGCTCTATGCTTACATGGTTTACAAAACTGAACAGTATTTTCTAAAATTAGTCCTTTTTTTTTTCAGCAGCCCATAGAATTGAAAAAAATTAACTATTGATGAAAAAATTGCGAATAATCAAATCCACGAAATGTAAACCACCAAAATAGGAGAACCACCTGTGAATTACTTTCCTAATCATTTGAAAAAAAATGATCTGATTTATTCAGCTGGTAACTTTTGAAGAAGTGAAGGGGAGATAGTACCTGAGCTGGGTTTTTAGTTTTACATTAGAAAAATGTGAAAGAAGTGCTGATTGAAAATGATGACAATTGTCTTGCTGCTACTTACACTGTTGATGATTTTCAGTGCATGTTGGGAAAACCGCCGAAATTTGTCAAAAATTGGTTTATTGTAGAGGGTATTTGTACCATTCATAAAAAAGGAACAAAAAATAATAATAAATAATTATGATTTTTCATCGTATCAAAATTGATGGTAGTCAAAGAAAGCAGAGGCCAGTTTCATTACCTTCAACTTTATTATTATTTCAGAGCTATTGTCACTACAGCTTAGTCACAGTGAAAAAATAGCTTTTTATGCTGAAAAGAATTATTACTTATGCGAATAAAAAAAACCCAACTAGTTGTTGATGAAAATATAAGTTTTAGTCTTCATTGTGGCGGCCCTCTTGGGCTATCAATATCAAGGATAGATAAGTTCAGCCAAAACAGCTGGCAGTCCATGTTAGTTGATCATATCAGCGATGTATTTCTGGTAGTCATTCTTCTCCCTTATTCAAAATCCTATTGAATGACAATTGTTCTCCAATTAAAAAGTATGATAAATGTTTCATTTGAATTAATACATTTAATCATTTGTTTCAATTCAATATCTATATCTATATCTATATATTTATACATACATATATATACATATATATATATCCAATGGGGACCCTGGCTCCAATATTTAATTTATCTTGATATTTAATATGATTATTTGATATTTTTCGTGTGCTTTCCATCTTTGAGAGATTTAGATTTATTTAGGCAGAGGCGTATTTAGGCTTGATTTCGTAAATGGTTTGTTTGACTGGTGGCATCTCCTGAAAGAATGCCTCAAAGCGCTCTTGGAGACTCTGGTGGCCAGGGACACTAAGCAGCTGCTTAAATTGCTCATGCCTCGGTTGGCTCTGTAGATTCATCCAATCACATTTTCCTTGGGGCTTATCAAAACTGCTGTTATGATTGATTTTCGCAATACATATTAGACTTGAAGGATATGATGTCAACTGGGGGCTCTGTTAGGCCCATTTTTCCTCATTTATTCTGAACATATTTTTTTTTTCATTCCTTACAATAACGTTAAAAACTTGCAATGAATGGAAGTTGGTGGAGAAGCACAAAAATGATGCGTCTTCAATTACCCAGAAAAGAAAAAATGGTTTTCATTTTTTCATGTGTGTATCAATTTTTTTTTCTTCATTGGTAAACACCTTGAACATTGATTAAAGAAAAAGCGTTTGATTTCATGCTCTGCAGAAATCGAATGAATTTATATCATCAGGAAAAATTATTAAAAAAAAGTATTTGTTTTCAATAACTTCGAACAAAAATGATGGTTCTTTGTATAAACTATTCACATATATGCATTCATATAAAGATTAATCTGTACGAGCAGCGACACACATCTTGTCTCCACATAAGCAATTACAGATGCCGTGTACAAGAATGTACTTGGAAAAAACATATAAATATTCTCTTGCAAGAGACAGACACAAGTATACTTCTACCTTTCTTGAAAAAAGAAGGAATATTGTCTTTCTGCTTGCATTTAGAACAAAACTAACAACAGGTCTGATTAGTCACTCAATAGAAACTGCTGTGTGACTTCTTTTGGCGGCATGCCTTGTTTGGGCTGATCAATAAGAAAATTTGAAAAGGGAGTAATAGGTTACTGCTCTCGCTCTTTGATGATGGCAGAAAAAAAACTAGCGTGAATGCTGTGGGATACAAAGCAACGGATCGGTTCAGCAAAAACTTACATTGCAAATTGAACCTACCATTGGAAACCTCTACTGGGTGGGGTTCAAAAAACAGAAAAAAGTATTTTCTAGACATAGTAAGGAGTAAATATTTGAATTCTCAATTCTCTAGCTCTATTGGTACCGTCTGTATGTGCGTTACATAGTTAACCCCCCCCCCCCAAAAAAAAAACCTACGGTGACAGTTTTGGTTGACTGTTTCCAATATATGCCCCCCCCCTATTTTTTTTCTCAAAATTCATGTTTCCGCTCGAGTATGTCTTGTATTACTTGGTCCCAACAAAATCAAATCATAAATGGAAAAGTGAAATTCCGACTTGTGAAAAGCCATTTATGGATTAGAATGTTGCAAAACATTTTTTTCTTCGAATTTATTTATTCATGGTTTAAGAAAAACATAGAAAATAGCATTTCCATCTGATTTACGATTTATGGGCAACATATCCAAACTTGAGGACGGAATAAGTCTTTTGCAAAATTGAAATGGTTTTGGAATATATTTGTCAATGGAAAAAAAACATTGCGTGAAATGGAATATTCTGCGATATTTCCAAGAACTTGGTATTATTTTCAACTTTATCGAATTCCCTTTTGTAACTTGGTCCATTGCTATTGACATTGTCAAACACTAACGGCACCATAGGTATCGATTTTTGAATGTTCATTTTACACTACTTTTATGGAAAAAAGGCAGTAAGTAAAAATAGTGTTTATCTTTTCTTTTGCAGTGAAACATTATAGAAGTAGTGTGCACCCTCTTCTCTATCCTACACCTCAGTTTTCTGTACCTCCAACAACCCAATCTCCGATGACCCTATCTGGAGTGTCATCACTTCTTTTTTCTAAATCTGGTAATCAAAACTTTGCATGTGCAATTCTGTCTGTTCGTGTTTATGTGTGTTGGTATCGTTCTCAAGTTTTGGCAAAAAATGTGGGCCATCTAGTCCCGATTGAACTCAGTAGTTGTATTATCTTGCAAAATGAGTTTACTAATCACTTCTCTCGGCTGGGGGCTATCTTTGTGCAAAGATAAGCTTTGATATATATGCCCATAGCTCAACACTATTTTCTTTAATTTATGGAGTGAAGTGCTCAAGCTGCATTAAAAAAAATACATAATTTTCTTCAAGCATTAATACTGTTAGGTTCCACGTTTCAGGTCCATAAGTGACTTTTGGGAGGATGCATTGGTTATACACCCTTCGGCCTACACATGAACTTCACCAAGACGAAGATCATGTGCAACAACCATATCGGAGATAAAAACACTAAGATCAAAATGGAGGACACGGAACTGGAGAAAGTAGATCACTACATCTACCTAGGACAACAAATCTCCATGAGACCCTCAAAAGAAGAAGAAATCAAGCAAAGAATCACACTAGGATGGCAAACCTTTGGCAGAGCTAGGTCAACCTTCAAAAATAAGATCCCCATTAATCCTAAAAAGAAGGGTGTATAACCAATGCATCCTCCCAATAGTCACTTATGGAGCTGAAACAAGGAACCTAACCAAGAGACAGATCTGCATATTGAGAACCATGCAACGTGCACATGAAAGAATTATGCTGGAGAGACCACAAGACAGCATAATACATCCCGGAAAAGACAAGAGTCAGGGACATCATAGAATCCATAAAAAGCTCAAATGGCAATGGGCTGGCTATGTTGCAAGAATTGCAGACAACCGATAGAGATCACGACTCACGACATGGATCCCCTGAGATCACATGTGCAACCGAGGCCGGCAGAATATTAAATGGATAGACGAGTTAGACAAATTCAGAAATTACTTGCTCTCCGACGCCCATGGTAGAGAAGTATGGTGAATCCTGGGGAAGGTCTATGTCCAACGACGGACGTTAAAAGACTGATGATGATGAAAGTGAAGGCAGAGAGTACTTAAGGTTTGGCGTGGGGGTATTTCAAAATTTCCGCCGCCCAATGTAAGGGCTCCTCATATGCTTTATAGATAGTAATTCACTCTGCAGCTCTACTGATATATAATAAAAAATCTCACTTAATGTTGGAAGAGACCCCTAAAAGAACCAAGCTTGTCCTGGGTCCTGGAATTTCTTACTACAACTCTGATTGGAGTTAACTTGTTTGGAAGCTGTAGTCCTTTCCCACAATTTGAAATATTTCAAATACATGAAATAAGATTTATATATATATATATATATATATATATATATATATATATATATATATATATATATATATATATATATATATGAGAGAAGAGATTAAATGCGGGAAAATTCACTTTCAATCTTTTACAGGGAGGAAAAAGTATCCCTCCCTCCACTTAAAAAAAAATGTATTAACATATGAAATAGGAAAATATTTATATAGACGGAAAGTAAGGTCCTAGTTCGGTATCACAGTTACTTGTAAAAAGAAACCCCCTGAAAAAAAAATTGGTTGGTTTAAAAAAAGGAATATTTCAAGTTTTTATTGGAGGGGTTCTATTCACATTGTCGCTCTAATGCTAAACTTCAACCTTAATTTCCATGAATGTGAATTTATCCTCCTCGGTGCTTATGCCAGTTTGCCCAGGACTGCGTTCTTCCCTACACGGGTCTGCCTTGGAATGTGTGATGGCTAAGCCGGTGAGGTATCACCAAGGAAAAGCAAAGGCATTATCCGTAATAAGCTGATCACAATTTACCTAAAATGCACATATTAAGGCTGAATTGTATCAAAAATAAACCATTGATCTGGTGGGGAGGGAGGTCTATATTCTCGCTCACATGATAAAAATTAATTTTAAGCGCAAAATAAATCAGTGAGAGCAACAATACACCAGTGTTTAGATACACAGTAAATACAATTGGCAGACCGAGTTCATACCCGTTACAGAAAAATTTTTTCTTCAGTTTCATGTGCTCTCAATTTATTTGAACTTCAAATTATCTGGATATCTGTTAGTTTTGAGAAAATATATATTTGAAAGTTGTTTTCAAGGCGGGGGTGGATTCTATGTAGCCATGATGCTGACGTGTATCCTTGCTTTCCATCCGTTATAGGCGACGATGGATGTGACTATCTCTTTCTCTCAGACAGATTCTACCAAATTGGTATTATCACTAAGACTAAACCTAAACTGACAATAAAGTGTTTTTCTCTGACTTTAATCCAAATTCAAACATAATAATGAAATATGGGGACAATTTAAATCCTTTTGTCAGCTTTGGCATGCAAACTACTAACGTCAAAAGTTTTCAAATGAATACTAAGTTTACCGAAAATTAATCATTGGAGTGTCAAGAAGGGCTACACATGTCCGATCGGTGTTTTTATGAAATCTCTATAAGATATCATTTGCTTGCCAGTGTTGTTACAGTGTAGTTGGCAGATTTTTTCCGGGCTGCACCGGGTATCTCTGCTGGTATGTATTAAGATATATATATATGATTTTGATCCTTTGGAGGGGGGAGAAGATATCCGTCCATTTTTAACCCTTTGAGGGTGGGGGTAGTTTCCTTCTACTCCAGACATTAAAGAATTCATGTATAAACATTTAAAATGGAAAATATGTACATGGGCTGAAATTGATTCCCCACTTTGGCATCATCGTTACATCGTTAGTGGAATCGCTCTTTAAAAACCCTCAAAATTTGTTCATTTTATCCTACCATCCACCAGGCATGCCGAATTTGGTTGGGCTGCACCCATGTTTAGGTCCATTTTACAGTGTGATAGACACATACAGAAATACTTGCTACACTCATATATTTATGATATGATAATATCCATACATGCTATATTGAAACTCTTATTTGGCCAAGACAACGTGAATATTAACAGCAAAGAAAATGAGGCTGCTGCAGGAATACGCTAGCCGATTCAATGTAGCATTGCTCTTACCATTGCACTAAACAGCCGCCAGTAATGCAAAGGCCCAAATTAAACGTATCATTTGACCTACACAACGTAAATAGAATAAACAATTAGAGAAAATGGGGTTGCTGGAGGAATCGAAATTATATATATATATATATATATATATATATATATATATATATATATATATATATATATATATATATATAAAACCTTTTAGGGGATGCAGTTTTCCCTCACTTTATATCCATCAAAGAATTCATGCATAAACACAAAATATTACACAGGGGGAAAGTAAGTGCCCAGGTCGGTAATATAGTTTTATCATGAATAGAACCGACCCGCCTTTGAAGCCTTCAAAACTTTATTTCAATACCCTCTCCCATCGATGTCCATTGAGTAGACCTGCCAAATTTGGCTAGGCAGCACGAGTACCTTTTATAGAGTGACAGACAAGCACACGAACAGACACCCCTTATATATATATATATATATATATAAAGTGTGCTTGTGTGTGTGTCTACCAAATTGCATGTACACACCTACGTATATGTGTATATAATTAACCTGTACCATGAACCCACACAAAAACATACGTATGGCTTCTTTCAATTCTCTCCAACCTGTAAAGCTGAAAAGAGTCTCTGATTTAGTTTGATTCCGGCGTGTCATGCGTGCTTCTTGTTGATACAAAATCGGAATAAAACGTTGCTTGTAAAGGGCAGTGAACCGTATAATCAAGAACGCTGCATCGGGTGGGCTTTCATCCATTCTCTTCATCCGCGCGTTCCTGCTCGAAGCAGATTTTGCTACGACTAGAAAAAGGATAAGAAAGCCAACCTGGGGTATCGGAAGTGAAGAGAGAGACAGAGAGAGAGAGAGAGAGAGAGAGACAGAGAGAGAGAGACAGAGAGAGAAGGATGGAGCTGATCAACTCATTCGTTCTTTCGTTCGCATCTTTTCCTCCAGTGAATTACAATCGAGCTTCCTCTGCGCTCGCCTGCTTGTAAACGCGCCGAGCGTGTGTTATGAACAGTTTCTGCTCACTGGGCACCAATGGCTCTGAAAATGTCACACGGACAAGATGAGGCGGGCAAAAGTGCCTAGGTTGGCAAGAGTCGAAAATGGATCGAAAGATTAGTTATGTAAGAGGAAGGTACAGGGTTTGAATGAACGGAGGGAATCAACATCGGTCTAACAGGGAAAGGTATACTTGTGAGAGGATTCTTCTTCTTTTTATTAAGAGAGAAAACCATTTTTTGTCTCATTGAAGGCCAATCTCATTTTTGTTTTACCTTCTGATTTGAGTGTTACGAGCTGTGGCTTATTCAAAAAAAGAGCGTAGTTATTCCCTGCTCTATTGTTTTTTTTTTCATCTAGTTTATATTGTTCTTTACTCTCTAGTTATCAGAAATCATGCAGCTTTTCTTATAGATTGAACATTTTTATCACCATTCTAACAATCTATTATACCGTATTTCGTGGCATATAAAGCCAATGGGCATTGAAGACCCAGTCTCATTTCAGGAGGGAATATTGAGAAAAATTGTTAAATGTATTTGCAAATAAGCATTTAATGTTATCAGAATATGTTGCTGCAATATAAGAAAACAAAGCAATGATAAAACATGCAAATTGGACGGCAGGAATTTTTTTTTTGATAATGATACTGCTGTAACTTATCAGAGAAAATCAAAAAGACCTCACCTATAGCAGAATACGTACTCTTCGAATAGGGAGATAGTTTGAGTCGTTTTGGGATAAAAAATCGGAAGGTGAACCTTTGTCCTAGTTTCAAATCTCTTGAAGACCGAAAAGGTTTCCCTCAAGAATTTTTCTGTATTCACAGCATCCATCATTCCTTCAATTTTAACCAGTCTTCCAGTTCCTGATGATGTTGCCACTATTATGCTCTATTGTAAGGATTGTGTTCTTGGTTTGGTTTGCGCCAGATAGTATTTTCATTAAAGTTCTATTGACTCATCTGACAAAAGTATCTTACATATGTTTGGAGAGTCTCATGTATAGGCCTTTTGGCGAACTCAAAACGTATTTTCTAATTTTCTCTTTACGCAACGGCTTTTTCTTTGATCACTCTCCCATAAAACCCATTTCCAAGTTATCATATGACTAGTACTCAAATATCCATTGTGGAGCTTATCTTTGGTCTCTTGTTGCCTCTCTGATCAATGCCTTTCTTGTCCGGCCCGTGAGCTTTGGTGGATAGCCTCCTCTTAGCAGGTTTCTCCTTTCTATTTTGTAATAACAAATTTAATGCTCAAAGTCTGGGATATCTTTTTTATAATTCAACCCTGATCTGAACTTCTCGATAATCTTGTCCAGCCCCTTTTGGGTAGGTCCTTGGTCTCCATGGCGCTACTTGCTTGGTGATGCTCTTTGATTAGTGGTGTTGCTGACTCTGGTGCATATATCCTGAGATCATGTGACAGATGGTTTGGCAGTTAGAATGCAAAGTGAACTTCATTTAAATAGTTATGCAAGGTAATTGTTGCACTAAATTTTATTTGTGGGCTTCACACCAAAGGAGGTGAATATATATATATATACGCATAACTTTTCAATTATTTTCCATTATTTCGAATCTTTTTAAAACAAGGCCATTTAAATTACGGTTTTTAAAACAATAAAATCGGACAAAAGTCGAGTGTGTGTGTGTGTGTGTGTGTGAAAATACTTTTGCAAATCATCATCATCATCATTATTCTTTTAACATCCGTCGTTGGACCAAGACCTTTCCTAGGATTCGCCACAACTCTTTATCATGTCCAATTCATCTCTCCATCTTATATTTTGTCGACCCCGGTTGCACATGTGATCTCAGGGGATCCATATTGTGAGTCGTGATGTCCATCGGTTGTCTGTCATTCACTGTTGATTAAATGTTTCATTGGCCCAGTGTCGCATCCCAGTGACGATATAAAGATTGTGAATCATTCCAGATATAAGATTTTTTTTACGTAGGTCTGTGGCCTAATGATCCTATGATTCATCTTCTTTACGTAACAAATATTAATTTCCAACACAATCTCTTTCCTTTTTAATACACTTACCTAATGTTCCTCTATAGACTACATTGACCGCACATTATACACTGAAAATTTCAAACCAACGTTCGCATGATATCTGTCAGGCTATAGGATTATTAATCTACCCCTGTAAAGATTGTTGTTCGTTCAACTAGGAGGCATATCCTTTGAAAAAAACCCTCTATCGCCAGAAGGTTCAGAATGTTTTCCAGCTAACTTCTGATTATCACTGTAACATGAATTGATACAAGGTCTGTCCAGAAAATATTCAGCCATTCAATAAAAACAACAAAGTATAGGTTGTTTTGGGTGCCCAATATTTTTGTAGGCCTTCACGTGGACGTCACTTGAGATATTGAAGGAGAAAGGGAAGTGTATCGTCGACAAGACAGCAGGGAGAATATAGGCGCCAAGTTTCATTGAGGACGGGGAGATGAAACAGAGTAGAGACGACACATAAAAGTATTTAGATGGGCAAATAAAACATGTGTCCAATACATAAACATTGGACTGAAATGGAATACATATGAAAAAAAGATGGATACTACTGTGAAGAGAAGAGGAGATAAGATGGGAGCTTTGTGCTAGAGAATAGCTGTAGTGTTTTCGAGCAGAGGTGTATGAACTGCTGTGAATCTATATGTTTTGAAGCGTACGAAGAAATGCATAAGGAAACCGGGTATCAGTGCGTATGCCTAACTGCTAAGTTGTGGGCGATGTATTTGGAATCGCATGTGAGCAACTTGGGGTCCTTCTCTGACGCTGAGAAGCATGACGGACAGACTATTTGAGACGCAAGAAACACATGGGGTTTGGTCCATGCGCTCTTGTAAGAGGAATTAGAAGACACATCATCGTGACTTGTGTAAGGGAAAGCACGGAGATGTAAACGTGGTGGAGACACGGTTGATTAGCTGTGTGTATAGTGAGATGCTTCGGTCAATGATATGATCGAATATTTGGAGAAGTATTTTCTAAAGCTGGTGCAATAACGTATGCTTTTGATTGCTTGGTCTCAAAAAATCCATTAATGCCTATTACTTGCAACGAAGCGTTATCAACAAAAGAAAATACGTAGAGGTTTATTTTCGGCAATTAAGGAGGAAAAGAAGTCTTTTAATCCAATGAAACAAAATGCATTTATGTACACACTTCTTTGATTTCAAAGATATTTTTTTCCATTTATCAGTCCGAAAAATTTGTTGGCTATTTAGTTAGGTTTTTAGAAATCATTCTTTGGGTTTATTTATTTTTGTTATCCCAAAGCAAAAGACACGTAGATCAATAAATTGATAATCACATCATGTAGCTAAAACAATATCAATACTTTTTTTAAATTCAAGTTTGTTAGCCTTGAGTTTAGTCGATATGATTTTTCTCCGGAGATCATTTGATGCTTTCATTTTTTGATGATAGAAAAATCTTGATATTAAAGACAAGTTAGAGCAATTAAAGAAAGAAAAAACAAAACAAACTGTTTCACAAACTACTGCTTCTCACTGAGGCCTGTCGATAAATTATCTAATGATTTTGAATATCTCTAGAGCCAATGGCGTGGCCTTGATGTAACTTGGAAACTAATGAGAGGAAACCTTATTAAGCATACATGAACCAGAATTTTTGCGTAGGATTACTCACCATTGAGTGTGCTTGAGTACTGTATGGCTGTACGATTCACAATGATCAATCTTACCAGTTATTCACAGTTTTTTTTTTTTAAAGGTTGCGGGGGGGGGGCAAAATATCGCATTAAGTATTCCCTCAATTCCAGTTTTGGCTAACTGCTACTTCTGGCTTTAAGCTAAATTCACTGCTTAAAAAAATGATTCAAACTTTACGACAGTGATAAGCTCCAGGGAACTTGTTTCCTTGTTGGTCAATTCCGGCAAAGTCTACTACTACGTCCGTGCGTTTGATTTATGTAGTGGCTTTTGACAGGTTTCGTACAAATCTAGCTTTCCAATGTTCAAAATATGGGAGCCTGTAATTGGTATAATTATTTGGAGGGAATTCTCGGTTCTGTCAATTGACCGATGTCTAGAATTCCCTACAATCGTATCCATTAGTTTTATCAATTGAATATTCCCTGGCGAAGACTAAGGATTAAGATTCTTAATTGTACTGAATCGTAATTTGGGGAAAGCTGAAGAAAGAAGGAAAGACATAGGAATGAATTTATTCTACTATTAAAATTGAAGAAGATACTGTTTACTCATTTGAATACACAATATTTTAGATGCATTACCGCTAAATCTGTCACTCTATGTAAATTCTTGTGTGCAATCCTTTAAAATGAGAGTTAGGGCCACAGTTACACATATACTTTAAAAGATAGTTTCGCAGTAACCAGCGAATAGCCGACAGAGGAAGAATGACGGTTTGGAACGTGGTGTCAGCCGTGGGTTGATTAAAGGGATCACTTCAGCATCATTACCCTCAAAGGATCACTTTTAAATCCCCCCATCCTAACTGCACGCAGCTTT
>OY735201.1:40785464-40807964 GCA_963457665.1 Thysanoteuthis rhombus
ATTTCGACACCCACATACAACCTAACCATGCTTGTCAAATTTGACCCTGACAACACCCGGTTTACATTTCTGAGCTAGTACTACAATCCAATCCCACCCCTGCATTATCTCGCCAACTCTCGTCCACGCCAAGCATGAATCTTTCGCCTATTTTGATATTTGCTCATTCTCACATTTGAAAACGTGCTACCAAGACTCGAAACATGTAACACGTATAATCATGAGATAATTATTAAAAACATTAGAGTTTCCAATATCATCAGCAAAATTAACCATTTACATATTATTAAGAAATGGATATTTGAACAGACATAACGATTATAAATTGCGTTGTAATACATAGAATAGACAATTAAAGAAAATGGAGCCACTGCAAGTATCGAACCTGTGACTGAAAGTAAAGTTGCCTTTGCTCATGCTCATCATCATCATCATCATCATCATCATCATCATCATTCTTTGAACGTCCGTCAGGCCCCAGGATTCGCCACAATTCTCTATCATGGGCGTCGTGGAGCCAGTATTTCCTGAATCTGTCTAGTTCATCTCTCCATCTAGTGTTCTGTCGGCCTCGGTTTCTTATGTGATTTCTGGGGATCCATGTTGTGAGACATGATACCCATCGGTTGCCTATTATTCTTGCAACATGGCCTGCCCATTGCCACTTGAATTCTTTTTATAGTTTCTATGATGTCACAGACACCCATTTTCTTCCTTATATACTGTGCTAAGAAGGCCTTCAACTCTGTAGAAATTCCTATGGTCATGAAGACCATTACTCTGTAAGTTGTAGACCATGTAAACGTCAGTGTACTACAACATATATATCGTCACAGCAGCTCCTTTATTAGGTTACATGAAGACTCTGAGACCTTCCAGCTCCAAAAAAGGACGAGACAATACCAGCTTACCCAAACTCAGTACAGTTTGCTTCTGATTTTCAGACGACATCGCCTTTTTTCAGAGGGCCTGCACGACCTCCAACTAATATTAGATGAACTAAACGAAGAAAGAAAGTCGGCCTACACATGAATTTCAGCAAAACGAAGTTTATATGCAACAATCACGTCGGAAATGAGATTACAACGATCAAAATCGGAGATGCAGAACCCTGACCCTAACCTTTACCTTAGTTTCTCCCATTATTACTCGGCCCAGCTGCGGGGGAGCAGTTTGCCTCGGGTTGGTGCTGTCCCAATGCACAAAGAGGGACAGGTTGGGCTCGCTCTGACGCTTTCACGATATCGGTTGCAGCGGTTGGAGCTATTTTGGGCATCCCACGTTAAACTCGACCTTGTGTCACATCTTGCTCTCGTGGGAGGGCCAGTACATAGCTGTTCGACCCCACATTCGGTCTTTAGGTAAAGATCAAAGTGTACAATCTGCACTTTGTAGCTGTTCGGCCAAAAAGGTTGAGAGGTTGTAAAGTCTGGGTGCACCGGTGCGATGCAGTTGTGCAAAAGGTCTAAGAATTCGTCCCAAGCTCCTAAGTGTTACTCCACCCAGTCTCGGAGAAGCAGTTCGCCCCGGGGCAGTACTGTGCCATTGGTCGGGCTTTTGTAACACTAACAACGACCTTATGTCACACTTAGTGGACGTGCAAATAAATACGTGTTCAACCCAACGTTCAACCTTTAGGTTACGATCAGAGAGTAGTATCTGCACTTTGACAGCCTTTTGGCCGAAAGGGTTGAGAAGTTGAGCGATTCTTGGGCACCTTAGTGTAAGTACCAAAAAAAATATCGGATGCTCAACTTCACATGGCAAGATCACTAAAGAACGCAATA
Organism: Thysanoteuthis rhombus; assembly: GCA_963457665.1. Classification (NCBI taxonomy): domain Eukaryota; kingdom Metazoa; phylum Mollusca; class Cephalopoda; order Oegopsida; family Thysanoteuthidae; genus Thysanoteuthis; species Thysanoteuthis major. Next base: position 40,787,252 of record OY735201.1, read on the forward strand.
CTTCAGATAACCGATGGACATCACGACTCAATAAAAGGATACCCAAAGATCACATGAATGACCGTGGCTGGCAGAATACAAGATGAAGAGACTAACTAGACACATTCAGAATACTGGCCACTCAACACCCACGCTGCGAATCCTTGGGAAGATCCATGTCCAACGATGGACATTTAAAGATTAATGATGATACATACATGTATATATAAAACAGATAAAGAACGTGGATGCGAACCAGTTATCTGGGCGTTCACTTTTCCACCGTGGTGTGCAGCTTGATGGTAAGAGTGATGCTACCTTCAAGTGGCAACCCATAGGTCGCAGGTTCGATAGCTGCAGCAGTTTCATTTCCTTTAACCGTTCATTTTATTTACGCTGTTTAGGCCAAGTGACACATTCACTGTGTAACCACGGGGCGTTATCTTGAAAAAAAGTTACAAATAATCAAATGCATCACATGTATGTGTATGATATATTGGGGGTCAGAAAAGGATTTCATCTGAATCTTTGAGTATCAGATTGGTCTGAGATAAGAAGGTTCAGTGAGGGGAGAGGTCAGGATGAGAATTTCAAAAAAAGTGGTTTGAAAAAATCAAAATGCATCAGAAGATGCCCCTCGTGATGATGGGAAAATTCAAGATTGAACACCTGGTTTTAATATGTAGCTTCGCCTTCCAATCGTCAATTTACCGTCAGATCACCTCGTATCCACTATGGCAAGACATTGGAATTTTCATCCTTTGCTTCTTCAGTTAATTTGATGGCCACGAGAAAGCCCTCCCCTCCTGAATGACAGGGGATCATAATTATCCCTCTACTAGCCTAACTCAAAAGTATAGTTTGATATTTATCTATTGTTGAGGTAGGAGATGGATGGATTCTGTTCTCCGTGCCATCTACCGTTAGGTCACCTACATCACCAAAAAAAAAAAAGAATATATATATATATATATATATATATATATATATATATATATATATATATATATGAATGATGTCAAGTGATATGTCATATACATATAGGATAAAAATAGTGAGGCTGACAACCCACGCAAATTTTCCCTACCAAGGTAAGCGCTAGTTCTGACTTTAGACCCTGGGGTCTTGCAGCTGTCGCACCAGTCAGAACTGAAGCCATGATCATCTTCAATCACGAAGAAGAAATATGATGATGATGATGATGATCATCATCATCATCATCATCTGCCTTTTAGTGTCCGTCGTTCTACATGAACCTTACCTTAGATTCACTTGACCTCCCTGTCTTAGGTATCGCGAAATCAATACTTTTTGGATCGATCTAGTTCGTCATGCCATTTATTTTTTGCCGGCCACAGTTCTGCATATGATCTCTGGGTTCCCACGTTGTGAATCGCCATGTCCAACAATTATCTGACATTGGCCAGCCGATTCAATTTTCAATTCAACATTTTTTTATTACGTAATCAGAACACGAATGGCATTCTATTTTTCTACATCAGTTTTTTTTCTCTCACTAAGAGTCACCTTTGATAAGGCCCAGAGACCAGTCTTGTTATAAAGCTTAAGCAATTTTAGGATTATTAGATATTTATTCACCCCGGATTCGAAAAGATGAATATTATATCCAACAGGAAAGTCCTCTCGGGGAAGTTTGTTCCACAAAACAGCTGCTCATTTCACGACATCAGTTTACTTCACCTGGTATGACCGAAGAAATCTGCACATTCATAAGTATTGTATGTGTGGGTGTGAGCATATTTTGGGATTAGTTGATAGATGCAAGGTAGACACTCCATTCTTTAGAACAAGATGAAATTGAGTCATAAAAGACTGTCCTATTAGTTGATCGAAGAAAAGAAATACAGTGCAATGTTTTTCTCGGATCTGACTCATTAATTGTGTCTCAAGATCATCCACGTGACCAAACTGACTTTTATGGTATATTCTCCAGAATAGCTCAAAAGGAGAGAATATTGAGTGTATAGAAGATAACGACGTCCATAATAGATGGGTACGTTAAAAGAAAGAAGGATTATTCTATCTTAATTGGATATCCAGTTAATTTTGTGATAATGTGAATCATGGCGTAATATAATGAACGAGCCTGAATGCTGATCCCTTAAAGTCCAAATTTGGCTGCCTGAGAATCGTATTTTCCCAAAGAAATTCTAGACCGTTGACGAAATCTGGGAAGACACGTCGAGGTAGCTGATTGCAATACCGAAACAGACTGTTTTGATTAGTGGAAAGAATGTTTAAAGGGGAGTACTTTGAAGCAGACTAAGGTGCCAAGCCCTTGGTCGGTTATTTTTCATCAATAAGGAATGGCTGGATAGTTTCCGGGCAGAGCTCGTACATGTAGAGGCCTTATTCAAATCCTAGTGTCTGAAATTTGCATTTTAATAAATTATTCTGGATTAGGATAGTTTTGGTCTTCCTATATCCCAGGGATTTTTTTTTGTGGAGCGTGAGGGGTGGGAGGGAGAATGTAAATGAGAAATGTTAGGTCTTATCTATGTATTATCGATGTCAGTGTGTGGCAAAGGAGTTTTTCGAGATATATTGCGTCAGCTGCCAGGGTTTATGAAAAAAAATAAACTGAAAAATTATAATGTTGATCAGGACTGAAAAGATGAATTATTGACAACGAAGGGTCCATAGGTAGTTATGTGTATAGACTAATTTCGAGTAACCCGCAAAAAAACGTGGCGAGAGATAAGGACAGCATTAGGGTAGTATTGCAAGGAGGCGAAGGATTCGCACACAATTTTTTTTAGATTTTGTAAACATTAACCTGAACAAAGACCAATATACGAAACGTGTAGTATGCTTAACATAAGGGGCTTATGCAAGGCATTTTCTGAGTGAGCCTGTAATAGGGGGTCAAGTTGAAAATATTTTTGTCAACGGTTCAAGGAATAGGGACATTAAGTTAGCTGTGCTAAAAGAAGGCAAGAAAGATATATCAGAAAATAAACAGAAAATTAGATCGGAATCCGACAACATCCATGAACTGAGGGAGGTATGCCACTCAAAAAAGCTGTTCCATGTACAAAACAATCCATATCGCTTGGGGAAGATCATGCGGGGGAAGATATAGGAGTAACTGCAAAATTTATTGGGGTTGGGAGACAATAGGAATAATTATTGAGGGAATAGCACAGAATACGACGAAAGTAAGCCATCTTATCCAATTATTTGTAGGGAATGTAGGTGTTTGAACAGAGGGATGATTTACTGACGTATGTAATCGATACTATCAGCTCACCAAACTCTAAACAGGAGTCAGAACAGGTTGAAGTGCCCTGCGAGTACAACCCACCATATTGCAAGAAAAGTGTATATTTCTCCTTCAATTTTTGAATGTTGATGCTTCAGATCTAATTAAGATATTGTAAGAGTTTTTTTCCATTCTTTCTTAAATTCTAAGAATGGATTTTTTAGTGTGACTACATATGTAATCAGTGGGTCGATCTGCTAATGACAATTTTTATACAGATTTTCCTGACATTATCATTTTTATCGTACTTTTTAGAATTTACAAGCTGGTGGTAAAATGTATAATATACTGAGTTCATCTGATATTTCTGTTGTGCATATATTTACAATAAAATAAGAAATTATATGTCCATGAATTAGCCTAGAAAAATCAGGTTTTATTTCCATCATACTAATTAAAGAAACTATTGCACATTTTCTTATGAAAATAATAGAGTATGAATAAACATTGTTTATGGTTCATGAAACACTTGGAAGCAAGTTTTGTTATGTAAAGTTCTCTGTCATTTTTGTGCAGTTTTCTAATGAACCACACATTTTTGAACAAGAACTGACTCTAGTATGTCTTGTCAGATTCATTGGTTTTATAGAACGAGTGGGCCATGTTCAAACATGATGTAAGCTCTTTGAGTTGATCATTAAATCATCGTGATCACAAAGCTTGTGGTAAATTCTGCAAGCAGCAGTGAGAAAAGTTCCAATTGCATCAACGAGTAAATACCAGTGCAATTTTCAGAACCTATCGTGGGTTTTAGGTCAGATGAACTTTCATTGAATCAACACCACCCACACCTTTGTAAAATTTTAGAATTGCTGACCAAAGGACTGCTATTTGGTATTTCCCTTTCATCCACCAGTTCATTTGGGAGGAGGTAAATTCCAGAGGCAGAGAGACATGAATTTTGTGCAATACTATCTAAGTCAAATAGACCCCGATCATCATTTTTTACTTGGACAACATCCCTTAATAGACATTTTTGCATCCTTTTTTCTCTTATTGTCCCCGTTGTACATGAGATTTTCGGCATCTGCTATCATTTAGAAAAGTTTCTGTTTATGTTCTTTATTTGTATTCATATATTTAAGTTTACGTAGAGTAATACCGGAAAGTTATGTGAATTTGAGCGTACTGCGTGTATCAAATGTTTGTAAGATCACTGTGTACATCGACAATTGGATCGCTTCAAAAGTATGGTGGAATCTATTAGGGTGAATATTTCTTTCAGGGTGCTTTTGGGTGTCACCATGTGTATATATATATATATATATATATATATATATATATATATATATATATATATATATATATATATATATATATATATATCATAACAGACTGATTACTAAGAATCAGAGGGAGAGTCACGGAAAGATCAAAGCTTAGAATAACTCTCAAAGATAGAAAAAGATTACGTGGACCAGAGGAAGAACTAGACTGTATGATCTTAGATAATTGGGCAACAAAAATAGAGATGTGATTGGTAGTTGATTAGATAATGGTCCTTATTCTCCCACGAGTAGGATCATCAAGTTCTTTCTGAATATAGTCACTGGACAATTGACGAAGAGAAATGACGACTTGTGCTCATGGGACGTTAACCACAGTCGCAGGAGGGAAAAACCAGACGAAAGATTGCAGGGATAAGATAGAAAGACTTTCTGGTAAAACGTGGTGGAGATTAGCACCATAGCGAACGTCATGGAAGGAGATTGGGAAGGCCTTTGTTCAGTAGTGGAATTATAATTGCTGCTGCTGCAGATAACATTGAAGACAATGCTTACATGATGAACAGAGACGTAGTTTTTAGTGCACATGGGTTCAGTTAAAAGACGTACAAATGAAGGAAACAAAACTGAACAAAATTACAGAAAATACCAAAATTGATAATTGAATAAAAATACTAGATTGGAATGGCCAAAAACTCCCCGCCTGGTAGATTATTGCTCATACAAATATTTTATAATGGGATTTCTCATTAAACATGAATAAAAATGTCAAATTTCATTTTTTTGAAAAAAGACTTCAAATGTAATGTGTGAGTCATGCCTTATGGCAGAAATAAATGAACTTTTAAAGAAGAATAGGGAGTTGTTCACCAATGAGGATTAAAACCTAGGTAGGACAGACGCTGTGAAGATGCGATTCTGCACAAAAAGGGCATGTATCTTTAACGAAAGAGCCGTATCACACATCACTCAAAAAAAAAATTATAAGACACAGTAAAAGATGAAACGATGTAGGCAGTCGTTTTAGTGAAGTCCAAAAGCCTGCTGGGGTTTACAATAGTATTGGTAAAAAAGAAAGATCGTAGCAAGAGATTTTGTGTTGATTTCAAAGCCCTTAACAAAATTAGTAAAAATAACACCCACGCACTAATGTCCCTCGACCCAGCAAATTATTTTTCCCAGTTGGACTTGAAGTCAGGTTACAAGCAGATCAAATCCTCAGAAATGACATTCACTTGTCACTGGGGTCTTGCCCATTTCAACATTATCCCATTTGGACTGGCTAATGCACCAGGCGTGTTCCAGAAACCAAAGTCGATTGAGTTACTGGGTCCAGAAGATTTCACTCTGGCATACCTAGACAACATTTTGGTGTTTTTTAATTCGGTTCAAAATTATTTAGAACGTATCTAAAAAAAGGCATATCCTGAAAGTTTAAAACTGCTTATTGAATCAGCAATAAGAATAGACAGCCAGACCCCGATAAGGTTAAGGCCATACTTGCCATTGCAATTACAACCACAATCAGGGTGTTTCATATGAATGTATTCGTATTATCGGAGATCCATCCCAGGATTTAAAAAAAACTTTTGCTGAGTCATAAAATCAAATTACCAACACGTGTCAGGTAGGTTTTGATAACCGGAAAAGATGCTTCTTGATATGTTTACTTCAGTATACCTTTCACTTAAGACTATAAGTTATTCACTGATGCATCAGAGTTTTCAATAGGTATATGGTTAACGCAAAATTAGGTATAAAATGAACAGGCTTTTATATTTTCACTCCATGCCTTGGATAGCTTTGAATATCTCCAATCCTTACCCAAAGGCAAATTTTGGCAACCAGTATATGGTGACATAAGGAAATAGAAAAACTGATTTATTTTCTATCTCACAAGTCGAGTGATACGCTGATGAGTTGGTCAACCATAAAGAAGGAAGCATATGTTATTCATTATGCATTCCAAAAGCCTAACCGCTGCCTTCGAAATGCTACCTTCAACATTGACATCAATCATGAACCTTTGTAATATTCAATCAATCGCCCCCACACTGAACAAGGAAAAACAATTATGAGTTCCAAGTATAGCAGGGTGCAATTTTAGGATAGAATGTCAAAAGGTGGAAGATAATATGTGTGCTGATCTATTGTCAGATCTATAGACGCACCGATGTTCGTTGACAATAAAGAAGTAAAAAGTATAGGATGAAAAGGTAAAGTGGTATAGGATGAAAAGGTAAAGAGGTATAGGATAAAGAGGTAAAGAGGTATAGGATAAAGAGGTAAAGTGGTATAGGATGGAAAGGTAAAGAGGTGTGGGATAAAGAGGTAAAGAGTTATAGGATGAAGGGGTAAAGTGGTATAGGATAAAGAGGTGAAGAGGTATAGGATAAAGAGATAAAGAGTTTTAAGATGAAGGGGTAAAAAGGTATGGGATAAAGAGGTAAAGAAGGATAGGATGAAGGGGTAAAGAGGTATAGGATGAAAAGGTAAAGAGGTATAGGATAAAGAGGTAAATAGGTATAGGATGAAGGGGTGAAGTGGTATAGGATGGAAAGGTAAAGATGTATGGGATAAAGAGGTAAAGAAGTATAGGATGAAGAGGTAAAGTTGTATAGAATGAAAAGGTAGAGAGGTATAGGATAAATAGGTAAAGAGGTATAGGATGAAGGGGTAAAGAGGTATAAGATGAAGGGGTAAAAAGGTATGGGATAAAGAGGTAAAGAAGTATAGGATCGTCGGAGTTCACATGCAAAATCGTGGCCGACTAATTATGAGATGGTATGACGAACTAAACAAGTTCAAGACGAATAATAGAAAATTCCAACAAATTTTAGGGGAGATCTTTGTCAAACGACGGACGTTAAAAGGCTGCTGCTGCTGCTGCTGCTGATGATGATGATGATACTGGCTGTCTCAAAGTGTTTACAGCAAGTAATAAAAAGCTGAATTAGTATTTATATATATATATATAATGTAATTTTCATTCATCACCCTCAAACTAGCGGTGGGTAGAATGATTACATTGGACGCTGTATAAGATTTTTGCCGTTAATGGAATACATAAGGAAGCATTTGCAAAACCAATAAAGGCATGCATTCAGATAACTCGGAATCAACAACTAGCTTACAGAGAATGAAAATGGGAGACAGATTGAGGCACGGGGAGCTTACGCAATGCAGGCTTGGTAAATATCTATACATAATTCTGACGGGAAGACTGATGACAAAACTATTCATTGGTTGAGCTCACGACGGAACCAGAAATCCAGAAAGAGCATGTGATTAAGACGGGGATCAGACATAGCCTCTGATGCTAGTAAGGATGATGGGCAGCGCAATATGATCTGATACAAAAGATCTAAAGATCAAATGAAAACTGGAAGACACTCTCTAATTACGTGGGAAAACCAACTATGAAATCCAGGAAGGTTCAAAATAACGGCATAAAAGATATAGCTGGGGTGGGGTCCAAAAAATAAAAAATAAAAAATAAGCATTTAGCACTCTCAGATCAAAAAAAGATGATATAAAGATGACAACTGCTCATTCAAACTCTTTACAGTCTGCCTTGAGATGATATTCTGAAACCTAGATTAGGAAAACAAAGGAATCAGAATAGTCGGCGAATACTGAAGCAACCTCAAATTTGCAGACGACATCGTCCTATTTGTAGGGAACCTTAAAAACATCCAACTAATGTTAGACAAACTGAATCCAGAAAGCAGGTAAGTTGGCCTTTGCATGAACCTCAGCAAACCAAAAGTCATGTACAACAAAAAGGTCGGAAATAAGCTCACCATGATCTAAGTCGAAAACGAAAAGTTGGAGAAAATACATCATTACATCTACCTCAACCTTTAAACACAGGAAAATTTTATAAGAGCTAAAAGGTAGGGTTTACAACCAATGCATCCTGCTGATTGTTACCTATGGAGCTGAAATATGGAATATTACCAATAAACTAACCTGCAAACTGATGACCATGCAACGTGCACATGAAAGAATCATGCTCAACCTCACATGGAGAGATCACAAGACAGCACAACATATTAGGGGAAAAGCAAGAGTCCAAGACATCATAGAATTTATTAGAAAAAATCAAATGGCAAAGGCTGGTCACGTTGCAAGAATGGCAGACGACTGCTGGACATCACATCTCACAATATGGATCCCCAGAGACCAAATGCAAAACTGAGGCTGACAGAATATAAGATGACGAGACGAATTGGACAAGTTTAGAAAGTATGATGATGATGATGATGATGATGATTGGCTGGAAAAAAGACAAAAAACGGATAAGGAGCAGAGGGGGGTTGTTAACATCATCGATACAGTTGTCAAATTCTGGTCAGTTATGCTAACTCATTAGGGCACATCCCTCCCATTTAGTTCGCGTCTTCTAATAAGAGAGCAATACAAGTTATCCAAGAAATGTTCCGTAACCGTCATTTTCTAGGCAAACATATTCAAGCGATATGCATGTAGCTTCTGTATAATTGGTGAAAAGTTTGAAATTATCCCTTTCACAACGTGCATATTTCATTGCTGATAGTAGCATATTTTCCAGGTATAGTATGTCTGGTTGATTTTTTAAGATGAAATTTTGATGTGTGTTCCGGGAAAGATCAAAACATAAGAAAGAATACGACGATTACAGGATCGCACGGAGTAGCATGGGGTAACGGTTAAAAGTCACTAGCCTGATGTTACCGCTTTGGTTTATTGATCAGACATTCAAACCAATGTATTGAACGGCAGCCGAGTAATGATCATTAAAGAGAGAAGAAAAGGAGAAAAATTAAGTAATATGTTTTTTTGATAAAGCGACGCACCGGGAGGACCATTTTAGGTAAACAGATGAAATCAGATGAACAATGTTCTCATTCACTTTGTCCTTTTTCTCATATTAATTATATACAAGGTAAAACACAGAAAGAGACAGATGATAGAAAATAAAGAGGATAATCAAAGAATAAGAGGTGCAAACTAGAGCGCCCTCTGGGTTAAAATGCCTTACTTTTTTTCTGACTCTGTTGTCCATTAAAGTTTTAAAACAAGAATAAATAAATTGATTAAAAAAAAAAAGAAACCATGAGATGAAATATGATTCTTCGGAATATACAAAAAAAACAACAACATTCAAACAGATGTGAATGAATAAAGACATGACGGACAGGTGTGTTTTAGTTATATATCTATATTCGTTTTTTTATGTTTTTCCTCCGGATGTCGAGATAAAGAGAGACTATAAAAGGATTTTAGAAAAATGAATAACGGGTAGAATACGGCTATCATTTTGCTGTTTTGATTTTTTCTACCACTGGTGGTTTGATAGTTTTTCCTTCATTCAAATTTTACTTTAGAGATTTCAAACAACCATTGTTAATCATCTTTTGCCCTCATGTGTTTACGTTTTGGGGTGTTTTGGTTCTTATTTTCATAGCCGACCCCATGATTTTTGTACGTTTGCCATGTAGCCAGGGAAGAGGAGGAGAAAATGGTAGGAGATGATTAGAAAACCTGTTTTATTTAATCTGCACATAACGAATGAATACTAGAGGAACAACGAATTTTTATGAATAAAAAATATATTTTCCACAAGAATGAAGTTTGAATATTTTCCTCGACATGGATGGATGCAATCTTCCGTTATGGGTTGTGTTGTGAAACCAGTTTTTTAAAAACTTTATTATAGAATCTAATCAAAATTCATTATCTTATTGTTGAACAATAGTACCCGTTTTCTCAAATGTGAGTCCGTGTATTTGAAATCAGCGATATGTAGGCGATAATTGCAAGTGACAAGCGTAGTTTCTGATCATTTATGGCGACTGATTGTCTATTTTGAGGTTACCCCGTATACGGTATCCAAGAGTGAACACTTCACCAAAGGATAGATAACAAATTTAATGTGGCGTTCAAAACACTTGACGATATATATTGATATATTTAAGGATATTTATATATTTGTGTTTTGTTATGCTCACATGATCCTGCTAATCCAATGTGGGCATCGTGAAATTTCCTCTGAAAAAATATCCTCTCTCCGGATCTTCAGTTTTAAATTTTGCATCAGACAAGACTGACTTAAATTCAATTTCTCTCCCCCAGTCACGAGATCGAACCGTCAGTTGTCACCTAAAGAAGTAGCTGGAGAACCGATTAAGTCATACTCTCGGCAGCAAGTATTTGACCCCAAGTCAGGTATCCCAAGAAGAAAAGCCAACTGGCCAATTCATTAATTGTTGCAACAGTGGTAAAAATCTCGCCGCATTTTCTTGCCTCCACTCAGGTGATAGTAACCCCTTTTCTTCTGGCTACGCAAAACTTCTATACCAAATTGTTGCTTGTCCCCAAACAAGAGTCATTCTGTTGTCTTTTAACGCATAGTGCAACTTAATACTGAAATGTACCTCTCCTTTCTTTAGAAGAAATCAACAGATGCGTTTTTCTCTTTCTCACTCTCTCTCACTCTCTCTCCCAGTGCTAATGTCAGTATTTTAGAAAAAGTATTTTAGAAAAAGTAATTTGATCCTAAACCGACAATAAAACATTCTAACCTCATCCCTGGACCTTACCTAAACTGAAACACAACAATAAAGCAATGATACTATTCAAATCCAATGGTTTGCCATCATCATCATCATCATCATCGTCGTCGTCATCATCATCATCATCATCATCATCATCGTCGTCGTCATCATCATCCGTCTTTTAAAGTCTGTTGTTTGACATAGACCCTCCCCAGGATTCGCCTCACTTCTCTATCGTGGGCGTCACGGAGCGAGTACTTTTGAAATTTGTCTAGTTCATCCCTCAATTTTATATTTTTTCAGTCTCTGTTTCTCATGTGATCTCTGGGGATCCATGTTGTGAGTCATGATGTCTATCGGTTGTCTGCCATTCTTGCAACATGACCTGCCCATTGCCACCTAAGTTTTTTTCAGTAGTTTCTATGATGTTTCGAACTCCCGTTTTCTCACTGATATACTGTGCTATCTTGCAATCTCTATGTGAGGTTAAGCATGATTCACTCATATGCGTGTTGCATGCTTCCCAGTTTGCGAGTCTGTCTCTTGGTTAGGTTCCATGTTTCAGCTCCATAAGTGATTATCGGGAGAATGCATTGGTTATATACTCTTCTTTTTAGGATTATTGGGATCAACTTGTTTTTGGAGGTTCAGCTTGCTCAGCCGAAGACTTGCCATCATCGGGTGATTGTTCACTTGATCTCTTCCTCTTTCATGAGTTTCATAGAGATTTGTTGTCCAAGGTAGATGTAGTGGTCTACTTTCTACAGTTTTGCATCTTCGATTTTGACAGTTATGTCCCCATTCTCAACGTGATCGTTGCATATGATTTTCGTTTTACTGAAGTCTATGTGTACGCCAATTTTTTTTTTCTTTTTTCATTTAGTTAATCAAGCAAAAGCTTTACTAACGCCAAATTCGAGCACATGAATTCACAATTTTGAAGGTTGCGGAGGGGCAACGCAGGTTTTCCTGAGGGTTTGCACAGAACTGTGTGGGTCTCCTCGAGTCTGCTCGGGAGCGTGCGCACATTGGTGATGAGTAGTTTTCATGGGGATTGTGTGAGCTCACTCTCTCTTATTCAATTTTATGAAATATCATTTGCTTTCCTAAATCTTCATATTCTAAATTTCTTCCCGAGCAACGCCGGATACCCCAGCTTGCATTAAATAGAACTTTATTTAAGTATTGTGCTTACGAAATTCATCATAATATATACCCACGGCTTAAAATATACTCCTCATACCATTCCAAGTAAGACTCCCATCTGTACATTATTTATCTGCCATTGGCTCACCTCAGCAAATCTCTTCCCTCGGCTATTAGTCTGACCAGCTAACAAGCAATGCACCTGCTTCGACTTTCAGCTTTCAGCTATCGGACAAAACCGTCTGCTAACGTGTTTCGAGATTGGACTGTCAATAAACACTGAAGAAAGATCGCCATGAATGAAAGTCACCTGCTCGTTTTTATCTTTCAATAAGTGGCATTTGTCATTCTGTATTGCCTTGTCTCCTCTTAATTAGATTCAAAACTGTCCGATGATAGAAGAAAAAAAGGAAAATTGTATGGTAAATAAACATAATTAACAATCTGATTGATATGAGTTATGAAAATAATAATTGCTATCATTCGACAACTAGCGGGTCAGCTAAATCAAACAATTGTGCATTTTGTGATAAAAACATAGAACTTGGTACACTTATAGCCAAAAGCATCCCCCGGAAATGTCGATATTGAATCATCCTTAATTTTGAACACGTCACCCATAGCAGACATTTTACCAAAATATCTGCAAGTGATAACCGTTTTCATATCAATTTTCTATACATAGTTTTGAGGAATTATAATCTGGATAATTCATGCAAAATTCAAAATGGCTGCCATTTTTCAAGATGATGACCATAACAAAATTCCAAACTCGAAATAAGAGGTAACAATGACAACCCGAAACCTGGGGTCTATCGCAGAGAAGTCTATTCAGCTCTCCTTATTTCCTTACAGTAACTGGGCTGTGAAGTCTTTTCTTGCTCTTGCACTACCTAACATAACGCTTCTTATATTTGCAAGAGATATAGTCGGACTAGTCTGCATCTGGATGACAATTTTTATCATGATTACCACCTCCACGATCATCCCCACTAACTTCATCATCAATCGCACCATCATTAATTCTACCACCATTATCATCATCGCCGTCTTCATCAAGATCATCACTACATGATCACCACCAAACCATCATCATCATCATCACCATCATCCATGAAGCCATCGTCAATATCAACACCACCGTCATTATCATCATCGATATCACCATCACCACACGGCCCCATTGATATTATGAATGGTGAACACAATAATGATTTTTCCATTAAAGATGATAACTAAAATAATGCTAGGATACATCTACAGGATCCTGATCGGCAATTCAAGCTTAACTTGCCGTCCATTACCCTTACACTTGGGGATGAAAATTCCACTGGATGAAAAGTAGAACAAAGATCATCATCATCATCATCATCATCATCAATCTTTTAACGTCCATGTTGTTGGAGATAGACCTTCCCCAGGATTCGCCACATTTCTGTATCAGTATTTTCAAAATTTGTCTAGTACGTCTCTCCATTTTGTATTCTGTCAGCTTCAGTTTCGCATGTGATCTCCGGGGATCCATGCTGTGAATCATGATATGCATTGATTTTCTGCCATTCTTGCAATATGACCTGCCCATTGCAATTTAAGTTTTCTAATAGATTCTATGATGTCTCAGACTCCCGTTTTCTTCCTGATATATTGTACTATCTTGTGATCTCTCCATGTGAGGTTGAGCATGATTCTCTCACGTGCGTGTTGCATACTTCTCAGTTTGCGGGTGTATCTCTTGGTTACATCAAATACACTGTAAATGGTTGATGTGAATTTTATTTATGAATCACTGATAGAAATGTAAACAGAGTACACGACTCAAAGAGGAAGAAATGGATAACATATTGAAATTCCATGATGGCTCAATATCAAGTTTTTAAAAAAATGTTTCTAGCTATAAGTGTACCAAATTATATGCTTTTATCACAAAACGTATTCTTGGCTTCGAATTTCCCGCTGAGCTGCCCAACTAAAAGGGATTAGACAATGATGCAAGTATTCCAGCCCATAAGAGATCAGCACAAACGCATACCCACGCAAATACTCACATTTACATATATATATATATATATATATATATATATATATATATATATATATATATATACTGATGAGTGAAAGCATTATGGCCACCTGTTTAATGATATGCCAGCCTTATATGTGTCCTTAAAACAGTTCTTTCCCAATCATGCGTGGACTTTACAAAACCTCTAAAATTTTCAGGAATCGTGCACCGTGATGTTAGCAACAAGTTATCACTGATAACGTTTTGGTTGTATAGAGCAAACTTGTTAATCTAACCCAGTCCCTTAATGATCAGTCAGGTTGAGATCTAGGGAGTTCAATGACCAAGGCAACTCACTGAAATCTTCTCTTGTCCCTGAAAGACTGTTGCCATGTTGAGGTGTACCCGGTTTTCAATGATGCTTAGGTGAGTGTTTCCCAAACGAAGTAAGTTCCACATGAATGATAAGACGGAATATAATCCCTTTTCAACTTTACATCCGCCTCGCTTGTCTCCATTGTTTCCCAGCAGAATGTTCCCTAAACCGTCTTGTTGTTTCCTCAAATTAGCCGAACATCTTTTCAAAAAAGTGTAAAAATTGGTATCAAATTAAATCTAAAAACAGTTTAAAGTGAACGCTATCTGATTTCCATTCATCTATCTTTCAATTTCTTTTGGGGTCAGCAATTTACTTCACCCGTTTGGGAGGGTATCCAAAGGCAGGTATCTAAATTGCAAAGCAAATTATGTTTTGAATTGAATCGATCACGTGATTAAATGACATCCGTGTACAATGCAGATGATAAATAGATTTTTTTTTTGTCATAGATTTCACTTCTTTTTCATCGTTCCTAAAAAAATTATTCTCCATGATAAATTCAACAAAAATATTTTTCATTTCAAACAGTGCAAAACTGAACATTTCGGAGATGGGATACAGAGGTACCCCAGCGTCCTCCCACCAGCCAATCTGTATTTGATCCGATTTCGCTTTTTTTTCGCTAGCTCTTCACGCCTATTTAATATCCCATTACGGTGAACGATCCCGATTGCTACGGTAAACACGAGTGGTAGTCACGCGCCTTTCTTATTATTCACGTTCATCTTCGAACCCATTATGGGCAATTTCCGTAGCGATTAAGCCATTTTTCTTCACAAAAGATAATCACCGTAGATACACGTGATGGCTTCATTCTATAATGCTTTTGGGATTCAACTATTTTCGGCAGGAGGGAGATGAGCAAGAAAAAAAAATAGGGATGATATTTTTACATCAATTTTCATTCATTTACTATTTCTTTTTTTTTTTTTAACATAGCTTTGCTTTTTCGATCAATTATTTGTAGTAAACCTGTTAAAATCTAACTAAAACGATTTTTGATCTTCTTGAAGATTTTCTTTTAGTTTTGTTTCATATATTTGCCATCGATATTTCAGCATCATCATCATAATCGCTACAATTAGATCTGTACTCATCGAGGTTTCTCCCAAGAAACAAGTAGTGGCTTCCACTGGAGATTAAGTGACAACAAGTCTCATCAATAAACCTGCATTCTCCTCAGAATTTTAGCTGATTCCAATAATGGTTTTGATTTTCCTTGGATTTCCAATTCCACTAAACTTTTTAAAAATACGAATGGTGAGTTCTGCGACGAAAACCAAAATATAATTTGAACATCACGTATCAAAGTACAAATAATGTGGTGTCTTAAAAAAAGAATTTGTCAAACAAATGATTTTATCTAGCTTGGTCTCAAACTCTCTTGCTTCATTAAAATTCAAAAGGTAAACAAAACAGAATTCATTATCTCCGTACAATATTATTCAAAAACTATGTGTCTCATTACAACTCCTTTATCAGAATTTCCTATAAATAGAATTTTCACACAGTAGCAAAACAGGTCGACCTGAGTAGGGGGTTTAGAAGTGAGAAATGAATTCGTCATCAGTTTCAGCGTACGTCATTGTGTCACTGTTTTTCACGCATGACGTCCGTAGTTTTTAGTCATTTTCATCCATCGTTGTTGTTATTACGGAAATAAAGTTAAAACGATATTTGGAGCTTGACAAAGGAAAGAAAAAAAAGCAACTTCAATGGTTAATCCACCACAGAAAAAAGCGTACTCAGCCCCTGTGGCTAATCCCCCACCGGCCTCTAAAGCAAGGCATAAATAAAAATGCTACTCAGCCAAATGTTTAATCCGACACTGAAATGGAAAAAGGAAGGAAGCGTCACTCCTGGTTTGATTCGATCCAAAGGTCTTCTGGGGCGAGCCGAACGCCTATAACCACTAGGCAATGGATATGCTGATTTAAAGTGGAACTCATCTGTGCTCATAAATGATTAAAATCTAAAAGAAGAATCAAGACTGCAATACCAAAAAAAAATAAAAAAACAAAAACAAAAACAAATAGAATCCCCAGGAATGTGATGGAGTATCGAGGAGTAATATCCTGTAAAAGCCATCCTTTATTACTGGTTGGATAACGACAACAACAACAACAACAACAAAAACAACAACAACAACAACAACAACAATAATAATAATAATAATAATAATAATAATAATAATAATAATAATAATAATAATAATAATAATAATAATTCCAATTTTATTATTCTTCATTGTCACCGTCAACATAAAGGTTTTAATGTTTGATTCATATTTTGAAGGCGACTCTAAGATAGTTTTCTTCCGATAAGTTCTTGCTACGGTCATGAAAATTATTTCTCTTATTAATGTGTCATTACCATCACGTTTTGCCCTCTGAACAAACCATCCGCACACTTTAAGATTCTTATTTTCTCTCCTTTTTCCTGTAGTTCTATTATTATCATCATTATCGATTTTTTGTTCGCCCAAATGGGCCATTGTAAATTTACGTGACACAAGCGAGAGAAAAACCGCCTCAGAAAACATTTTACTGGCTTAAAGATTGGAAAATGATAAAATATTTTCTATTAGGCGGAATCAATAATAAGAAAGCTGGAATGCAAATTCATTTAACTGAATTTAGCCATACATGAGCAAGAAGATTATTAAGTAAATGGGTATTTTGTGGAGATTAAGTGATACCCCAACCTGCAAAAAATGAATTTTCCATATCTTCTGTCATTCATTAGAAACTGTCAAGCAAAATTATCACCATAACATAGGTTTCTTTTGTTTTTTTAGAGGGTCTAGTTTGCTAGCTATGTATGTATGTGCTGCGCGTACAGGCTGCATCAAAGGAGTCAATCGGCTGAAAAGTTAAACATTTACCCCTTGTTAAGTCTCCGGAAAACATTTGTTATTATCTTTTGATGCCCCCACTAATTAGGCTTTTAAGTGGGGGTTTAATTCAAAGTGTGAGTGTATGCTAAATTGATCCCTTAGTTTGTGTCCGGCAATATTCACAGTTATCTTTTTTGAAAATTTGGACTCTTTCAGCGATCACTGCCGAACGAAAGGTGGGCAGAGTGATTTATTCATTGATCATACCCATTTTTCTCATGTTTCAATTGATAACTCCCAACATACATCAAGAAGACGTTGGTCATATGACAGTTTCTATTCAGTGATTAACCAGACCTGACTGTCTTTCTCTCTCTCTCTCTCTCTCTCTCTCTCTCTCTCCACACCCCTCTCTCTATCTATCTATGCACATAAGGTACAGGTCTGAGGTAGAACCAAATGTAAGAGGGTGTAAGAAGAGGAAATTACCGCAGGATCAATTCATTATTAGATGTTCCCATGCAGTGGCATGTCAATAGGATTGACACTACTTTGAATTTCTTATCTCGGAGAGTAAATGATCATTTGCCATTCTTATCCAAAAACTCAACTCTTTATTTTTATCTCACGCCATAGTTGGCGGTCTGTGATCGATCCCTAATAAAATCAGGGATTTTGAAATGCAAATTTTTGTGGCAGGCAAGTTATGCCCATTTGGGAAATGCTTCTTTATTAAAGTGATCTAATAACGTTGATGAAACATTTGGAATATGAATTTTCGCATCACGTTTTTGCCGGAAATAATTAAAAATCATGTAATATCTGCTCTCAGCAAGAAATTGACTTCTTTTCTTGGGTTAAACAATGCAATCTAAAATCTCCATTAAATCATTTTTTTTTAAATTTTAAAACTTGTTTTATAAAGCGTTTTCGATAAGGGATTTTGAACTTAAAACTAACGACCATCAGGGTAAAGAAATATTGTTCAGCTTTATTTTAGTCTTTGTAATTTAATTTACATTCTTTTTCTCTTTCTCCTCCCCTCTCTCTCTTTTTCCAACCTTCAGCAATTTCTAGGAATGATGTCTTATTCTGTATAAAGTACAATACAATATGACTACATATTTTCTGAGTAAGGTACCAGAATGAAAATCCACTATTATCAAGAATGGTCCCAAAACATATAAAGTCTTTCTCTTTAATCTTCTATAATTATATATATATATATATATATATATATATATATATATATATATATATATATATATATATATATATATATATATATATATATACACATATATATATATACATATACATATATAATATATATATATGTATATATATATATATATATATACACATATATATATATACATATACATATATAATATATATATATGTATATATATATATATATATATATATATACACATATATATGTACATATCTATCTATCTATATATATATATACATATATATATATATATATATATATATATATATATATATATATATATATATATATATATATACACGCTAAAGTAAAAATCAGTTATTCAAAGTGCGATGGATTTATCTAATAAAAACATTAAGTTGAGGTAGAGCCTTAATTATAATGAAATAATGGATTTGCTACACAAACACATTATGTTTTTGTTCCATTTAGGCTTTTTCAGACGGATGATTCGATTTATCTTTGATCCCTATTTAGAAAGTTTGGGGGCTGTCTATTTTCCTGGGTAGAAAACCTTCCTCCATTTAGATAAATTACTTGGGATGTTACAGACACTTTCTTCATCAGTGTGTTGTTAGTTGATAATACTAATAAAAATCTTAATAGTAATGCAGCTACTAGTATTATCAATTACAAGATGAATAACATAGGTAATGTGGTTGGTTTCTGCATAACTGTGTATGAAGTGTTAAATTATGTTTTTTAATAGACTGACATCTGATGGATATTATGCCGGAAAACTATTTTCTTGCAGAAGGAAAAATGGATATAAATAATTGATTACCGGATTAGAATTGGAGAAATTACACTAAATAGAATGAAATACAACAATGGAGAAATGAATATTCCGAATCTTCTTGACGAATTAGAACATTTGAGAATTGAGCTTAGCATCAAACAAAAATGCTCTAAATTTGCCTTGAGAGAAGAGAATCAACTTCAAAAAGAACTTGAAGATAATAATGACAAAAGAAAATCGCAGATTTCCAAGTTGATTAAATGAATGACTGAAGAGCTTACACAATTCAAAATGAGCGGAGTCATTACAGAAGACAAACCCTTTAAATGTTATTCTGAATGTATTGTTTACTTATCTCCTGATGCAGAAAAAAGACAATGCTTAAAATACGACTTTTAACACAAAAGAGAGGGATATTGAAGAAATCAGTAAGGAACATGATAATGGCAAAACTTCTATTGAATGAAAAACGTGAGATTTCTGAAAATGGTTATTGGAATTAACAAAACTGAAAATTGGTAAAGTAGTGATGTTCTCATAAAAGCAGATGATTATGAGGAATAAGTACAGGTGCCAGAACTTAAACAAAAGCCACAAGAATACCAGTATTAAAACAAGAATCCAGAAGTTGGCTGGAAACAAAATTGACAACAAAAACAACATAAAAATTGCCGGAAGATTAGAAAAGTCAAAACTTTAAGTGAGATCTGGTTTGACGCAACTCCTCAGATTAGAGGGTCAGAACATCCTACGAAAGGGGGAAGTCCATCAGAAAATGCACAAAGATGCAGAAGTGTGATGACTCCTTCAAAGGATTTAATAATTCTAAATCTCACTGCTGTCGGTTTGTCAACTTGAATCGTGTGATACCTGATCACAAAATTCGAGAAATTCGAAGATTGATAGGCGAACAAACTACTCAAGTGGCTGTTACAAATGCTAGCATGCGGGCCGTTTTGCTTGTTACTGCTGCTCTGGACTGGTCGGCTGAAAACTAGTGCAAAGAGATAGGCCATATGGCGCGTAACTGTTATGCAATGATGAAAAACTCTTACTTATGCAACCGGGTTGATTTTATTACTCGTCGCTATGACATGGAAATCAGTAGACCTTGTTTTACTTGAAAAGGCTTCGCACATATCCGGAGATATTTTCTGTCCACAGACACCAGGACTAGTCACCGGTATAGGAAATGCGGTCAGATTACTTGAGGGTAACCCCAAAGCACATCAATTGTTCCAGCACTTGCATTGAATTATTTATGGGGACTCCAATCCCATTATTTATGTCTAAAGAAGAAAAAGCCGAATTCGAAAGAAGAAGGAGCCTCGAAGAAATCCCATTCAG
>OY735201.1:40810464-40870464 GCA_963457665.1 Thysanoteuthis rhombus
ATATATCTATATCTATATCTATATATATATATATATATATATATATTCACATTCACACTTGTATTTACATATATATTCATAAGTACTTATATATTCATATATTCATAACTAAAATAAAGAAGAGTTGATCGTAGAAGACTGCAAGAATTACCAACCATGGATTAATAGACATAATATCTAGAAAAATTATAAAAATCCCCAAATCAATGGCATAATGAAGAAAATATTGCAAATACCAAACTGAAAAAGAATGTGTCAGAATGAACAATAGGAAAAACTCAAAACACTATGAATAAAGGAATCATAAACAACAACAACAACAACAACAACAACAAAAAGACGTGTAAATATAACAGGGCAGGAATTCAAAGAAAATATCTACCCCCAACATTGTTTATGAATAGGAATCAGAAAATATCATCAGCCACACTATCATACCTGAAAACTGACCGTTTTTATCCCGACCCTTTCTCTCGTTAATCTTGCTTTATTCCAAACCAACCTGATACTCAAAGACACAGATACAGAAACAGATCAACCCCACCCCCACTGGACAGCACAAAAGTTTTCTCATTTCAAATTTCAAAGATGTAAATATTTTTGAATATATATATATATATATATATATATATATATATATATGAATATTTTTTATAAACATGCCGAATTACCCGGCATTACCCAGGGGAAAATGGAGTCAATACTAGGGATTGTATCCTTTTAGGTGCGTCGAAAATGTACGAATCAATTTTTTTTCGAAAATGCCAGATTGACCTGACATTAATAAACTTTTACTGGGCACAATATGTCATATTCTATGTTAATTCAGGGGTGAAGTGACCCTTGAATATAAATTTGCGGCCTGTAGCGTGCAGCCGTCTATATAAGTTTTGAAATTGACAAAATTGATCTGATAACACCAAAATTGACTTGAACTTAAATTGACCTTAAGAGTCAAGCAAGTTCCAGCGCTTCCTACCAAATATTCATCTCAGGTTCAAGTTAAGCTTAAAATTGACCTGACCCCGAAGTGATATTTAAAGGTCACCAGAGATCATTGCCACATATCCTGTTCAATATCCTGTTCATTCATGTGGTCAATTTACCCCTATATACAAATTTTCAGCTTGTAAAGTGCATGCATTTGAGAGTCTAAAAAACATTCGTCTTTTTTAGTGTCACGCTCTATCCTCCAAACTCGAACTGAAAAACAGTCTTAGAATTCTTACTGAACAAGACAACATTTCTTACTGGAATGACAGCAACTATAATAGAAGTCGCCACTATATTTAAACCCACGAGTACACAACTCATTAGTAAAATCTTAAATGAAACCAAGGATCTCATGGAAAAACACAAAAACCTCAAGTCACCGACAAAAACAAGACAGAAAAGTGAAGAGACCGAACTGAATGAAATAATCAGGAAAAATGAAGGGGATACAGAAGAAGATACAAAATGACAGCAGTCATCAAATCGACTCTCAGAAAAAGTTGGGGCTCCAAAGCTATAAACGAAGGCCTCCATTCAGGACGGAAGCAAATAACCAGTATACTCGAAGAAAATGAATACCTAACCACAGACAGAGATAGGATTGTGGAACGCGCCAAAACATTGCACAAAAAACTCTATTCATTCTAACAAGGACCGAAAAACAATGAACAAGATACGCAAGATGCAAGAACAGTCAACTCGAGGACTTCCCAGAAGTAACCCAGGGGTAGGTGAAACAAGCCATCAAACAGACTAAGAAAGGAAAGGCCTCTAAATCAGATAAAAGCATCCTCGACTTACTCAGAAAAGCAGGTAAGATCATCACTAGGAAACTGCCCGTCCTTTTCAAATTACGTCTAGAACAGAGTAAAGTCCCAGATGATTTTGAACCCTGCAATCATAATGCTTTTATACCAAAAAATGAAACCCAAAAGACCGTAACAACTACAAGCCTATAAGCCTGCTCAACTGCATATACAAACTTTTCACAAAAACCTCACCAACCGAATCACAAAAATACTAGATGAAAACCAACCATGAGAGCAAGTTGGCTTTAGAAGAAGCTACTAGACCATGGACCACTTGCATTCGATAGATCAGCTGAAAGAAAAAACAGCGGAATATAACCTATCATTCGCCGTAGCATTTATCGACCTCAAAAAGGCGTTCGACTCATTAGAAGTCACTAAGGTCATGGAGGCCATCACTCGACAAGGTGTAGATCCGGTACATTTCGAAGTGCTGAAACATATGTACAGTCACAGCAACTTTTCATCATGCTACTTTAAGACTTCGAACTCTTCCAGCTGTATAAAGGAGTAAAAAGGTGATACCAGCTCACCCGAACTCTTTACAGCCTGCCTTGAGATGATCTTCTAAATCCTGGACTGGGAGAATAGAGGTACCAAAATAGATAGCGAATATCTGAGCAGATGACATCGTCCTTTTCGCAGAGAACCTTCTCGACCTCCAACTAATGATAGATGAACTAAATAAAGAGAGAAAGAAAGTTGGCCCACACGTGAACTTCAGCAAGACGAAGATCATATGCAACAACAACATCAGAAATAAAAACACTAAGATCAAAATTGAGGACACAAAACTAGAGAAAGCAGATCACTACATCTACCTAGGACAACAAATCTCCATGAGACCCTAAAAGAAGAAGAAATTAAGTGAAGAATCACCCTAGGATGGCAAGCCTTTGGCAGAGCTAGCTCATACTTCAAAATCAATAAGATCCTATCAATCTTAAAAAGGAGGTTGTACAACTATTGCATCCTCCTAGTTGTCACTTATGGAACTGAAACATGGAACCTAACCAAGAGACAGATCTTCAAATTGAGAACTATGTAACGTGCACATGAAAGAATTATGCAGGGCCTCACATGGAAAGACCACAAGACAGTGCAATGCATCCAGGAGAAGGCGGGAATCAGGGAAATCATAGAATCCCTTCAAAATCTCAAATGGCAATGGGCTGGGCATGTTGCAAGAATGGTGGACAACCGATGGACATCACGACTCACAACATGTATCCCCAGAGATCACATGCAGAACCAAGGCCAGCAGACTATTAGATAGAGAGACGAGCAAGACAAATTTAGAAAGTACTGGCTCCCCAACGTCCACAATAGAGATGTGTGGCGAATCCTGGTAAAGGGTATGTCCAACGACAGACTTTAAATGACTGTTGTCGATGATGATGTTGATGAAGTACAAAAACAAAACAAAATGTTAACATTCTTACATATTTATATACATATATCTAGATAATTTCGGATAAGGCTGCTTATACCCACGTTGCACTAATGTTCACGGTGAAGGTACGTTTCCATGACCATATTTTTGGAATATATACATACGTGTATGTGTATGTCTGTGTGGGCGTGCGCTCGCATGTGTGTTTGTGTACGTGTGTGTAACATACATTGTCAGTGACGCTTGCAGTAATCCTTGACACCTAATATATCTCTTCCTGGATTTCCTATTCATTGCATATACCTCCCCTGCGTTGAAATATTCAGATTCTTTAGGAAAGGGAAGCGAAGCGCGAAAATGTCGAAGTAGTGGTAAAGTCAGTGGGAAGCACTGAAAAATGTAGTGATCGCATCTAAGTATACTACATTCCAATGCAGTTTGTGGTAAACTTTTCTTTTTTTTTTTCAAATTTCCCCCTTACTGTCAGAATTTACGGTGTCACTATAAATATATAATCATTACAGAGAGGGAATGCTTTTTAGGTATTAGTTTGATTTATCATAACTTTGAGATTACGGGGAGGGGCATAAACTGCTGGAATTCAAATAATTCAAAAAATGCGTAAAACTGAATTCATAAAATGTGAGAGAAACAGAGAGGGAAAGAGGAAGAGAGGGTCAGAGAGAGGGAAAGAGAGAAGGAAAAAGAGAGGAAGAGAGGAAAAAGGCAGAAAAAGAGGAAGTGCAAGAATGAGAAAGGAAAGTGAAATAGAGAGTGTGTGTGAGAGAGACGTAGACATAGACTGTGAAAGAGAAAAGTGAAAAAGGAGAAGGAGTAGATAGATAAATAGATAGATAGAGAGAGGACAGAGAGTGAAAGAGAGAGAGAGAGAGAGAGGGTGCGAGAAAGAGAGAGAGAGAGAGAGAGAGGACAATTTTTCCTCTATTGTTGAGACAGATTTTAGACCAAGTGTAGAAACGCTGAGTGTTAATAATACTTGTAAACATCAGTTCAAGGATTGCCAGCCATGAAAATTGACATTCAAGATCTGACCTTTATTGAATAAATATCCAAGCCATTGAACTCATTCCTTTCCTTCTCTTATTGTTACCTCAACGCTTTTGGCTGATCCATTCCGCTTTTATATTCAGATGTACTGTCCGTAATGAAAGGTTTTCTCTACCAAGTGATAGTACAAATTATGGTGATAAGTATTCTGACCGGATCAGCACGTTCCCAAGACCACGTGCAAAACAGATAGTTCCATTCTCATCAAGCTGGGTAACGCATGATACACCGTGGTAGGATCTTGAATTCCCCCTTGGTGAACCAAAGAAATCTGCATGTGTTGAAATACACACACGCCTGACTTGGATCGTTAGACTGATGTATGTCGTCCCCCTTCAAATTTCTTACACTCAAACGATGCTCTCTCGTGATTATCATTAGTACCTCAGCCCAAAGAGAGGAGGAGGAGGAGGAGAGAGAGAAAAAACAGAAGATGATAGAAGGAAAGGGGAGAAAAAAAAGAAAGAGAGGAAGGGGAGGAGAGAAAGAGAGAAAAAGAATGAGAAGAAGATGGGGGAAAAAGAGAAAGAGAAGGGAGGTGAAATTGGGAAAGATAAAGATAAGAAAGAATGGAGGGAAAGAGGAAGGGAAATTGAGTGAGAGGGAAGGGCAGAGAGGAAAGAGGGGAAAAAGAGGAAGAGAATAGGAGAGGAAGGAAGGGTGAAAGCGAAAGGGAGATAAAAAGGGAAAGAGAGAAAGGAAGGAATGGAGGGAAGGAGGAAGGGAAAATGGAGAAGGGGAAGAGAAGGGAAAAGAAAGAGAAAGAGAGGAAAAGGGGAGAGGAATAGAGAGAAAGTAAGATAGGAAAGAGGGGGAGAGAAAAAGAGAGAGGGAAAAAGAAAAGAAGAGGACGGGGAAGGGGAAGGAGAGAGAAATACAAGAGAAAAGGGATAAAAAGAGAAAGAGAGGGAGGGGAGGAGGGAAAGAGAGAAAAAGAATGAAAGGAAAGAGGGTGAAAAAGAGAAAGAGAGGGGAGGTGAAATTGGGAAAGATAAAGATTGGAAGGGATGGAGGGAAGAGGAAGGGAAATTGAGGGAGTGGGAGAGAAGGGGAGAGAGGAAAGACGGGAAAGAGAGGGAGAGAAAAGGAGAGGAAGGAAGGGTGAAAGCGAAAGGGAGAGAAAAAGGGAAAGAGAGAAAGGAAGGAATGGAGGGAAGGAGGAAGGGAAAATGGAGAAGGGGAAGAGAAGGGGAGAGAAAGAGAAAGAGAGGAAAAAGGGGAGAGAAAGAGAGAGAAAGTAAGATAGGAAAGAGGGGAAAGAAAAAGAGAGAGGGAAAAGAAAAGAGGAGGACGGGAAAAGAGGAGGAGAGAGAAATACAAGAAGAGAGAGGGTGGGAAAAACGGAGAGGGGGAGAGAGAGAGTTAAAGAGGGGGAGTGGATTTTGATAGTCCGAATAACATGGATTTATAAAAGGTATTGGACCTTTATATTTGAGGATGGCGATGACGACGGCTATAATGCTGCTGTTGCTGCTGCTGCTACTTGCTGCAGTACGACAATTGCTGTAATTCCTTCAAGATTTTCAATTGTCTTTAGAACAAAATATTATAAGAAAAATAAAACATCACACGAAACGAAACTGATTGATTATCTTTGAATGTTCCCGTTTCGATCGAACGGATCCGCTTTTCTCAGGACACTTCGACCCGGACTCTGATTTAATCCAAAAGAAAAAAAAAACAATACTTAATCATTGAATTGGATCGTTGCACTTAATGAGAGCTTCTTCACTAAATAAAGAGATGCTTCTGTGGAACGGACATGCCAACTGATACCGTCATCTGTCGGCAGTAATATTTGAATGTATATTCATTTTATCTGTTGTATCGGATTATTTCAAAGCACAAATCGGTATGATGAAAAGCTACAATTCTTTTTAGATACATTCGATTGTTCATCAGAACAGGACAATAAGCAGTCGCTCCGTGATGATCGGCGAAAATTAAAACCACAGAATGACTCTGGCCATCTTTACTCGGTCGGTTGGCGTGACACTATCTACCTATATCTAGTGAGGGACCTAGAAAGGTTCTACTGGAATTTTGAGAGCCAGAAAAGTTTTTTCTCTTCAGATACTTTCTACTACTAGCAGTGAATCAGAGAAATTGGTCACATGGTCTGAATAATCCCTGAGAAAAGTCCGCAATTTCATGGAAATTTTCTTCTGTCGGTCTGCCCGCATAATATCTCCAAAAGTAATAAATGAATTTCAATCGAATTTTGTGGACAATGGGCTAAGATAGAGTCGGTTACATCTTTTGGTGGATACAGGGATATTTCTCGGACTGATAGTTATTTTCCTGATTTTTTCTGTACATTTACTTATACACTCCTGATTGTCTGCACTCTCCAAGTTCTCAATGAATTTTGATGAAATTTTGTGCAAGTTACGGGAGATATGATTACATTTTGTGGTGCATCCATGGACAACCATGTCCATGGCACATAATATCACAAAATTTCATGAGTGTTCACACGATATCTCCAGACGGTCTCAATGAATTACAATGAAATGTTGAGGAAACATTGACAATAAGCTACGGAAGAACTGATCGAATCTTGGAACTAATCCATGCGCAATTATTTTCAATTTGTCGAAGTTATTTGTCCACACTAGAGTAGTAGCTTCAAAAGATCTGTTGGAATATTATACCGTGTTGACATATAAATACGACGTATAAAAAAATTATTGTGCATGGATCCACCCTCAAATTTAATCATTCATTCCATGTTCCATTGTTCATGTTTCCATGGAATGCTTACGAAATTCATTGAGAACTTTTGGAGACATCAAGTGGGTGGACATGAAATTTTGGCAATGAACATATAAATATGTCTTTAGGATAATAAATTTGCATGGAAAAAAAATTCTTTCTGCACCCCATTATCAACTCTCCAACAAAATTTCATTTCAATTCATCGAGAAAATTTGGTGAGTGTGAACAGTCATGAGTGTATGCGTAAATGTTCGGAAAAAATTGGAAAATATCTATCAATCAGAGAAATATCCCCGAATCCATCCCTTAATTCCACCAACTCTTTCGTATCCTGTTTATTCATCTTTCCACAAAACGTCATTGAAACTCATCAATTCATTTTGGAGAGACCGTGTGGACAGATTGATAGACGGAGGAAAATTTTTCAGTGAAATCCAGAACGGTGGAAATTTCTCAGAAATGACCACGACTCAAACCATGTAACCATTTCTCCAGCTCACTATTTACAATAGAAAATGTTTGAACAAATAAAAATTCTAGCTGAAAATCATGATTCAAAGATGAGCAAATATCCCTATTATACACCGATATTATCAAAATGGTATATCATTTCTGGTGTTTATATTCACAAGTCACAATATTTTGAACGTTGTGACTCGGTATACTCTAATTGACTTTCATATTTAGTAACTTGGAAATTCTGAATCGAACTCATTATTTGATTAATGTTTTCTCTCCACTCTTAATGCTATGAATCAATTCTTCCTAGTTCATTCTTCCGTTTTATTTCCACTAAAGTATATGAATCTGAGTGTCTGATCCAAGAATCAAACCACCAATTACACTCAACCAACACAAAAATCCATTAAGACAATAGAGCGTTAGGATGTCTGTTCGTTTCTGATCAAAGGCTCATATATGGTGTTCAATTCCATGCTAGCGTGTTTGTGATTCTTTCAATCACCTCCAATGCTGTCATCTGTCTATTCCTAAATAGTAACAAATAAGGCAATTGGCATGAATGGTGTGATGAAAACATGTTCCAATAAATTAGTGTATAATAATCATTTAAATACTAAAAAATTAAATGCTTTTTAAGCTCAATTTTAATTTTGTTCACTATTTTTAAGTTAAATAAAAAGGCAACCTCAATTTTTTATGCTAATTTACCGAACTCCTTAATCTCCGTCCAAACAATCCAAGAGAACGAAGTCGATTCTAATCTAAGTTGCACTGAAGTTTCCAACAAAATGAGATTCAAGCTTTTCTCCGCATTAGTTGGCAAGTGATCTTCAACACATAGATATCAATTCCGAAATGCAATGCCATAGAGAGGAATGCCCTTGTGATGAACCTGGATGTCGTCAACGTGTTAAGTACAGAGAAAATGAGAAGCAACCACTGAGCTATCGAAGTTGGTAACAAGAATTATGCTAAAAAGGTCTGTTGAGGTCGTAGTGTTGGCTGAAATTATTTCATCCGTGCTAAATACTAGATAGTGTGATATCAGACGTAATTGGTGGCAGGAACCAAGAACGAAGCAGATTAATAGTGAAACTTACCCAGGAGGGAAAAGGGCCGGAGAGTGAGAGGAAATATTCGTCCACCCGATTCCACAAACACGCACGTAATGCTTCGCAAGCCTTTTGAGGAATAGTATCCCATTGGAATACGTGATTCGCTGGTCAATCGCTAAAAGGCCAAACTGCAATAGTGGATAATCATGGAGTATTATGCGATAATGGAAGCGAGAATGAGGCGATTAACAGGTAATAGAGGGTGCAATGAACCATTAGATTGTCTCTCGGTCCTACCTTACGAGAAGTGATGAAATAAGCTTTGTGGTAGAAATATCAACCCAAGAAGGACGACTTGTTAGTCGATCAAAACCTTTCTTAATTCCCATTTCCAGGAAAATTGACCAGGTACACATATCGAAAGTAGAACGACAGTACATTGTGATGTGTATTGATAGATTATCGATAAATAAGACAGATGTTTCTCTATCTGTGCCTATCGTGGCATAAGAGAGAATCCCTCGGTCGGTGAGAAATGATTTTTAAGGAGCGAAAAAAAGAGTAAAAAGGTCATGATGAAATGTACGAGTGACTCATTAGCCAAACAAAGGAAAATTGATGGATTTTAATGGACTTGAATCAACGAATATAAGCTTTGGTGATAAAACCAGTGATTCAAGAAGGATTAATTAAATATACCCCCTTTCTCGGGCTTCGGATACAGATCAGAGTGGAGCATCTCGAAATTCAATTGCGTCATCGTTTCCAGGCATGATGTAATATAAGCAGAGCAAGCCTGGTCCCCGGGGATTCCAACACTTGGTTTCACCCCCCCCGTTGTACTATGATAAGGGTCGGGAGTAGTTCCAATGTGTTCATGACACTGGTCGCAGGGAGTGAGCAATTCTATCCTTGACCACGAGCACGTCAACCTTGAATTGTGAGGAGACGAATGAATCTTCAGTGTAACTCTCATTTCTGCTTCGTATTCTGAACTGTGAATGTTTGAAGATCATTGATATACTTGCTGTTTATGCCAGTTAAGAACTCATTCTATTAAAGTTTTACAGTTAAAGACATTTAATACTATTGTATATTTTATTCACGTGTGCTCTGCTTCCATTTGACCACGTATAGATCTGAAATATTCTTTGATCATAGCACCGAGATCATCCGTGGTCATTCATCGTAGTTGAATATATTACAATAATAATCTTTCTAATACGATACTCAAAGAATATTAAAAAAAAAATTAACGCCAAGAATTATTCAAGTCGTTTTGAACAGGACATTGAAGTAGAAGATAAATCTTTCACAATATATAGTTTGTCAAAGTTTGAAAAAATAATGAACGATTGCAATGTTCACTGAAATGTAGGGATTCGAATTGAAAACTAAAAGGAAACGTGGCATTTGTACATGTTCTTCGAGTTAGACAAGCTTCTTTTTTCATTTTTGTCCTATAATAAAAAAAAACAAAATTAGAAGGAATCGTGAAAAATATTTTGTGATAAACAACGTGGATCAAGTCCAAGATGAAGTTTATAACCGAAAGGAAATTCAAGTTATTTTCCGATGCATCCACGTATCCCTATAAAACACGTTGTGGTCGGTCGGTTCCCAACATATCAAATATCAATTTTCCAGTCGAATCATGTTGGATTGATATAAAACTTTCTTTATTGGGGTGAACCATTGTAATCTTTCTTCCTCCTCTTCTTTTCCTCCCCGGGTTCTACCAACACAACTAGTAATGTTAAATATAATTTTTTCCATCAGTATCATGTTAAGTTAATATGGAATTTGGTGTAGACCTTCGGGTGAACCATCCTCATTTTAATTCTCCCTCCTACTACTACTATTAAAACTTTTTCTTTTCTCACGGAGAGTAAAGAGATTAGTGACATTTAGATTATTCTTAGATTAATTTGAAATCTAAAGTTGTGAAATATAAGAGAGCTTACTGTCACATATCCCCGATAGAATGATAAGCTGACCAACATTGCAGTTCATCTAAGTACTCATATTTATGAGTGAGTGGGTGCAAATATGTACATGTGCTCAGATTTTTGCGTGGTGTGCAGTTCATGGGGAGTGAGTTCTCTGTGAAATTGGATTCCCTATCCTAGATAAGAGTGGAGGCTAGCGTCGCCTGGCTCCTAGGGGTCTGGTTGACCAGCAAAAAGAGATAACAGTTTGGACATCATGATTCCAATTGAGTTGATTTTGGAAAATAAACGGGAACAGAAACTCAGCGATAGGTAATAACCATTGCTTGTCACGTGGACTCTTTTTCAGAGAATCAGTAATCAGGGTTCGATTAAACGAGTTTTTTAATCGTTGAACTTATCGTCTTCGTTCTGTTATTGCCAACAGGAATACATTTTTAAAAATCCGCTGCGAATGATTATGAAGTAGTACGCATTGCATCACGCAATCTAAACTATAGAATTCATACACGTATTGCTACCCAAAGGTTTGGGGATTTTGAACAGCAAATGCAAACAGAATGAAATGTAAAACTTTTACCGGTACTCCTTGTGAGTAGCGTCCTTTGTGAGCTGATGTGCCGGCTCATGGGAGCACACTACGCAGGGAACAGTGGAAACTAAGTGTTGAAATGTACGGGTATGTGTACGTGTATGTATCTGTTTGTGAGTATGTGTGTGTAATTCGCTGAAAAGTTGCTTTTTTATCATGATTTTTTTTATGTTTGCATCTGTACATTTTTCTAGATGAA
This sequence comes from Thysanoteuthis rhombus, assembly GCA_963457665.1. Classification (NCBI taxonomy): domain Eukaryota; kingdom Metazoa; phylum Mollusca; class Cephalopoda; order Oegopsida; family Thysanoteuthidae; genus Thysanoteuthis; species Thysanoteuthis major. Next base: position 40,821,703 of record OY735201.1, read on the forward strand.
GTTCGAGGATGTGTCCGGACCCCCCCCCCCAAAAAAAAGAAAAAAGGTGTAGACAGAAAAAATACATTTATAAGAAAATTCTTTAAGGGTAGGTCACTAGCTGAGGGAGAATTCAATTGATATTGGGGACAAATCAAGGTATATTTACTGTGAACCACCAACCTGCATCGTTGCTATACATTATCTGACTTTCATTCAGTTTCTAGTGACAATCGCGTTGACACAGGTGTTTTCTTTTTTTTAGTTTTGTTTGTATTACCTCCCTTCTTGAATACGCCTCATCTTCATTCCTTTTTTTATACGCCTCTTCACGCCCCTACTTTGATTTTTATATTTTCCATCTTTTGTCGGTTCCCGTCTATATTATTCTCTCAAGTTTTTTTGTCTTCTCTTACTTCTCTTGTTATACTCTTCCTTTTTCTTTCTCCTCCTCTTCTTTTTCTTTAAATTTTTCATGATTACATCTCTCTGATTTCTTCCTGTACTGCCCGTCCCCATCTTCATTTTTCTCTTCCTCTAATTCTTTCCTTTATTGAAATTGCTTTTTCCTATGTTTCTTCGTCTTTTGTTTCCATTTGATATCCTTCATTCACTCGTTCTCTTTTTCTTCAACTGGGCTACATTTTCTCCCTAACGATATTTTCCTCCACCCTTTTATTCCCTGTGGCAAAAAAAGAATGCACACCTCAGTCCACCCAACCTTTCTATTCATTTACTTTAGTGAGAGCGTAATTCCCCAAAGGTTGTACATTTGCTATATATCATCAGATTTTCATTCAGTTCTTGGTGGCGATGGCACTGGTAATTTCTTTACCCTGATTGTCATATTAGGGCATCGATTAAAATTCGGCTTCAGGCTTCTGTTGGCAGAATATTTGATAATGCCCAATGATGAGCTCATCATTTTTTTATGAGAGGGCTAGGGGTTTTACGTCAACCACACACACACACACACATATATATATATATATATATGTATATACACACACTCACACACACACACATATATATGTATATTTACAATCATAGTCAAGAAAGCTTTTCAACTTTAAACACAAAAAATATTTTTTTTTTTTTAATTTTTTTTAATTTTTGTTTTGTGTCACTTCAGCCATACATTTCCCAATATCTGTCAATGCAATTTACGTGATTTTCTTCGGTGTTTTTCCCTGTTTTACATACACTGTGTTATTAAGTTACAATGTGTGATTTCTCTCCTGTTAGGAATACATACATACATATATATGTATATATATATATATATATATATATATATATATATATATATATATATATATATATATATATATATATACATATATATATATATGTATATACATATATATATATATGAATATATATATATATACATATATATATATATATACATATATATATATATATATACATATATATATATATATATATATATATATATATATATATATATATATATATATATATATATATATGTAAATAGTGATTCTGATGTATAGTTCTTCCACTAGGTAACGAAGCATAATATGATAACATAGAATATACAGGGAGCGGGGGGGGGGCAAACATGCACCCTCTTGTATTTTCAAATTTTTTTTTTACATGTCAACAGTTTATAGTTCAGATAGCTACTCAAACTTTTTTGGGATGAACTATGATTTTAGGGAGTATTTTTAGGGGGAACTTTTGACTCAAAAAAAAAAAGTAGTGAAAATATCAATTATTTGGAAGCTCCTTTCTGTAGAATTTATATGCATTGTTTCTCAATATGGGGCTGCAGATCCCTGATGATAAACAAAGTTATCGATAAGGCAGTGTGGTCCATTGATTCAAAGGACTGGGGGCCGTGACCTTATTGACAAAGCCGACCATTCAAAAATTTTCTTATAGCTATATTTGTGTAGTTTATGGTTTAGTAACTCGAAAAAAAATTTGGGGGTGATCTATGGTTACAGGCCTGTCTCAAAAATTGAGTGATTGAAAATACTCATGATTTAGAAATATTTCTTCTGACACAGAATTGCATCTCAAGTTGGGAGCTTAGCTCTTTATAAGCCCCGAACTTGGAGAAACGTATTCCAGAATCTTGAAGAAAAGTACGTAATACACCATATCTCATGAATCGTGGATTTCGTTCTTGATGGAGAAATATACACGAATGTTTCTTTTAAAAGAAAATTTCATCAGCTTCCCTGAGGTGTAGTATGTCAATTTGTATCTACTGAGAATAAAAAGTTACATTCAATGATATTCCAATGATATATAACTTGTCCATGTTCGGCGTTATCAAATTTTGTGACTATGGAAGCTGGAACCGAATTCCAATCGATTCCCAAATACTATAAATAAGGTAAAACAGCCAACCATGTTTTTCACCTCAGTATACTAATGAATAGAATCAATGAAAAAATGCTTCAGGCAGCAAACGCTCATGGGAATGGAATTATACTTTCACTACTCGTGCTGGTCATGTTGCACGAATGGCAGACAACCGATGGACATTACGACTCACAACATAGATCCCCAGAAACCACATGTGTAAAAGAGGCCGGCAAAATACAAGATGCAGAGACGAACTAGGCAAATTCAGAGAAGTGTGACTAATCTTTGGGAAAGTCTACGTCCAACAACGGACGTAAAAAGACTGATGATGATGATGATGACCCCCTTCCTCTTCTTCCACCATCTTTTCTTTAGCATTTCATATGGCATTCTACCATTAACCAACCCCTTGCTTCGACACATTGCTCCCAGTTTTCTTTGCAAAGTCCAGTACCTGATTGATGTTGCATTACTTTTTGTTGAACAGATCAAGCTTAATCCCAATATTACGTATATAAGATTACTTCATTAAAAACTCACGTATCTCCCTTCCTTAGTGTCCAAAATTTCCTAAATAATCCTTAACCCATATAATCCTCTCATCCAAAGATAGCATTTTTGCTTGAGCTTCAGAGCTTCTTCTTTTAAGGTACATGTAGGTATAAATCGGACAGATTTTAGTATCTGGCCAATTGTATTTTATGTCTTATACCCGCCAAAATGATGTTCTTATTTATGTTTGGATCAGCACTAAGGAACCTAATGCTTAATGAAAATACTAAATGCATAAATAAATATATACTACATTAAAAACAAGCATATATCCGTTTTTAGTGTCCAAAATATCCTAAATAATCCTTAATCTGTGTAATCCTCTTATCAAAAGAGAATTTTTGTGTTATTTATGTATGGATCAGCACTAGGGAGTCAAAAGCTAGTTTATAAGGTAATTTATTTTGATACTTCAACTATCCTAATCTCAATATTTTAAGAATTCCAAACTATGCGCAAAATGTTTCAATGTGTGTTCAGACATAAAGTTTTGAGCGTTTCTGTGACGTATTCTTCATTGTCATGTCATAGCAGCCAATCTCATTAATTACATCCCTGAAAAATATTTTAGCTCTGTAAATATATCTAACATGAACCAATACATTAACACGTTTTAGCTTATTACAGGAATCAGTGAGAGCAGACATACAACAATATAATTATACGATTAAGTATGTTAATTTACCTATATGGTTCCTATATGGATAGATATTTCGGTGAGAATGCAAGGTTTGATTTATTTGTGCGTAGGTGTTAGAATTCGTACTGGACTCAAGGCAATCTTCAATATTAAGTTTTTGACGATATAGAATCTACGGTCATATATGCGTTCAAGAAGGACTGGTCATTTTTGGGCTTTGTTCAAGGTAATCTTGCAGAATATTACTACTCTTAGGAGCACTATCTTTTTTTGATGCCCTACACTAGTAGCCTTGTGCCAGACGAGGGTAATGCTTAGCGAATACCAATACATGCATTTAACACTTCCTTCTCTATTCAAAGAAACGACTCAAACCCGCTCGATTTGAAAAATTCTACTGTGCAACGTAATGACGACAAAAAGTTGATACAGCAATTGGTAGGCCGAAGAACACTTAGGCCGAAACTTAGTGATTTGAACAATGAGGACGAAGATACTAATCCTAATAACTAATGAAATGATGAACCTGTCAATGTCGTTCAAATCTATCAAGTGTTCTTTATATGTACACATTCTTAAATTAATATGTTTTTCCTTTAGCTAGAGAATGTAATAATACAACGTACGGCACCGTTTTCTCTTTCCCGCCTTCTAGTTTCGAGACAAATACCAAAAGCTATTCTAATTTCTGTTTTCTTACCAGTTGGCATTTTACGTAAGCCTCCCCTTCAGTTTTCTTCTGACCCAGACCATGCGAATATTTGCTGAATGCTTGTCGCTGGCCAGAATATTGAATAATCAGAAACGTCTTCTTGAGAGACGTACACACAATCGGATATAGACCAGCATTATACATATGTGTATTTATAAATCAAGATTCTGCTAATGTGTGACTGATACAGAGCTAAATTAGATCCAGCACTATTTTTTCTTTTCTCTTTTTTTTACCATTAATGTAGGTTAATATTCTAAAATCATTATTTCTACGCGTAATTCACGCTGAAGCTTTTATCCTATTTTCTTTCAGGCTACCAAAATAAACAAATATATAAACAAAGATAAGTATATTTGATATATCCAATGACTCACGTGCATGTACACACTTAGTATAAAACGTGAAAACATGCACATAATAATACTAGCTGAAAACCCGTCCCACAGACAGAGATTCGGCTAGTATATATATATATATATATATATATATATATATATATATATATATATATATATATATATATATATATGTATAAAGGAAAATAAGGGTCAAGTTTTGCATTATAGATACATTATGAATAGAGACATCCACCCTCTAGAACGTTTAAAATGCTTTTTTTCTCAAACCTTTCCAGTCTAATCTTAATTTAGGAAAATGTGTCATTCACCTTTGACCCATTAAAGGATCGTATCCCCTTAACTTTACATCCACTAAAGAATTATATATAAACACATAAAGTAAGAAGATATGTATATGAATGGAAAGTAGGTTCAACTTAGGCATTATGGTTACGTTGTAAATAGAACCTCCTGAAAAACATTTTAGAATATTTTTCTCCAAACGTTTGGTTTTATAACCCTCCCCAGGTCCATTGAGTAGGCATACTAAATTTGTTTTGACTACACACATGTTCAGGTGTTTATTTTTGCTGGATTTAAGATGGTATTTTGTTTAGAAAAAAGCCTGTACATATAGATATTACTGAATCTAATTTATATTGAAAAGTTTTCAGTAATAGGTGGTTCCTATCGTGAGTGATGAAGAGTAGTAATGTAGCTCGCATTCTGTGTAGCGACTATAACGTGTAATTGTGGAGGACAAAGGATTTTGTCTCCACGTGGTTGTTTCGATTAAGCACGTACAAATGTTTAGACAGACAAATAAAATGTCTATTTGAGAAAGCGACTTTTATAACAATACAAGGCTGAAAAGAAATACAAGTGATGATACATTAATACGATCGATCAGGAACAAGATGCTTGTTCAGTTTGGATGGTCATTCCCATACATTAAAATGGAATATAGGAGAGAACCATTTGTTCGAGAAACAAGTGACATAACAGATCTATTGTTATTTGGTTTATCTATTGAATGTAGCCTGTTTAGTTGTGCCTATAATAATGAGAGGTATATTTGACCAGGCTAAATTATCAAAATGTGGTTGATTCAAGTTTAGGCGTAAGAAGGAACTAAATGGGTGAAGTAATAAGTGCAGTGTTTACGTTGTCACCAAAAATGAGATAAGTGAAATAATTGCGGTGTTTGCATTGAGTAGCTATAAAGCTCTTGTAGATTCTCACATCGAGGAAAATAATTGACAATAGACAATGTATATATATATATATATATATATATATATATATATATATATATATATATATATGTGTGTGTGTGTGTGTGTACAGTCACAGACAAAGAATAGAAACTTCGCTGGTCGCGATTTTATAGAGAAGGGAGGGAAGAGAAAGGGAGGAATAACCAACAAGAAATCTGGGATGAACACATGCATTCAAGGCTTTTAAAAGGAGTAGACGGAGGATATACATATATATATATATATATATATATATATATATATATATATATATATCAGACATGAATAAATCAGGAATTACATTTGTTATTCGATACATTCATGATCAATGTCTAATATTCAATATTGTTTCTCTTCTGGCATCGATACTATGGTGGCAATAAGCCTTATTTATTTTGTATTAGGAAAATGAGGGCCTCTGGAAATATGCAGGAAAGAAAGTCACTATTATACTTTTCGCAAGCGTGCCCCTGTTGACGATAATGTTGGGCATCCGTTCACTTTTGAGCAGGTCACAAGACTGACATAAGTGAAGGCTTGTCTTAAGAATTAATACGTATACCTGATTACATATCTCATTCCACTTTTTTACAGGTCATAGTCGTGGTAGACCATACAGGAACATTTGTCAAGTTGCTGAAAAAATTAATGCACACCTTGTAATAAGTAATGAGGACAACAAACAACGCCAAGAAATTATGGGAAACGGCTAAACTTGGGAGAAACCAAATTTTATTAACCCCACAATCAAGACAGAATATTGATGTATAATATCTATGCCTTTGTGGAATGCAGAGATGATTTGACATGTGTGTATTTGTCTTTGTGTATGATGCAACTTGTTGAGATGTGTAAATAAGGTTTATGTAATTGCAAAGGCATGGGTTTGGTGGACGCTTTCGTGGTGGAGGTTGCTTTGGTTGCAAAGTAAACCGTAGCCGCGTCGGCTTGAGCTTTTTTTGGAAAGGTCTCTCCTATTTTCCTCACGTCAAGCCCTACCTTGTATCAAAACCACTGTGATGGGACAGTAGATAAATAGAACACACATACACACACACACTCATACACACACACACACCCACACACATATATATATATATATATATATATATATGTAGATACATCCATGTTTACATATACATGCAATTTAATATATATGGATATATAAATAAAAGTTGATGTACATGCACATAAATGCGTATATATCAACAACTACGGCATAATACTTCATACTCGCTCTCATACGCTTAGTTTTTCAAATGATCACATTCAGTGATGATCGTTTGAAATACATTTACATTGCTGTCAAACTAAACAGTAGATTACAAACGATTAATAACAAGGATTAAGTTTTTTAGAGAAATACTCCCTCCCAAAATATCATTGAATCAGGTTCATAGTATAGTATGCAATGCATTATACAGTACAACGAGATTTTTGATCTAAGGTAAAGTGTGTTTTTTTTTCATTGGCTGTGTGTAAAACATGTGGGAACTTGCAATGGTAAATTTCAAACTTTACTCTGGTGACCAAGACAGTGATATTCATATTGTGCTCGTTTTCCTTATTTCAAGGGATAAGAACTTGCAATTTCGTTGGTTGTCCATATGGGAATAAGTTGAATTCGAATAATCACTGTCCTGGTAACAAAAGCTGAGTTTGAAGTCAATAATCGTCGTTATCTATTCTTTCTCGACGTAATGGATTAGAAAATAACCTGGAAAAAATATTTCGTTATTCTTATATAGGTACATTTCTTTCTGATGATATTCTAGATCGATTATGTATCTAATTGCATTATATCGACTTCAGAGTAGAGTCTCTAAATTCTTAGCGTTGAAATAAGCTACTTGTGAAATAATGTAATGCTAAGATATCTGCGATTTCGCAATTACTAAAACAGTGAAAGTTGAGTGATTATAAAGCTAGTATCACATACAAAAGGTCTGACGAATAAGTAAATGGTGTGTTGCTCTATGTTTCTAGATTTCAACCAGGGTCATTGATTTTAGAAATTGATTATTGGTTTGATTTGTAAATATTTCGGGTGCTTGAAGTTTGTAGAAATGAAGGAACCTTTAAAATCACACTTATCATGACGTCTATGCTCGCCAAAAATGTATCATTTAATGATTCGAACTAAGACAGGCCTGTCTGATGCTGGGGCGAATTCCATCAATGCTTCTATTCCAACCGAAGATGAGTACTGCATCTATAGTGTTGCATATATATAAACAAACCGGCAGATATATAAGTATTGTCTGTCTGGCTCAGTTGGTGAGTGATCAGCCTAGCAATCCTTTGGTTGTGTTTTTTTTTATATCGGTTGCATATCGTAACGGGGTGGACAAACAATAAAAAGTTTTCTCCCTACATCAAATCTTGCAAGATGATATGTAATATGTATGAAATGACTTGTGTGCTTAGGGAGCAAAGAACTAAAAGTAAATCAAAAAGGACTTCCCTTACGCTTCCTACGGCATCAGCTGTTCCTGCTTGGGCCCCACTTGCTTACTCGGCCCATTTGTGATTTGTGGATTGGACTTGAAAGTTGCAAGTACCCAAAATGATGTCACTGTTTACTTTGCGCTATTTTAATCATAGCCCGAAGGGAATATGCATTCATGCCTTTCTCACGGGCATTAGTGCGAAGGGAGCATATACCGTCTTAGCTGGAGTTTGAACCTTGGCTGAAAAGCCGTTCTCCACACCTCCGTATGGAGCCGAAAAAACGAATATTGAATTAAACCAATTGAGGTAGAAACAGTGATTGAACCGTAGATCTTGAGGCCTGGTTATATCTATCAAATATGCATCCCAATGCCCTACAAAAATGCCGTTATAATTTTCATTTAGTATGCAGTTTGAAATGATGTCCACTTATAACAATCTCCAATCTGAACTGATATATGACTTCATAAAATGATTTGATTTGAATAAGAAATCAATGAACAAGTGTATTCGGGGGTAATTATAACGATTTAATGGCTTTGAACTCATTATTTGCCTATTTAAATCTTTCCTTTGATATTTCTGATTTTCCACTATAGATTCAATTAAAATGCATGTTCAATGGGTAAACAGTTAGTTTTATTAAAATGCTAATTGTTCTAAACGATTCTAATTAAGCGATGTTCGTTCTTTTTTCTTCTTCTTTGCTTATGGTTGGAATTTTCAAGATTTTCTCTCTTTTCCTTATACGCCTCTCCTCTCCTTTCCAATTCTTCGTTTTTCGTTTCCTTGAGTTGTTTTATCTAGAGTTACCAGGACTGTCACCAGAACTATCAACGCAGGTTTCTTAAGTTTTCAAATTGCCCTGGCTGGTTGGCTGATTATACATGTATGTATGCATCACGCCTACAAGCCACATCAATGGAGTTAAAGGGTTGAAAATCCAGACATTTATTCCTTATTATGTGTAGATTTTTTTTTCAATTTCAGTCCTATAAGGGTAGAGAGTTGAATCAATAAATTAAATTTTTACCAAATCGATCACTTAGTTTATGTTCAGCAGCATTAAAGCTGACTTCTTCACAAGTCATCAATAGGCATTTTTTTGATTGATATCCCTCAACATGGTTTGCTGCCTAAAAAATCGGTCATGTAAGGTTTTCTATTGTGCCTAAACAGGCCTGTTTCTTTCTGTTCTAATATTCTTAAGTATTTGTATAGTCCTCTCCTTTTCGCTATTTTCTTGAACTTCTCTTTCTTTCTTCATCGTGATTTTTCATATTTTCCTTCTCTGTTTTCATTCGGGTTCTTCCTTTCCCTCCCCTTCATTGTTTCTTTCTTTATTTCTTCCTTTCTTTCTTTCTTGTTTCCTATTGCTTCACAACTTATGTCATTCCTATATTCCATAACTTTTTGTATTATTAAATGATTATCGTTTAAAACCTATCTGCCCGTACCTCCTTTTCTTTTCTCGTCTTTTTCATCATTAACCTTCGTTTTAATTTCTGTCTTTTTTCTCTTTTCTTCTATACATTTCTTTACTTTCTTCCTCCTCCATTTCTTCTTCTTCTTCTTCTTCCTCCTCCTCCTCCTCTTCTTCTTCTTCTTCTTCTTCTTCTTCTTGTAATTACGCCTACACTATCCAGCTATCGTTATTTGCGTTGCAATGTTCTGGTGCTGGATCAAGTTTTGAGGACACCCAACTTTTATCCCTCTTGAAACGGGGTTGATTAGACAAAACCTTCCCACTATCACTGATCTTTTACTTCAAGATAATAATAATGATAACAATAATGATAATAATAATAGAAATAAAAAGGCATGTTGGAGGCGGTGCAACACCACAGCGCTGCTGTGATAGATGAGCGAGATTTGAAAGGAGGGGTTGAGACCTGAAGAGACTAACTGTCATTTAGCCTCCAGCAATAACCACTTGGCAACAGGTGTGAAACTGTAAACCGCAGCTTTACTGTGGACTGTGTGAGTGCGAATAGGAGGGCTGGAGACTTGAGGAAACTTGTTAACACCCAGTCTCTAGCGGTGGCCACTAGGCAACTGTTGCGAAAAAAAAAAAGATTTGAAATGAGAAACCGGATATCTATTTACGTTGGATCAGAACAATTCTTCCAAAAAAGACTATATCGAGAGAAAGATGGAATGAACATAATGGTATAATTAATGTTTAATTTGCCGAAGTAGAGATGAGAAAGTCAATCACATGAAAAGCAAATGCACAAAATTTGCTCAGAAGGAATACAATAATAGAAATGCATGGATAGCAAAATCAAGACGGTGATCAAATGGACGTTTTTGAACGTCCAGAACTGTCGAGAGAGTTTTAAAGAATTTAATAAACTGTTCGAAATGATCGGCAGCTAAGCAGAAATAGCCGTCATCGATAAAGTGACTATGTATGAAAATCTAAACATTCATAATTTTCATCGCCCTCGATATAATCTATGCCACCAGTATATATCATCAGCCCCTCGAACATAAGTGTATGCGTTATGCACATTTCCCTATAAAACCTCGGTTGGTGAATATGAAGAGATAAGGTGTTGTTCAATTTCACAAGAAATTAAAAATGTTTGTGCTGCACATTCTTCCGATACTGACCATTTCACGACCCCCCAGAAAAGCGTGTCAACTTCAAGTGATGTATAACAGTGTGCTAGAGACAGGAGCAGATCGGATATATCAAAAGTTGTTTATGGTTGCTCATTGGTCAATATATATCACATAGTTTGTGCGTGTGTGCTGTTATTTGACTTACATAAGCTCACTCTCGTTATTTAATAGCAATGTCTCGTGTATATATCTTTGGGCATATATAAATCTATATGCTAGGATATTCGTGTGAGTCTTCACGGTACAAGGCTATACAGACACCTCGCCGTGGGGTTAGGCTCGGAGCAAGAGTCTCTATTGATCATTGTTGCTGTAATTATTTAGTTCTACACTGAATGCGCCCCATGTGTTACTTTGAACCAGACTGAGCAATACTAAGATCAAAATCGAGGACACAGAACTGGAGGAAGTAGATCACTACATCTATGTAGGACAACGAATCTCGATGGGACCCTCAGAAGAAAAAGAAATCAAATGAAGAATCACACTAGGATGGCAAGCCTTTGGCAGAGGAAGTTCAACCTTCAAAAATAAGTAGATCGCATTAATCCTAATAAGAAAGGTATATAACCAATGCATCCTCCCAATAGTCACTTATGGAGCTGAAACATGGAACCTAACCAAGAGACAGACCCGTAAATTGAGAACCATGCAACATGCACATGAAAGAATTATGCTGGGCCTCACATGGAGAGACCACAAGACAGCGCAGTACAACTGAGAAAAGACAAGAGTCAGGGAAATCATAGAATCCATTCAAAATCTCAAATGGCGGTGAACTTGCCATATTGCAAGAATGGCGGACAATCGATGGACATCACGACTTACGACATGGATCCCCAGAGATCCCATGCGCAACCAAAGCTGAAAGAATATTAGATGGAGAGACGAACTAGACAACTTCAGAAAGTACTGGCTCCGCGACGCTCATGATAGAGAAGTGTGGCGTATCCTGGGGAAGGTCTATGTCCAACGACGGACGTTAAAAGACTGATGATGATGATGATGATGATGATGAAGCTAAGCTTAGAAAATTATTTGAGTGTCTTGCCGTGAATAAGAGGTTAGCGTTCCTCGCAGGATACCTCACATTCATGACTCTATGCCACACTAAGCCAACCCAGTAAACACTAATATCGCTACACAAACTATGTATGTAATTATGTTTCCAAACTTTGGCTGATATCATTATTGGAGATATAAACTAAAAATGCTATGTTTTGGTAAAGGATCTACGTATTCTTTTGGAATTATACCACCACAGAAAAAGAAAATTCGAATCGCCATTGTGTTGAATGAAAGAGTTGACAATGTTCACTCTTTGTTATATCTTTGAGTTTCTGAGATCATTTAAATCTGAATCAACATCAAATTGACATCGTCTGATGGTATTAGTTGGATTTTAATTAACTCAATTTAATTTAACACAATACCACATTAGTACGAACATACTTTCCGACCAGGCAACTGTTAACGAAACCTGCTTGCTAACCATTGCTCTATAGCAGGTGTCTCTCTAAAAAATAATAATCTAATCTAAAAAATGCGTCAGCCCTAGTAGTTGAGCAGATTTTGTTGTTATTTTCTTAATCATCACGTTCGATGATCCAGGGTGGATACCCCTCCTGCATCCGCTGATTTTTTTTTGTTTTGAAGTGGATATCTAATCGCGTGCATCGTCCACTATTTAAGCTTGATCCCCTTCCTCATGAGTCCGGTGACTACCAACCTGTATGTTTTTCGTCGAGTAGTCTTTCCTCACAGGCCTGAAGGGCCTTGTCTATTTTAATCATAGCCGAGGTCTGGAAACTCGATTCATGCCTTTTCAAGAGCATCAATCCGGTCTGCTGATTGAATTTTTGAGGCTGTTAACAGTCAGGTAACTCTTCAACAACAGCAATGTTCTTCAAAATAACCTCAGTAACCATCGCTCAGGCATCGATTTACATAATTTCCTTGCTCAGCTTATCAAAGTACTAATGATCTGCAAAACTTTCTAACCATTGCTTCATGAAAAAGCGTATTTAAATGATTTCCCAGTTGAATGTAGTTTGGCACAAGGGTGCAAAAGCAGAGAACCTAATAAAATAGCCATATTTAAATAGTACAGGTCACTAACTATCGTTCTGGGGCTGGTGTTCCTGCTCTTTGTATCGCTGTGCATGAAATGATTCAAGATATAACCTCATTGTTCTCTGCACTTAATTCCAATACCGTCAGACAATTAACTCTTAAATTCAGTGATAAGAAAAATCCCTTTTCAATTTGTCCGTCCTTCTCCGTTAGATATATCGATAGTAAATGACAGCACCGAGGGCACATTTTCTGAGACAACACGTCATTAACTGTTAAACTATTGGGAGCATCATTAACTCTTCGATAGATGAACTGTCTTTACTTTGAAGATGGGTTGGGATCTAATAAGAAGTTGCCGGAAGAGTTTTCATTATACCAATACGATGAAAGATGAAATGCTCCCTCGAATTCTCTAGCGAGCAGATTTGACATTTGAATCGGTTAACTATGAAATATGTTGTCCCTTGCAGACGATATGTAAAGTACTTGACGACACCCAAGACTACCACGATGTAAGATACTTCAGGAGAAAGCCAAAGAATATATCGAACTAAACGTTGTGATGGAAACAACACTAATGAAGATTCTTTATTGGTTCATGGTCTAATGGAAATACTTTATCTTAGAACTTGAGATAACATAAGCTGGGCTGAAGAACGCATCGGCTGGAACATTCTCATAAGAGGAAACAATGGTGTGAATCGTAGACCAAATAAATCACAGAATAGTATACGTAATCTCAAAGCAATGCACATTTACGGGAATGTTCACATTGTATGTATACTAATTCATAGATATAAACGTTGATTGCTTTCAGATTAAATATATCTATTATTTAACGAATGCATAATGAACGTGAATTCAAATAAAAATATTCTTCTGGGAAGCGAAAATATTTCCATCTAAATACTTCTATACCAATCTTTCTGCATTTTCCCTCTTAGTACACGACGCTAAGACCCTGTGTTCTCATCTGGGAATGGTAACTGGAAATTTTCGTGATGCTCGCGAAACAGCTTGACATTTGCAAAGAGCTGAGGAACAAACTATCTTATAATTCCAGCTATTTAGTCTTTGAGGGAACCTAAGCTCCAGGGACAGGATTCGAAGTAATCTATTTCATTGAGACAAAACCAGATGGAAGCCATGTATGGACCATAGAATTATCCTTTCTTTAAAATACAGATTAAGCACAAGGGATTTATCTGATAGCCTGCCTCATGGCAGGGATTAGAGATTCCCACCGGTGCTAAATGGTGGGACTAAAGTAAGAATCATGACCCACAATGCTGATTTTGAAGGCTGGTAGGCCTTCACAAGTATAGAACATACGCTCTACACGAACTCTTTAACCTCTATTTGACCGAGTACCAAACTAAATAAGGTGTAGTCATTAGATAAAACCCTTGTAGCATATTGGAAAATAAGTCTCACGTTAGTATTTCTGAAGGTCATAGCCTGTAAAATTTAATTTCATTTGATATCTGATTATATGAAGTACAGGAATACCTTAAATAGTACGGTTTTGATTAGAGTAGGTTTTGGTGTAGAGTAGTTAAGGTATTGCTGTATGAATTAATGTAACTGAGTATAAGCTAAAGAAAAACACATCAAATCATAAGGCTTTTGAACAGTGCAGGAATTTGTAACAAATCAACTGCACTGATCAAGGTATCACAAACCATCATTTCAAATGTTTTATAACAATAACAAGAAACACACATCAAATCATAAGACTTTGAACAGTGAAAAATTCGTAACGAATCAACCGCACTAATCAAGGTATCACAAATCATCATTTTAAATATTTTACAATTATTTATTTCATGTTAATTTTTCTTTTGTTTCTTTTTTTCATTGGAACTCTAATCTACGTCAGGGAAAAAGCAGCGTTCTTCGAAAATAAAGAGGAAGCCCCCGGTGAAATTCAAAATTGTGTCCCCGAAGTGATCGAGTGATATTTCTCCATTTTAATGTACTACTAGATTACGTCTGTCCACACAGTATTTCCAATAATTCTCAACGAATTTTGATTGGATTTTGTGGAATGGCGGGCTGCAGGATAAAAACATAGTGATGAAATTTGGGTCAGATCCTAGAATTTGTTTCATTTGGAGATGTTATTAGCTTAGGTCAATCTACACAATATCTCCGAAAGTTCTCACTGAATTTCAGGGGAGTGATCAAATTATGGGGCAAATCCTGGACAATGTTTACTTGGGAGACATTCATAGGCTCATTAGGCTTATCGCTAGTTTTGAAATATTGTCTACCAACTGCAGCCAAGGAAAGTCCGTTTCTGAATGTACTCCGAAGTCTCATTATGCTAATTTTTATATTTCCATCGCAAAATGAGTAATTCCAACCAAGTTCCACCCTGATAACCTGGACTAACAGAATTCACAATCATACGTGTGGTTTTCCATGATTTTCCTGGCGTAGTGCACATCACGCAAGTTATGCAAACACATGAATATTTGCCATTTTTTGTAGATGTCCATGGCTAATGCACTGGAGGAGAAAAACATCGAACGTTTAGAGAGGTTTTGGAGGAATTAAAAAAACGAACAACAGATGTTTAGAAACTTCCTCTGACTGTTTAAAACTGTGATAGATTTCGTGAAGACCATTATATCCACCACGGACAATGAATCTCAATGGAATCTTCAAAAGAAGAAGAAATCAAATAAAGAATCATTTTAAGATGGCAAACTCAACCTTCAAGAAGAGAAAATCCCATATATCTTAAAAAAAAAAAAAGGGTTATATAACTAATGCATTCTTCAGGTGGAGCTGAGATATGAAACCTAATCAAGAGACTGACCCTCAAACTGAGAACCATGCAACGTGCACATGAAAGAATCATGCTCAACATAACACGGAGAGATCATCAGACAGCACAGTGTATAATGGAAGAATAGGAGTCTGAGACATAATGGAACCACGAAGAAAATCAAACAGCAATGGGCTGGTCATATTGCAAGAATATCAGACAATCTCTGGACATCACAACTCACAACATGAATCCCCACGGACAAATGTGGAACTGAGGCCGGCAGAATATGAGATAGCGAGACGACTTGGACAGGTCCAGAAAGTATTGGCTGGCTCTACGACGCCGACAATAGAGAGGTCTGGCGAATACTGGGGAAGGTCTATGTCAAACGACGGACGACAGAAGACTACTGATGATGATGATGATGATGATGATGATGACGATGATGATGATGATGATGATGATGATGATGATGATGATGAAATTAAATACCAACCAAAACGGCTACTTTAAATTGCTGCCCCAAAAAAGAAAAAAAAGAAAGATAGATGGCTGATAATCAGGTAAGTTTAATTCAATTTTATTTTTCAAATTGATTTAACACCGAATTTTGGACAAGAGAAAATGAAAGTCTGCCTTATAATTTGTCTCCAGAAATTGAAAAAAAAACCCTTCCCATCGACTTTAAAAAGTAAAACGAATCTCTTGTATTAGAAAAAAAAATCCCTCGATCAAGACACCTAAGAGTGAAAAAAAAAAATCCCTAAAAAAGAAATAAAATCTCCATCCTCGATTTTGCCCCTTAAGAATGAAAATGAGTATGTCCACTGAAAGAAGTGAAAACTCTCCGGGTCGATTATGATCCCTAAAAAGGAGAAAAGAATTGCATCTGTTTTTGATGCAGATATATTACATTGTTATTAGAGATTTGAAGCCATTAACATCAAGAAATAAGGACGATAAGCTTCTCTAGCTGCTTCGAAAAAACATTTAAATTGAATGCTCCTACACTGTTACCAACTCAGTTTCGACTCAAAGGGTTTGGATCTGGTAATATGTATACCGATAATAAACCTCGAAGGAGACCCAAACCTGTTCTTAATATTGAGAAACTATCAACACCAGTGGGCAACATCGCACAGAAAAGCGGTTTGAGCCTTTTAAGAAGACTTGAAGACCCCAATGGTGGAGCAAATTATTTTATTGAAAGACAAGAAGAGAAGTTAAAATTTTAGAAAAATGGGTCCCATATGAACTGAGTAGAATGCTCAATGACAGTGAAAACCCACACATCTCAGCCGATGGGCTTTTAAGCTTAGAGAATCAGAATACAAAGTCATATAGCAGCATCCATATTCACCTACCATTTCTCATACAGAGTAATATTTCCAAGCATTTTGAACTTCATATACACAATAATCGGGAAGCCATAACACGTGCTCTTACCGAATTTTACGAAAGAATTTTATAAAGATATTATCATTACAGAATCGTTGGGGAAAGGGTATTGCTTCAAATGGATCATATTTTGATTGAATATCTACCGATTCTATTGTCTATAATATACATATGAAATGTCGTTTCATTATTCAAAAAATATTTCTTATGTGTCGCCCTAATATATATAAAAAAAACAACATTTTATTATCCCGGTGTATCTATATCAATTTCTTTTGCTATTTGTACAACATCAATTCATGGCATAGATTTTAGAGTATATGCATTATATTGATGTAATGAACAAAAGAGCTTCAGTGAATAGCAGGTATCAAGAGATACGTTTCTCTAAGAAAAATTAGACTGGAAGTAAGAAGTATCAGATTGCGACATAAACTCTTTTTCATACATGTATTCGAGAATGAATGCAGCTTATTTCCTGTAACAGATTTCAAAGGATCACTTTGGATGGATCTCATTCAATCGATGAGGTCATTACGAACATACTTCTTTCATCACAGTGGTCATTATAGCTAGAGTTAAAGGGTATACTACACAACATAATAACAAATAATGACGGCTTGAGATGCATTTGTATGATCATGAATACATCTCTCAATAATAGTGAGATGATGGTACAGAAGTGAAACAAGAACTAATGTGTCAAAAGTTGGAAACCAAAAAAAATCATTCGTGATGACCATTACTGGGATGATTGTTTATCTAGCAAACTCAGCTTGGCACCAGGCCTGAGTAATGGAGCACCCAATGATTTCAAACTCACAACTTTAACGAATTGGCCTGTGAGAGAAGTTTGGTATCGTATCATGTTAGTTACTGACGACATCAACCAAACGGCGTGCAAGAAAAGTTTTCAATCACGTTGAGATAGACACGTGTGTGTGTGTGTGTGTGTGTGTGTACACACTCGAGTATGTGTATTTGTATGTGCAAAATATATGGAATGGTTATTGACCTTATATTTTGCTCTAACGGTGCATCAATTCTGAAATGAATTTCTCACACTGAGTGAGTTAGTTTATTTATTAATTTGATAGACTACGTAATCTTTAGTGATGGTTTCCTATCTATTTCCAACTTATGTCGATCAAGCAAGAATACGAAATTTTATCCTGAGATAGATCATCCATTCCTTTGTGAAAACTTCAGTGCGTGATTACTACGAGGTGCATTGGTATTGCTCGTTAACACATGCACCCAGCGAAGGGTTCAGTATGAATACTTACCTCTTATTTTAACCTTACAGCGTTTGCATACAAGCATGCAGCGCACTTGTGTCTATTATGACTTCCCAGGCATCGGTAAGTACGGGGGTTTCGCGTGCGTTCATTTGCGTGGAAGCAACATTCGTAAACGCTGGCATTCAGCCGATAACCTCTCCTTTCGAGATTGAAATGTGCGTTGAGACATAAAAATTGTTCTATTAGTAGAAAAATGTGAGCGAAGTTAGAACAGTTTTTTTCCAAAAATTACTTATTAATGACAATTTAGAAATCTATTTTGCTGTATGATTTTATGTTGATATTTTAATTGAATTTAGACCATATTTTCTGTGGAAGAAATTGGTTGGCTGGTATGACGTATGGCGTGCCTGAAATTGACGTTTACAAATGAATGAACAAGCAACACACATACACACACAGACACGCACTCTCACACACACACAAACACACACAAACATACATATATACTAGCAGGGCTACACGGCATTGCCTGTGGACAGTAATTGTAATCTAGTTAAAACAGTAATATATGTATTTTTAAAAATATATTTATTCTAGCAAAATACAAAAAATGAATAAAATACATTTCACGCTATTTACACATGAAAAATGATATCTTAATGAAGAATAACATTATGCACAAAACAAAACAAACTACGTTGTCCTATAGTTTGATAGGGCTTCCAGGGAGACTAAATTTGCACTTTTCCGATTGGGTTCCAGTATGAAAGTTTATTTAAGGATCCAACCGTAGAACAACCAACATAAAGCCTGTCATGGGAAAAAAGTATGGAGAAGTCTGTTTGAGGCTGACCATTCCTGAAGATTGTTTAGGTGCCTTGGAAAGCTGAGTCTCACTGGGAATTGGATTCCCTTGAATTAAAAGGGAACGTCCGTAGGAATAATGTGAATCCTGAGGATGAAACCTCCTTTTTGTCTACCTCGGTTAGAATAGTGACGTTGATGACGAATGGGAGAAGCTTTTTGCTAGCTAAGTGAATTCCATTGCATAACTCAGGAGGATCTAGATTTCTCGGAAACGTGATGGACGTCCCAAATTCGAGTCGAAACCTGTGAGGAGGAACACCAGAGCTAGAAAGAACATCTTGTGAGTGTTTTGTTATGACTACTCCGTTGTTGGGACAAAAGCTTCTTGTGAGTCAGCTTATGTGTGTCTAAAAAAACCCAAAAAACAAACAAACAAAAAAAAAAAAATGCTAGAAAAATGCTTACAAAAAGCCGGAAACTTCACGAAAACTTATTTTATAATCCTTACTGCCATTCATAAGAAGATATATTGCAGACGATTCCAATATAAGAATCTCTTGAATATCATATTTGAAAAAATAGATTATCTGCTGACTGATCTCTGGTGAATTCAAATGACCAAATATTAGATTAATAGACTTTGTAGACTTCGTAGTTTAGCGTCAAAATGCTGCGGACAACAAACACAATCATACATATATATATATATATATATATATATATATATATATATATATATATATATATATATATATATATATTTATCCGAAAAAGCTTCACAGTTTTAAACATTAAATACACTAAGATTCTTTTTCTATAATTTGATGTGTCACTTCAGTCACTTATTTCCGAATATACGTTGATGCAATTTTCGTGATTTTCTTAATGTTTTACGTATACTTTGTTATTATGGAGCCATATTTCCTCTTGTCGAGGTCATCAGTTATTTAATATGTAACCGTTTTGGAGATTTCAATCATCAAATCAGTCATATTACTTATACATATATATATATATATATATATATATATATATATATATATATATATATATATGTATATATATATATATATATATATATATATATATATATATATATATATATATATATATATATATATATATATATATATATTGGAGTTTCTCCAGCTCAGTTTACGGCCTTCTTGTTTTCGAAAGAATGTATTAGTTATCTTTTATTCCTATCTCTGAGAAATTTACTAGCATGTCACACCTCGTATTTTATGGGGTTTTTTTCACTTTAGATTTCCCAACCTCTCCTCTATCTAACTTAGCGTTATAATCGCCCATCAATGTTCGTCTTCTTCCGATCTATTATTTTGATGCTGTTATCGTAAAAATCTTTCCTGGTCAGAATGTTTTGAAGTAAATGTATTTGCTTGGATTACTTCTGATGTGTATCTTTTGCTTAGTCCAACTACTATCCAAAATATTTTGTCAGACAAGACATCGCCTACAGTATCATGATTGATGAAAATTCGACGCCACTGAACTTGTTTCTTTTTTCTACCCTTATAAAAGAATATTGATAATTTACATATTTCAATGATATATTAACAAATGACTTCATAATAACTGATACGATCAATAACGTTTCAGCTATTACTGTAATAAACATATTATGGCAGAGCACACTCGACTTTTGGAAGAGGAATGCCCTATTAAGATAGAGATAGAGGACATTGGTAATTTTTTTGCGTATGGATGGAGAACACATTTCAAGCATTGTGAAATAGCTACAGATGCATGGATCAAAGAATAATAGCCTGAAAAATATATTGAAGGGGAACAGCAGAGGTAGTATTCAATTCAAAAGTAAACAATACAACAGGGAAATACTCAACAGCAACGCTAAAACTAACCGAAACGAAGAGAGTAGAAATAGGGAGATAAAAACTCAAGAGAACAAAACAAAAAAGAACAGAATTCAACCGACTGATATAAAAATAAACAAAAAACAAAACAAAACAAACAATAGACAAGAAAATGAAAAAAAAAACCGTTAAGAGGTTGATAGAGGCTCTCACCAATTGGATGAGTTTGAAACAAGCCAGAACCGCGGATCATACCTGCAAACAGATGCTTATACTTAAGGACACAAACTGCAAAATTATCAAATCTGAGGACAAGATATTAAAAATACCATGAAAATTTATACATCTCAAATATATGATCCTATAAAGGGTTTCTTATGCGATTGGAGAGACATAACTATTATTTGTCAAGCAAAATTCGACAAATTACCTTTATTGCTATTGACTATATTATCGTGTAGAATGCATTATATTAACTAAGATCTTGCAAGCAACAATTTATCTTTTTGGTTCTCCCCAGTGAGTGTCAGTAATGTTACCAGTTACTGGCTGTAGATTATTTTAGCGTTTAAAGTCTGTTCATTAATTTCAAAATTAATGGATCTTAGGAAAGAGGTAAGATGAGGTAGTGACTGAAATTGAATTTATTAGAGAAGTTGGTCATCGTAGATAACAGTTGTGGTAGGCTGTTCTAATTCATTGGGAAAGAGTTAAGGAGAATTATAACCAGTTGATTTTGAAAATGAACTTGCAGAGAGCCTCAATACAAAGGCTTGCGTGCTGTTCCTCGTGGCTTCGTCCCGAAGGATTTCCTAATGGATATGGCGTGGTTGTGAAATTGGCATTATTTGATCATTGATACAATTACATCTATGTCATATACATTCGAGTTTCTATGCGTATTTATCTTTTGAACAGTTTCATATATTCTTGTTTTCTTCTTTAATAATCTGAATATACACAAAAAAATCTGAGCACGGAACAAGGCTTTAAACAACAGAACCTAGAGGTGATGTCTCGATATAACATTGTATAGTTTCAATTATATTTGGCATTAAAACAGACATTTGCCAACATTTTTGACAGGTTGACAGGTTGACAGCAGAACCCATCCCAAGCATATAGACCTTTGATTCCATCGGCAAACGCTCTCCTGTCAATATTACATTACCAATTGTTTCTGAGCTACGCCAAAGGTCAGCAAGAGAGCAGAATTGAATTAAGAATCAAGACGATGTAACGTGAGATTTGATTCTTTCTTTTCCATCTTTTATTTTGCTTAGAAAATACTTGAAAGCCTTAATTAGGTGATATTATTTCCCCAACAAAAGAAACGTCAACGTGATAATAATGCCGTACAAAATAGGGTAATCTCTTCTAAATCGGTATCAATTAAAACATGAGCTTAGTCTGGCACAAGTGCAAATGTGAGGAGTAATGTGGTCACATTAATCTACTAGAGAGAGAGAGAGAGAGAGAGAGAGAGCAAGATCTTGTATTTGATTCAAGTTCATAGGAGAAAGAACAAAACTGGAAAGGAGTAGACATCATACTAAGACATCAAATCCCCATGGAATCCTCAAAAAGGAAGGAATCAAGAGAAGAATCACTTTAGGTTTGTAAGCTCTCGGTAGAGTAAGCTCATTCTTCAAGAACAACAAAGCTCCATTTATCTTATAATGCAGGGTGTACAACCTATGCATCCTTTCGATAGTCACCTATGGAACTGAAATGTCGAACGTAACCTAAATATGGACCCCCAAGCGTTCCCTCATACTTTGTACAATGTACGAATTGTCTCTTGTTGGGATCATCAGTTATACATATGACAAAGTTTTAGAAAAAAAAATATTTCTCATAAATTTCGTGTTTAAAGTTGCGAAACTTTCTATCTATCTATCTATCTATCTATCTATCTATCTATCTATATATATATATATATATATATATATATATATATATATATATATATATATATAAAAAGACCAGTATGATGAAATTCGTTGGGTTATGTAATCAGCTCAGCTCAATGAGCGACACCAGAGTAAACCACTCTATTAAGAATATCTGGTGTGATCTGAACCTTCACCCAGAAGATTGTATACGGTAACCATTACGACAAGAATGATTGTTACTGATAGGATGAGTTTTTTCAGCTTCATGAAGTCCCATTATCTAATCAAAAAGTAAATTCTCTTAAAATCTGAAATCTCATTACAGGAAAATAATTACAAAATGGGACATCTCCAAAAAATCAAGAGTTCTTCACGTTCTGTTTTCTTGGCAAATAGAAAGCAGATTTTAGAAAATGCAACCAAAAGTTCGTAGCTAGCCTTACACTCTGAGGATTTTTCATAATTCAAAGATGTTACTAATAAGAAAAAACACAACCTTGTTTTATGAAATTGTCTGAAATACATACTTTACCCCATTGAGAATAGTTTAAAAAAACTCAAATTTGATTCTTTATTAACTTTGTTGAATTGAAGTTTATAAAATTTTGAAAAAAATAAATTTTCACAATTAGGTAAATCATTTCAAGGAATATAGTAATTAACTGAATCGTTTTGTTATATTCAACTCAAAGGCTTCAATCTAAATTATCAAAAATGATCATAGAGTTATTTCTTTACATTACATTACAGAGACTATGCCCTTGGGAGAGATAATATTAATGGAAAGGAGATCTTAAACCACATATTTCACCGAGGAACAAATCTTCATAATTTTGAATCGCAGGAAACGAGTACCATAGTAAAAAAGTAATTACTAAATATTTTCAGGGACTTTTTTCCATTCCCAACCAAGAAACCAAAGTTTGTTCCCCGAACGAGGATTGCCATACATTATGTCTTTCTTCTTGGGACTTGTCTTCCCTGTGACTTTTCAATGAACGCGTAGATAATGCCAGTTTGAACCGAGGGCTGAGGAGCATCACTGTAATCCTACCCACCAAGAACCAAGTGTTCACTTTCATATTCTGCTTTTCTGACGTTCGACTTGTGTGCAAAGGGGAGAATGACTTTTGCAACTGCCTGTATCACGTTGGCGTTATTTGAAAACGTGTAAATAAGATCTTGTAAACTTTGCAACAGCTCACTGATTCAAAATCATGAACACTGTCATCAAGAAGGGGCCCAATAGGAAATGGACTTGGAAGAGCTTCAATCACGAAACAAAGAACAAAATAGACTACATCCTAACGGGCAAAAACGGTATCGTCAAGGACATCCAAGCTCTGAATCAAGTCAATGTAGGTAGCGACCACAGAATAGTACGATGTAAAATGCAAGAAAACACCAATACAGAACGCAGGAAAATGTTTCACACAAAATCAATACCTCTAAACATACCTAAAGAGCACGCTCAATCTTTCAAGCTCGAACCGAAAAACAGAATTAGAATTCTTATTGAACAAGACGACACCACCATCAACGAACTAAACAACAATATGGCAGCAGCTATGATAGACGTCACCACAATTTTCGGAGCAATGAGCTCACAACCCATTAGTAAAATCTCAGACGAAACCAGAAATCTCATGAAAAAAACTCAGGAACCTCAAGCCACCGACAACAAGAAGAGAAGAAATTGAAGAGACCGAACATAATAAATCAATAAAGAAAAAACAAAGGGAAGGCCGAAGAAGATACACGATGGCAGTCATCAAATCGACTCTTAGAAGATGTCGGGGCTTCAAAACTAAACAAAGGCCTAAACTCAGGACGAAAGCAAATAACCAGCAAACTCGGGGAAAATGGAAACTTAACAAAAGACAGAGACAGGATTATCGAACGCGCCAGAGAATTTTACCAAAAACTTTATTCGTCCACACGAGGACTACAAAACAAGGAGCACGATACGCAAGACGTGAGTAATCGAGAACTTCCCAAAAGTAACCCAGAGGGAGATGGAACAAGCCATTCAACAGACGAAGAAAGGAACAGCCCCTGGACCAGACAACATCACCATTGACCTACTCAAAAATGCAGGTAAAATCATCACAAGGAAACTGGCCGTCCTTTTCAACTTGTATCTAAAATAGAGTAAAGTCCCAGACGATTGGAACACTGCTATCATAATGATTTTATATAAAAAGGGAATCCGGAATACCTCAACAGCTATAGGCCCATAAGCCCACTCAATTGCGTATACAAACTTTTCATAAAAAACATCACCAACCGAATCACAAAAACACTTGATGAATACCAACCATGAGAGCAAGCTGGCTTTCAAAGAAGATACTCGGCAATGGACCACCTGCATCCAATAAATCAGCTGAAAGAAAAAGAAGCAGAATATAAACTACCGCTCGCCCTCGCCATAGCATTGATCGACTTCAAAAAGGCATTTGACTCAGTAGAAATCCCTAAGGAATTGGAGGCAATCATTCGATAAGGTGTAAATCCAGTATATGTCGAAATGCTAAAACATATATACATTCGCAGCAGCTCCTTTATCAGGTTACATAAAGACTCGGACCCCTTTAAGCTCCAGAAAGGAGTAAGACAAGGTGATACCAGCTCACCCAAACACTTCACAGTTTGCCATGAGATGATCTTCAGAAGACTAGACTGGGAGAGTGAAGGAATTAGAATAGACGGCGAGTGTCTGCCATTTTGCAGAGAACCTACACGACCACCAATTACTGAAAGATGAACTAAATGAAGAGAGCAAGGAAGTCAGCCTACACATGAACTTCAGCAAGAAGAAGATCATGTGTAACAACCACATCAGAGATAAAAACACTGAGATCAAAATCAAGGACACAGAACTTGAGAAAGTAGATCACTACATCTACCTAGGACAACGAATCTCCTCGATACCCTCAAAAGAAGAAGAAACCAAGCGAAGAATCACTCTAGGATGGCAAGCATTTGGCAGAGCAAGCTCAACCTTCAAAAACAAGATTACATTAATCCTAAAAAGAAAGGTATATAACCAATAAATCCTCCAAATAGTCACTTATGGAGTTGAAACATGAAACCTAACCAAGAGACAGATCTGCAAATTGAGAACCATGCAACATGCACATGAAAGAATTATACTGGGCCTCACATGAAGAGACCACAAGATAGCATAGTACATCCGGGAAAATATCAGAGTCAGGGACATCATAAAATCCATTGAAAATGGCAGGGGGCTAGCCATGTTGCAAGAATGGCGAACAACCGATGGACATCACGACTCACGACATGGATCCCCCGAGATCACATGCGCAACTGAGGCCAGCTGAACATTAGATGGAGTGATGAGTTAGACAACTTCAGAAAGTACTAGCTCCACGATGCCCGTGATAGAGAAGTGTAGCGAATCCTGGGGAAGGTCTATGTCCAACGACGGACTTTGAAAGACTGATGATAATGATAATGATGATGATTATGATGATGATGATGACGACGACGACGACGACGATGACGATGATGATGATGATGATGATGATGATGAAATGACATTTTAAGCGTTTAGGTTGTTTTCAAACGTGAAGATCACATCATAACCGCTTGAATGACGTTTATCAGTAAACAATGCAAAATGATCCTGACTAAGTTTGTACATGTACTGCAAATTACTTTAATGAAAAAAATGCCATGAAAACCTAGTTGTTCGAAATTTTATCGTAAATGAAGTTTCGGTACAAGAGAAACTAATGTTTGACGAATGTCTGCATAACAAGGGCAATTATCCGGAAGTAGGTCGACACATGCGCAATACAAAGACAGGTAACCATAAGTATGCCAACACACTGCTTTTGAGTATCACTGAACTCTTCCAAAAACCATCCTGGTAATACGTTTTATTTAAAAAATGAATTATTCAATAATAAAAGTTTGGACATAAGCATTAAATAACTGTTCACCGACTGTCTTCTTTTTTTCTACTGTTTAGGTAACTCTCGCTAACAAGCATTACATGGATGTTTATGTATGAACACTCAATGGACGTTTTGGTACAGTTCGTGAAACGTTTGTCTGTATGCAATTATTTGTGAAACGTTTGCGAACAAACGGTACTCGTCCTTGCCTCAACATCTCTACTGTTTTATTGCCGTTTGGGTACGGTTGTATACAAATATTACATAAACGTTCAAAGAAAATAACTGTTTTAAGTGGGTAGGCAGTTCACGTAGATGCTCTGATACTAGACAGAAGAGCCGATCAATACGTAAATAATCGGTGATTTTCGACTGGAACTATGCTAAATGGCTACCCAATTGTAAACAGAATTTGAGGATCATCCACGGTTGGAACTTTGGAAATAAACTGTACTTTGTCCCCTCGAATCATATTCCACCCCGTTTCAAACTCATTGCCAATTTGGCTACTCTCAAATTCGAAATGATCTTTGAAAGCACATTAATTGGCAATACTGGACTCCTCAATCTTTAAAGAAATACCTAAATTGGCAAGACCTGACTAGCTGAATGAATAAATCATCTAAATTGACAAGGCAGCGTTTGATATGCCATCCGTGTCTTATCTTGAGGTTCTTCCTTAAAGGCCTTTCAAAGTATTAACACAATGTTAGCTGTAGTTCCTGAACCCCCCCGCCCCAAACATCAACAATAGTTCACGTGCAATCTCTGTTCTTTTAATCAGCTATCGCATAAACTCCAGAACATGCTTAAAAAAAAACAAAAACAAAACAAAACAAAAAACCCAAAACAAACAGATAAAAGGCCACGGGTATTAATCTCATTAAATGTTGCTGGATTCAATAAGAGTCGCCTTTTAGAAAATATGTTACATGCTCAATATGTGAGAAGGAAGAAAAGACAGCATTATAGAGCCAACAAGTTAATATAGTCTGATTAAAGAAAGGAATCACAGTATATAACATATTACTCTGATATAAAAGGGATATCTAACTTGGAAGATTATATGAAATGTACATTAAGATTACGTTTTCTCTCAAAAATTGTCAAGTAACAGAAAGGGAATTATATGTTGCATTAAATGGTCTGAAGAGTGAGAAGGAGAGTCTTAGAGCAAGAAAAAATTCTGGAGAACTTGTCAAAACATGGAAACTCTTCATGGTCGGGGAGTCGACTACGAAAATCCCTTTTTCATTTGCTAGTCGAAAGGTGATGGAAATGTTGAGAGTATTATTTTGGAAGTGATTGAAAATAACTCATTGCAGTTAGTTTTCCATCTTTCGTTACTGTCTTTATGAGAGAGACTGATCAGTAGTCAAAGGCCCGAGAGAAAGCATGTAAAAAAAAAAAGCCTTCTGGTTTGCGGACAATCAAAATGTTCAACCTTGCAGTGGCTGGTACTCAAGAGATTCTCAACATGGCAGAGAGGGAATGAAGAGAAATAGGTTGCAAGCAAATCGACTTTTACTGAAAGCTAAAGAAAAATAATTCTATCCAGACTGATACCAGACTGCTTGGGAAGGGTTAACACAAACCAGTGGAAAATTCAAGAGAACTATTGTTGTTTGAAAATTTCCATACTGTACAAAGCCACACTGTTCAAGCAGTTGCGCAACTAAGGTGGGGCAGGTCAGAAGGATACCATTCTTTTTTTTTAACTACTTTTTTTCTCAAATCGACCATTGATGTTTTTAATTTTTCGTGTGAAAATTTCATGCTTTAACTCTTTGTCAACAATTTTGCTACATTTCTGAAAATATATTTCATTTGTTTCCACTGAAAAGAAGGAATAAGCTTGTTTTCGACGACATCGTTTATTTACTTCAGCATCACTACACAGTCAATTGAGAACCACCCAACCTGACAAACTGGCTGAGAATAATGTTGACTCGTAACACGTAGCTGCACAATGTCCAGTTCGCGTGCCACATTCGAATCCCAGTTTTTACAGGTACCCCTTTCACACAAACACGATATATATATATATATATATATATATATATATATATATATATATATACATATATAAACATATATATATATATATATATATATATATATATATATATATATATATATATATATATATATGTATGTATCAGCACTAAGTGCTTTAGGAATGGCGTTAATCCACCTTTCACTGTTCTGTGTTCCATCAACAAATGTCTTGACAAAATGTTTAATGACTGGCACGCCACGTCGGTTGATTGAGAAGAAAGTGAGTGAGTACTTTGGTAACCCTCTCTCTATAACTAACTTACCCTGTTGGCAGCATTGGAGTATAAAGTTGTTAAACCCATTGTAAATGCTTTGCCAGTCATGTGAATTTACAAATTATAGGCCGACAAACCTGTAAGCATCGCTAGCGGAGCTTACAAGCAGCAAACCAGCCGGTGCACGGGGAAGAAAGGAAAAAAAAAAGAAAGGGGAATAGAAAAGGAAAAGAAAGGAAGAAAGAAAAATGGAAAGAAAGAAAAACAAAAAGAATGAAGCTCTAAAGATGGTTCGATTCCAGCAATGACAATTTACAAACGGATATAAAGATTAGTGTGAGAGGGTCATAAATCGGACATCTGGATCACTTTCTCTTTTTGCTATCAAAAGAAAAAAAAGTTTGACAGAATTTGAAACATTTGTCTTGCGTATTGAGGCTTCAGAAGAACCAATAATCCTGAGTCCTTTAACAATTAAGAATTATGGCATAACCACCTACCATTGAGTTATATTTTACAGACTGCAAATAATTTAATGGATGAGCCTGAAGGTTATCGAACTGATCAATGAATGAAAGGAAATAGAAGCTGGATTTTCAGTTCTAGAAAATATTGAAATCAAAAAGAAAATTCTTTATCCCAAAACTCTATCTCATTTTGTTCAATGGTTTTCAGCTATCAGTTTATGGGAAAGATTTTAGACAATTACTTTAAAATAAGTATTTTCGTAGCACAGCACTTTAAAGCCATAGCCGTAATTAGCAGCTCCACGGCAAAATCATGACAAGGTTCAAGAGTGGGTTTTGAACCTGTTTGTTTTTGTTGTTATCTTTATGGTTGGAATAATTCCTGAAAGCTTTTTCGGCTGACACTTCTTGAAATTCGTTTGAAAAATGTTTAAATGTATAATTGCGTTGTGTGTAGATCAGTTGCGTTTGCTACTATATCAGTTGAAGTCAACATTAATCATGAGATGTATCGCCAAATAGAAGGACTTGCTGTGGGAAGTCTTCTGGGTCCGGTACTGGCAGATATTTTTGTCGGTTTTTATGGAAAAAAACATTCTGAGTACACAGAAAGACCTAAGATCTATTTCTGATGTGTGGACGACACCTTTGTGAGCCTCATAACGAGCCCTGAGAGTAACCATCTTTTCCAAAAACTAAACTTGTTACACCTATGCCTCAAATTCAATTTTGAGAATGAACAAAACAGACCCGAAACCTTTCTTGATGTTCTTGTTAATAAGTGTGAGACTACATTTCAGAGTTGTGTATATTGCAAACCAATCTTCACTGGACTGCATACACGTTGGGATTCCAATAAACCGAAACTAAGGAAGATAAATCTTATCAACACATTAGTTCCTATCGCACTTCTGATTTGCTTTAATAGCAAATTAGCTAACGAGCTGTACACTGTAAAGTCTATTACTTTCGAAAATGGTTATCCCGAAGATGCACTCCTTGAATATTTTTTTGAATGGGAAAAGTTTGGCCCACAGAAGTGTCCCGTGTATCTGAAAGTACCATGGATTGACAATGTATCTACACGCTTGGCACACTAAGTAAGATCATTACGAGTTTCTTTCTTCCAACTGAACCACGTGTCACGAAGGAATTTCTCCCAATCACTCAAAAGGACTGAGTCCCTACCACACAAAGATCTTTATCAGTGTATGAATTTGCTTGACGATGTTATACTCGGTAACTACGTCGTACGCTCAAAAGATTTGAAAGCAGAAGCAAACAACGAATTCCTACCTGTGTTTGCCTGGAGAAGAAACAACCATTTCACATGAGTCAACCAAAATTAATTCAACCATCGGCCACCACCCGTTCTTTTTCAATTTATTGCTACTTTAAAAATGACAATAGTTTGTTTCGTTTTGTAGAATACGTTACATCGTTAATGATCCTTTGTGAAGAAAAGAAGTGTTAAAAGTTTGTAGATTATTGTTTTCTGCTGTTTGGAGGAAAGATTATATTCTATCATCGCATTTTGCGCCAAAAGGTACTGCAGCTGAGAACCTTACGCTAAAGAATTCAATTTCGACCACAGCTGAATTCTTCATGGGGTTCATCGTTCATTTGTGAAACTTTTTTGGTGCTGTATATATTGAAATCAATTCAACCGTAGACAAGAACGTGGGGTTTGCAATTGCCCAAATACTTATGAACATCATGTTCATTGCAGGATTATTGTATATATTACAACACTATATATATCAAAGCAATACTGTAAACGTCACCCTATATATATTACAGTGATACTGTATATATCACAACACTGTATATATTACAGAAATGCTTTATACATTTCAGTGTTGTGAGTATAAGCAGCAATACTTTAAAGCAGTAGCTCTTGACCTTTTTACGACCATGTCCCTTTTCAGTGGCGGCAACTTGCCATCACGCCCCCATTTCACTTTCAACCAAATGATCAGTTTGAAATGCATGCTGTAAATATGAGAAAAAAAATCCAGTGTATTATTTTCATTACGATTCTATTCTTAGGAGAATCCTCAAAGTAATTAGAGAAATTCTTACTTTTTTCTAGCAGGCTCGTGTCTCCCTCTCGATATTAATCACGCCCTCTAGGGAAGGCACGCTCCCTCCCTGGTTGAGAACCAGTGCAATTGAAGCAACGTATACTTCACAAATACAATTATAGTGCGATAATCTAATTTGATTTTGACACTTCGTCGTGCTCTGGTTAATACGCTAGTTCTGTGACACAGCGCATGTCGATTCTTACAAGGTGCCTCTTAAAAGGAGAATTGAAGGAGAGATGTATGGTTAAAGCTTGAAAAAGGAAACGCATTCAGTCGAAGGTGAGTAAAGACTGAATAAACCTCAGTTTTGTTGGCAAAGTGCACTTTTTTTTATCTTTTAAGTAAGTATATATTGATACATACCTCGTCAATAGCAGTATAGAATTGAAAGAAAATGAAAAGCTGAACAAATATCTCAGACCTCGCTAAAGAAATCAAGAAAATAAGGATCAAGATGGCGACAATAGTGCCAATCGTTGTCGAAGCAGTTGGAAAGATCCCCAAAAGAACTAGAAATCTGAGGAAAAATCGGAACTATTCAGATATTATTCCAACTTTCAAAACGGCTAAAATACGAAGAAAAGTGTTTGAGTATTGAAGACACTTGCTGTTCCTTGATCTCCAGTGTAAGCCACCAATAACTGCTGGTGTGAACACACACTACTGGAACATCAAGATTCAAACGGTTCACCTAATCAAAGGCCAGAATAATAGATCTGGAGGTAGTGAACAAGAAAAAAAAAACACGTCTCAGATAGTAGACGTTGCAACCTCAACAGACAGCAGGTTGAATCTGAAAGGTAGTCGAAAGTTAGGTGAGTAAGGTAGTTAAAGCTTAGGGATATGAGGGTGACAGTAGAGACAAATGATCATCAAAAACCTAGAAAAAAATGAAAACCCTGCAAATCCATGGGAGGACCAATATCACATAGACGATGGCACTCCAGATGTCGACGAGAATATAAAGAAAAGACCTGGAGTATCAGGAGACTTGCTGTCACTTAATCTCCTGCAAAGGCTGTCAGTCACTACTATTGCAAAAATTCAACAGTAATAAATGGCCATGTCCTAGTGTCTTTTCTATTGTTTCTTTGGTGACTCAGCAAACATCGCTACAGCTTAGTTTTTACTCATTCACAGGATATTGTACTCTCGAATCACCATTTATTTTGGTCTTTACATGATTCTCCAAATGAAGAAAAAAATCAATTTCCCGGGAGACTGCAAAAAGTACGAAGAACATTTTTTTTACCTGGTAAAGATAAAAAAAGTTCTTGGAGGATGGAATTATGAAGTTATCTGGAAGATGGCAAAAGTCAAACAGCCAACAATGTTTTCCATAAAGTTAACATTAGAAAGAAGAAGACGAAAAAGAAAAAGAAAAAAGAATTGTATATAAACTTATTTTAACCTTTTCCGTTTCTGATTGTAGAAATCTCAAGCATCGTGAAATTTCTCG
The DNA here is from genome assembly GCA_963457665.1 of Thysanoteuthis rhombus. NCBI lineage: Eukaryota > Metazoa > Mollusca > Cephalopoda > Oegopsida > Thysanoteuthidae > Thysanoteuthis > Thysanoteuthis major. The sequence goes on from OY735201.1 coordinate 40,854,839, forward strand.
ACGGTATTAAAGAATTCATCAGCAAACTTATTTCCTTTCCCAAATAAGGGAAAGCATAAAATCTAGTCCCAATTGAATTTCAGTTCTTAGTTTATTTACCCAGAATCTCAATAGCAACAGACATTTTTTTGACAAGCAGTCAGAATGAGAAGAGCTTGTCGACACTGAAGGCAAGCGGGAGAATAAATCTACATTTTTTAAGTTTTTGTTTTGACTTGAATCAAACGGTAGGCAGTCAGAATATGAGTGCCACGTCACTTGATGCACAGAAGAGATGTGCAGATCTACAATTTTGTATATGAGCTGCAGCGATTTGAGATAAGGGACAGCCAACTGTCAGAAATGTAGAGGAAAAAGTAACAGGTCTGTCGATAAAATTGATGGGATATTTAGACATACGAGGATTTTTGATGAATGTTTAATTTATAATATGCGAACGGTTTTTAGGACACTATCTTAACGGTATATATCAGGGATGTTGGTGATTCAGGTGAATACATTTACATAAGTACGAAGAAACGCGTGGGAGACTGAAGGATACTCATTATAATATGATTATAGTTACATAAAACATGAATACAGGCATACGGTTGACTAATCATAAGCCTTGTTGATTCGTACGCTGACATCTAACAATTCATCCCCGCTAAATCAAAACTATTCTAATAATACAGGGGTGAAACCTACCTTGACTAAAATTTCCTGGGATTATTTTGTCCTGCGTTGGACAATTTTTTAAATAAATTTATTTATTTATCTATTTATTTATTTATTTATTTATTTTTTTTATTATTATTATTATTATTATTATTATTATTATTATTATTATTATTATTATTATTATTATTATTATTATTATTATTATTTGGAACCTCACACCAGTTGCCTGGTGGTAACCGCTGGAGTTTGAGTGACAGCAAGTCTCCTCAAGTCTCCAGCCCTCCTCTCCTAGTACTCATAGGTCGCAGTAATTCTACGATTTACAATTTCACACCGGTTGCCCAGTGGTTATCGCTGAAGGCTGAGTGACAATAAGTCTCCTCAGGTTTTCAGCTAACGTCTCCTCTCTCTTTCGCATATCATGACAGAGCTACAATTCGTTGCAGTACTTATATCTCTAGCACCTTCCTCAGTATCCGTGCAGTTCCCAGTAGTGCTGTTGTTGTTATTATTATTATTATTATTATTATTATTATTATTATTATTATTATTATTATTATTATTATTATTGATTTTCTCACCAGCTGCCCGGTTGTTATCATTGAAGGCTGATTGACTGTAAGTCTCCTCGGGTCTTCAGCCCTCCTCTCATCGCATCTTTCATTCACCTATCACAGCAGTGCTGTAGTAAATACCTTCACCACCATTCGTGTGTGTGTTCTTTTCCTCTTTCCTTTCTCCCCCTCCTCTGTTAGGCCACTACTAATAGCTGGGTCGTAGATCTCATATTTCTAACACTTTGCTCAATATTTGCGCAGTTCCTTGCAGTACTGTGGTTTGCAAAGTCTCAATCCTTCGCTTTATCCCTATTTCTTCTAATCGCACCTTCAGTGTCTTTGATATGGTTCTGAGTTCACCTGCTATTACTGGTACTAACCTGACTTACATATTCCACATTATTATGCAATCTAATACCAGTTGCCTGGTCGTTACCGCTGGAGGTTGAGTGAGTCTCCTCAAGTCTCCAGCCCTCCTCTCCTCATTCTCATAGACCACAGTAATAATGTGGTTTACAGTTTTACACCGGTTGCCCGTTACCAGTTTCACACAGGTTGAAGGCTGAGTGATAATAAGTTTCCTCAAGTCTTCAGCCAACATCTCTTCTCTCCCTAGCCGATCATGCCAGTGCTGTGGTTCACATTTCTGCTTTCATTGTCCTTGCTCTGTTAGGTCACTGCTAACATTTAGCATCGCAGTCCTTATATTTCTAGCACGTTCCTCAGTATCTGTGCAATTCCTAGCAGTGCTGCAGTCGATATAGTTTCAATCCTTCTTCTTATCCCAAGTTCCCCCAGTCTCTGCGTCAGTGACTTTTGAACAGTTCCCAGTGCACCTGCAATGACTGGCACTACCTTGACTTTCATGCTCCACAACTTCTTCAGTTGCTAGATTCTGATATTTTTCCAGTTTTTCACTCTCCTTCCTCTCAACTCTGTGGTCTGCAGGCACAGCCACGTCTATTATTTGTCAGATTTTCCTCTTCTTGTCTACAATTACCAAATCCAGTCTTCTTGCCTGGATGAGGTGGTCATTTTAGATGTCAAAGTCCCAGAGTAGTTAGTGGTTTCCATTCTCCAGGGCTACCCCTGGTTTAAGCTGGTACCACTTTTCCGTATAGTTGGATCCTATTCGTTTACTCAGTTCCCAGTGTATCACCATTGCTACTGACTACATTCACTAGTTATTGGTGTCGGTTCTTTGCAATCTATTGCCAAATCGTTGATTTAAGTCAAGACAGTCCAAGTCTCATTTCGTACGTCGCAATTTTCTTTCGTTTTGCACTTTACATCAGATAATAGTGCTTTTCTCAATATACGAGCAGTGCCCGTTAGCGTTATTTTCTGGATTTCACTGAAGGAAGAGTCGCTGGGGATTCTGGTGCGATGTTTTCCAGTGCCTTTCTTGATCATCCCTTGTGCTTCGACGATAACGTGGACATTTTGGGTTCTCAAGTGTCACATTTTCTGTACCTCGATTTCAAGTTCCTTGTACTTGCTTAGTTTCACAAGTTCCTTCATTGATGTGGAAGATATGGGTTCAAATTATTTTCACTGACCAAACTAAATGTTGAATAAATCATTACATGTCTAATTTTGTCCATAATATCAATATTTATTAGACAGCTTAAATCAATTGAAATTAACTTGTTTTAACTGCGTGAATGTGTAAGAGTTAAATCAGACTCAGAACCAGAAATGACCTCAGTCACTGAAGAAAAAATATATAATGGAGAAGGGGGAAACCTTTTCCCCGCTCGACCCCCCGCAAATTGGTCCTCCTGTCGGAAAGTAAAGATTTTTTAAAATTTCAAACACCCCAATGAAGTCTCTTACTAAGTCAAGACTTCAGAGAAATAAGGAAGGGATATTCACAGACTTGTAACACTTTTGCAATCCTATATCGACCTTAATATAAAGCATGGGTTCAATACTCAGTAAAACTTTTGTCAGCATGTAGTATGCAGAGGGCACAGTAAGCTTGTCTATTTTACCAGCTACTCGTTTATTCATTTCTTCCCAAACCAAGAGAGAATACTGTAGGTGTTAAGGTCAAGTGGATCACTGAAGTCACTCCAACTGCAACCGGTCCTAACTGATCCACCATGGAATCATTCCGTATACACGGGGAGGCTAGGCATTACTAAACTTGATTGGCAAACTAGCGATTGTGTCATGATAAACATATTTTGGTACTAATCCTTATGTTTAATGAGAAACATACAAAAAATATACCAAATCGGTCGTCACTAGGAACAACGAGGACCGCACTCTCCAAAGGGAGGAACCAGTCTTGGGCCAGAAAGAATGCTACTGGAAAAACATAACCCCTCGAGTGACCTGGATGGTCACTTGACCAGGAAAAATCCCAACTCGAACCCTACAAACCCAGCAACAGAAAAACACAAAAATAAAACGTACAAAATGAACACGTGACGAGTACATGTGGTCCATGTTTTATTAATCGCTTGATACACCATCAGCTAACGAACCAAAAAGATAATACCTATAAAACATGAAAAGAACGGGGTGGTAGGAGATCCCTGAAACCTGGATGAAAAAACGCTTGCGAAAGTGAGAAGAGACATAAAGGAGAATAAAAGTCTTAGGGGCGACGAACTGGGAGGAATCGCACTAAAAGTCAGGATAGATCTTAACAAACAGGTAGAGAGTAGTGTGGCTACAGTAAGACATACAAATGTCATGCTCACAATACAAGCAGGAACTCCATTATCTTCTAGCGATGAACCCAAACAAATACCTGAAGACCCTTCCAATAGATTAAGAGAAGGAGCAGCAGGCTGCAGCAACAAAGGAACACGTGGAGACATCAGTGACAGGGAAGATGAACAATATGTGAGTGAGCATTATGACGAAATACGCCGAACAAAAGACGAAATATTATGTGAGCTCCCAAAGTTAGAAAAAAGATGGGGGACAGAGAATTACTGAAAAATAACCATAAGAAGCAAGTAAAGATAGGGAATATTGCTCTAATAGACATTGTTGAAAATCTGACGCCGGATCTTACTGAAGTAAAAAAATAATATTTGAGTCAGAAAAAGTTGTTTCATTAAAGTGCATAAAAACAGAAGAAAAAACAAATGCCCATAACAAAATATGAAAAAAATTTTTTTAAAGAAATCGGAATCGAAAAAAATTCGATAATGGATGAGCTTACAAGCTCTGGAAATCCCAAGATTTGGAAAACCAGGAAAGTGAGGAAGAAATTCAAATTGAAAACTTCAAACGACATACACCCATCAGAGAGACATTAAAACAGACAGAACAGCTGAAAGCCTAAAGAATAAAGGGATATAAAGAGAGAACCAATTTTTACAGGAAAAATGAAATATTCCAAATGAGAAAAAAGCAATTCTACGGAGAGGTAGCAAAAAATGTATGAAAGCAAAAGATGTACCAACTGGAGATCAAACGAGGGACTGCGATATTATCTAGAACCATAAAATGCATGCAACTAGCATCTAACATGGATTTTGAGCTATTCTCCCATACACGCTGTCATGATAACATCATGTGGCTGTATAATGAGATATTAAACTCACCTGAAAAAAAAAACAAACAAAAAAACAAAAAACAAAAACAAAAACAAAACAAAACAAACTCTGGATGGTAAAAAAAAGTCCATACCTGGTACCTAAAACGGATGATCCAGGTAATCCTGAAAAAAATATTGACCATCACTTGTCTCTCTACGATTAACAAAACCTCATCATCAATACCGACAGGGAGAAGGTATGCTTACATGGAGAGAAACAACCTATTTTCGATACAAAAATGCTATTCCTGTGACCTTGTAAAAACAATTGACCATCCTGTCAAGACAAGGCAAAAATCGGTCAAAATCTACATCGGAAAATCTGCTGGTATTACGGAATACCAACAGAAAATAACTGTTATGAACCCTAATCAGACAGTTACCGCAAGATAGGACCATCAAAGCGATTGATTACATTGTAGTCAATGACCAGCTGAATACCACGATACTATGGGACTAAATGCCGATAGGACCACCAAAGCGAATCGACATTACATAGTAGTCCAGGACCGGCAGAAATGAAGTTACCTGTTAATTTCTGCCCCCTGTGAGGTCATGCAATCTGCAATTATAGTCAGTTCCAGAAAAAGAGTTTGCTGGTCCCCTGGCGTCAGATACCCGGCTTCAAGATTTCAAGATTGCAACGTAAGGAGCATGAAGCGAGTTTCTGTTCATCGACAGGTAATTTGCCTGCACTTTTCGGTGGATTCCCCACCCCTGAATGCTTCAACGCTATGCCTGAGCATTTGTACGAATTGCTCTGCTAGTCCATTAGTGGATGCTTGTAATAGAACAGAACGGATGTATCTAATGCCGTTTTGCTGCATGAACACATAATTTGTTGTAAAGAAACTTTGAACCGTTTCTATTTTAAGTTGCAATGGCATTCCGTTACGAACGGATATTTTGGTTGTGCTCCTCAGGTTATATACCTCAGGCAATTTTGTTTTGAATGAATATCCAAAAAAAAGAAAAGATATTTCATGTGGAACGAACCAGCGAATTTTTTTTATGAATGCATGACCATAGTGAACTTGGCTATTCCAGCAGACGTAAATGAACGTACCGGCACATCGAACTGTTTGATTTCTAGCAGTAACCTAGATATTGCACCAGCATTGCAGTGGTTCCTCGTGTTTCTATACTTCACGGTGTCATGATTATATCTCGACAAGAAGTTTCCATATCTTCATAGGTGTACTGTTGTCATTACTGGAATTCCCTTACGTAGAAGAAAAAAATTGGAATTAGAGGCTTGTGATCCGTGACTATGGTAAACTTGTGTCCGAAAAAATAGTGATGAATCTATTTCAACCCCATATGAGAGCTAGTGCCACTTTATCAATCTGGGAATAACATCGCTCTCATATTCTGAGAGATCGTGAATCGAATGCTATAAGTGGCTCTATGCTGTCTTCCATAACATTAGATAACATTAGATAACACCCCGACCCAACATAAGGAGATGCGTTATTTGCCAAGCAGGCCGGTTTCCTTGGATCGTGGTGTGTTCACGTTGTGTCTAAGGTAATCAATCGTTTGGCACTTATAAATTCTGTCTCATATTTAGGCGACCAGGACCACTTCTGATCTTTTTTGCAGCAGCTGGTGCAGTAGATAGAGCCCGACGGCCAGATGAGACAGAAACCAATGATAGTAGTTTCCTGATCCGAAGAACAATCGAAGCTAGTGTACATTGTTAGGTTGTGGCTCTTCTAAAACAGTCAGCTCCTTCTAGTTTTTTTTGTGTAGTCCTGAAGCAGTGATATCATGACCCTAATAGATAATCTTCTTCTCAAAGAATTCACGAGTCGTCAAGCTCGCTCTGAAGTTGTGCTCCTTAAGACGTTCAAGTTCTTGCTCCACATCGTGCAAATGTTCATCATCATCATCATCTGTAGTGATCATTTTCTCAATTATGTATTCTGCTTTCGGGCACATTAGCTAGGACCTGATCGATTTCATGCTGTCAGACTGCAGGGCTTGATTCTATTTCAAACGCTAATCGGTTTTGTTGATATAATCCTTTGTGAATATTCAAGTTCAAGCACTGTTTCGACAACTAAGTCATTTCCATTAGGAAATATGCTTCTTTCAGATCAATCTGAGTGAACTGTTTATACCTGCCAGATTTGGGAATATTTCTTCAACTTTTGTGCAGGGTATATTGATCTACTTTCACACATGGATTCACCATCGACTCGTAATCTCCACGGATGCAAACCGCTCCAGGATGTTCTACCACTGGTACGAACAGCGTAGTCCTATTCACAGGTCTATACCTTTGTCAGAACTCTTAGGTTTTCCAATCAGTCTAATTTTGCTTCAGCTAGTCGCATGACATATGATATAGGCTCAGCTTTAACAAACACTGGTGAAGTATTTTCCTTGAGAGTCAGTATGGCTTTGACTCCTTTCAACGTCCACAGATCATTTTGAAACACTTCAACAAGCAATGTTTGTAGTCTTGTCTGTGTGGATTTTTGCACTGGTGTTACTTTCAATATTTTAATTTCATACCAATTTAGTCGAATGTGACGTAATCAATCTCTGCCATACCGTGCAGAAACGGCTGGATCTACTGCACACAGGTCCCTACCGTCGGCTTCAACATTATTGTACCCGGCACATAGATATTTCCCTTTGGGTGCAGACGATGACCATTGTAGATGCGCATTTTAATGTTTGTTTTCAACCATTCTATATGTGATAATATCTTCTCATTGATTTATTGTAACAGGACTGAAATAGCTAATCTGGTGTCCAACTCGATCATCTGGAGTTGACCTACAACTTTGGGTGTAGCCGAAATCGCATCAATATTCCTAGTGCTCACGCTATTGATGGTGAGATTAGTCACAAATAGATCCTTATCATTAGTACTGTCATGCGTGGTGGTATGAATTCCAGTCCTATTGTCTTTAAAGATCATTGAAGTCTTTTTCACAGCAGCCTCACATTCAAAGTTGGAATTCAGCTTCATTTACAAGTAGCCGATTCGTTTCTTTGGAGAAAACAACGTGTTATTTCAACATCGTTTTTACTCATTGTTGCATCTTTCGCATTCTGTCTTTCCAAACATACTAAAAATGAACATCTGACTCAACTCCGTCAGTCAATCTATTAGAGCACATTTACCAGCAGATGGAGATGTGATCCGTTATTAAAAGTTTCCCTTCAGACAATTGTGGTTACCTAACTGTTTCCTTTGTCAAATGTGTCTTTCATTCAAGATCAGTTCATCTTCTATTGCTATATTGCACCCCAACACACGTGTGCACACACTGAGAGTAGGTGTTTTGCGGCACAGAAACGAACATTTATCACACATTATTCTATATCTTACCACTTTCTTAGTTATATTCACAAAATAAACCTGTCGTTTAATCTATCAACTTTGTTGCCAAAAATATGAATATGATACCGTCCAAAAATAAGCACACCACTACAAAGAAGTATTTTTGCCAAGAGTTTCAATGCTGTAGCGTTTGGTCATAGATAAAACCTGATAATACCCGTTTTGATTGCGTAATGTTCAGCTATGAATATTGAAAAAATCATATGATATTTGGTTTAAGACAACAGGAAGGTATGTTGTCAGATGACAAGGGTGTTTCCAATCTTGACATTGATGATGCTATGAATGACGACCCAAAGGACCATAATTTCCATGGATTTTTAACACTGATGCCTAATGTTTATTCCGTATTATTTGTTCATTCCTTAACAATATACCCCATGGGGAATTTACAATAGTACTCAAACCGTCTCTGCCTGGCATCGTTGTTAAGATAACGTTGAATTGATTCAATCTATCGCAGGATAAAAATAAAAGTTTGAGATGGTGTATGTGTTTTAACCAGATCACATTACTACTCCACAAAGTTCTTTGTTATAAAAACTAATTCTTCTCAACATTTTTTCACCCCATGAGGAGTTGAAAATTGACCATAAGACAAATCTACCTCACCAGATAATAGAAGAAGCACGATGTATCTCATCAAGATCAAATTAATCAGGCGTAAAAAAGCTGTGAAGAAGAATTTCAATATTCATGCTGAACTATCACATTTTGCTAGATTTTGCTTAATTTTACGCCTTGGAAATTTCTGAACACATGAGTTTTGTTGTGATCTTACTTGAATGATTAAAGAAACTAGAAAACACCTAGAAGGTACATACTTCTTCAAATGGCATTGTCAGGGTATGTAATTGTGTATGGATCCACCCCAAATTTGTTCACTTGTTCTGTAGCCCTTTATTGGAATTACATAACGAATTAATTGAGGAATTCTGGATACATCATATGGACAGGATGTGCCAATGCATAAGTAGATGAAAGATATCCATCAACCAAAATTTTTTGATCCATCTCAAAATTTATCAAGGTCCTTGCTTACACTATTGTCTAATTTCTAGAAAACTACATTGAAATCCATCCAGTACTTTCGGAGATATGAAGTGGGCGAATGAAAGAAAAAAAAAAAGACAGAAAAAATGTACATAGTGCCCACTGGATTATCCGCTGGTATATGACCGAGACTGCTTTGTTAACAAATTCTGGTTGTAGATAAGAGGACATTTCTTTCGATGTATGATATGTTTGGTAAGCAATTTGATACCCTGATTTTTGATTTCTATCTTATGGACTATAATGTTGCCAACGACCTGTCAGTGAATTTAATCAGTAACGACAAGAACTGGGATCACGCGATACGACAAGCTGCCAGAAGGCATTTTTCGACCTGGTCCGCATCGGTGTACACCTGCTGGCACGTATATGCATTCAAGACCCAGGAAAAGGTGGAGATCGGTGGAGGACAGGTTCGGTGAATATAGATGGGTAGCACCGGACCCTGATGATGAACTGCATCAGTTCCTGAGGGTTGGTTTGCGCAGTATGAGATTTCCCGTTATCGTGCACCAGGATCGGACCCTTTCCGTTAACCTTAGCCGGCCAAATTTTTGCTGCCTCATTTCCATAACGAGAAAAAAAAAATAGGAATGTACGCAATGCGATGGGAAAACAGCCATTTATTTTCTCACGACAAAAACAACAACAGCAACAACAACAACAACAACAACAACAACAATAATAATAATAATAATAATAATAATAATAATAATAATGATAATAATAATATTGAGATAGAACAATTAAAGCGATATGTTCATAAAATGTCATGTGACATATTAAAGATTTGTTTTTACCGCCCTAGCAGCTTCAGCATAAGATTTTTTTTCTTTCCTTATCGTCAAGAACTCACACATTTTTGCTTATTTGGGAGACATGCCATAACTTAATCTCCTGTGAAAACCCACATTTACCAGAGTGAAAATGGAATGAGTACTCCCCGAATATACTACTACTACTACTACTACTACTACTACTAATAATAATAATAATAATAATGATAATATGCTCTTTTGGCTCCACATTTCACATCATTATTATCACTTTGTAATGTGGAATAGATTTTGGGGTGACACGCACCCGAAGTGGCGTCACTCATTTCATCCTGTTGCTATTCCACTCATAGCTGTAGGGTTCAAACTGATTTATGTCTTTACCTCAGTGGCATCAATTCGAAGTGAACGCAAACTGTCCCAGCTTGAGTTTCAACTTGTCTCGCCGAATCCATTCTCTACCCAGTTGGACACTCCTGCACCTCCAATACCAGGAATGCACAAGAAGAGAAGGCCTAGAGAATGAATCAACTTACCGAAAAATAAATTTGCTAGAGTATTAACTATACAGGGTCGATATAAATATCTGCTGAGCCTCAAATTCAAATATAAAACAGGAAAGAATGAAAGTGAAACTACCTCAGGAGAGTAAAGGAAATATTAATGATTAAGCTGAACGGTAGAAAGTGAATTAGGAGGAACGAACACATGGGCGGTATCGGTAGTAATATGTATCGGTAACAGATAAAATGCATAAAGAATACATACATCCGATGACAGAGTCAGAAACAAGCCAATTCGGTTGTGAAATCTACAGCCTTTATTTATCTTCCATCATCTTTCAGCTTCCTTTTCTATCCCCTCACCACAGCCAAGGGCCGTGGTCACCTTAATCTGACACGTCTGATCTTTCCAACTTTCATGCGAGACCAACTAAAATCTCCCCCGCTCATCAAAAGAGAATGGAATCTAATTCAAACTTTAGCCGTTATCCCCATTAAGGTCACCCATTCCTCCTCTATCGTGCACATTTTGGCTGCAAGCCAGCCAAATCCCAATACTGTCAACTTTAGGGAAACACTGCTTGATACTAACCTACCTCTCGGCGTCATACGATACCCTCTTCCTGTCATCCCATGTGATAACAAAGATACGCAAGACCATTTTTCAGATGGACAGAGGATGATCTCCAATCAATAGTCCGACGGACTAGGAAACCTATTGCAATGCACTGACCTCTGCACTCCAGAGATGACACAGAAAGATTGTGCGTGGAGAGGAAAGAAGGCGTGAGGGATTCATTCGCATAGAAATCTGTGTCCAAATGGCAGAGACGGGAATGTAAAAGCATGTGCAACCATGCAGTGGAAATATCATGGAAAGCGCTTGAAGCATTACAACAAAGAATGAAAAAGTAGCAGACAAGGGAGCTGTAAACAAAAACAGTGAGGGCAGGAAGATAGTTACTCAAAAGACAGTGGACTGTTGAGAGGAGGCTTGGAGACTTGGGGATTCTTGCTGCAATGACCACCAGGCAACTGGCGTGAACAAACAGACTCGTCAGTTTGGCTCGGTTGGTAATGGAAACCCCTAGCAATCACTTGGACTTCATTTCAAATCACGGTAAGGAAATTCGAAACATCGATTTGGTTTGACGTGACAACGGACAATCAGTTGAAGAGTTCATCCCCTAAATAAGGAGAGGATTGTTCTCGTTACAGGGAAAAACTTGTACTGGAGTTTTACAACAAGAACTAGAAAAATGACAACAACAACAACGATAACAGAAATAATAATAATAATAATAATAATAATAATAATGATAATAATAATAATAATAATAATAATAATAATAATAATAATAAGAAGAAGAAGAAGAAGAAGAAGAAGAAGAAGAAGAAGAAAGAAAAAACAAGGCAATTTTGATTTTTAAAAAATGTAGCATAATGAAGCAAAAATGTTCTACATACTGTATATCTTTGTCAGTCAAAAGTCAAATGTAAAAGTATCTCTGAAACGTTATTGGGGCGAAATAGGATTTTAGCATCGGACATCAAAATTGTAATAGCGTGGCGCCTTTTCAAAAACATGATTTCAAAATAGTTGGAAAGATGGAATGAGCGTTCTGTCAAGGAAAACAAAATAACTTGAAAGGCAGACATTAATGTTCCAATGAACGTGGAGAATTTTAAAATCTTTGATGAACAATTACTGCAGCGTTAATGGTAAATACGAACCAGTTCGCCAAAATTTTTATTCAAGACAACTGATTCGAAATCTCTGATTTGTGACTTTTAAATTCCATTTATTTTTTTTTCTTTGCAGAATACACCATTAAGGTTTTGAGGGTACTTTTATGTTTGCATTTGGCTGACGGAGATATACAACATACGGAAAATTTTCAGTTTTGTTAAATTATATCATATTTTTGAAAGTTTGGAATAGTCTAATTTTTCTTCTTTTTTAAAAGAATATAACAAGCAAGACACTATCGATCATTTATCATAATAATAATAATAATAATAATAATAATAATAATAATGATAGTAATAATGATAATAATAATACTAATTTTAAAATTGATTACAAGCTCTTTAAAAGAACAAAGTCTATTCAGCGAAAAATCACGTGTAACCTTTTTCTTAGTTAAAGTTGCATTTTCTTTTCCTGAGAATAAAAATTTCAACTATCGCCTAGTCTATTCGCAAGAGAAAAAATGCGAAACATTCTCGATAAAATAGCAAATATCAATCGATTTTGGTAATGCAAGTTTAGTCATAGTAAGAAGAAAAAAATCTTAAAGGTGTGAGAACAAATGTTTCATCGGAAGCCATTGTCACGCATTAAGCTAAATGACGACTGTGCCCTCTGGGGGAGGGAAAAGCAAGTAGAATTTATTGACAGCAAGAAAAGACGTCAATCCAACGAACCGTATTATTGAACTGGAACCTAGTGGGATATAAGTTATTTAGCGAACACTTCTGCAGGCAGTTTCTGACATTATTATTATCATCATCATCATCATCATCATCACAACAACAACAATAACAACATGGAATACTACCTTAATCCTCAACCACCTTAATGGTGGAATCAAATGTAATGACCTCTAGATTAACTATAGAATATTTCCAGGAAACTCACCTTCACCCCCTATTGTTCTGAATTGCATTAGTACCGAACTTGATAACACAAGTTATGAATTCGGAAAATCCATCAATCACTTTTTATACATGGCTGATTTGAAACTGTCCGCCGAAAGCAGTAATCAAATGGAGGGTATATCTAACAGTAAAAAAGCTAAGTGATGATATCACCATAGAATTTAGCCTATATAAATGTGCTAAGGCAACCTTTGAAAGAGAGAAGTTGGTATAGAAAACTCCTATAGAACTAGATAAGGAAGTCGTGGTCCGTGGACTGGATCAGGAAAAGAGCTTACAAGTATCCTGGAATCGTTGGAGGACAAGGGATCGAACATACAGCAATGAAAGAGAAAAAAATAGAGAGGTATGTTTTAAACGATTGGGGATGATCAATCAAACTGAGCTAAATGCACAAAATGAATTTTAAGCTACCAATACTTTAGCGCTACCTGCTGTTACAAACCTTTTCAGTGTGATGAATTGCAATTTTGACAATACGCAGAGAAGAGACGGAAAGATCAGAGAACTATATATAGCATTCATCACTTGTGACCAAATGTAGATCTGCTGGACCCCCCCCCCGTGGAGAGAAGTGGAGAGAGGACTCATCCAATTAGAGGTCACATATGATTGATGGTCGATACCCATTGCGAGCACAAGACCCTAATATTGACGAAAATCTGACTCATTAATGGATACGGGGCTCTAGGCTGAAAACCGAAACGGGAGGTTTCATCCTAGCAATTGAAGACTGAGGCCCAGACACATATTTTAGGGATTGGGGAAGATCCAAAGAATCGCTTCTGTACACACGTTGAGGAGTCTATTGACCGTGTAATATCTAATCGCTCTATCCTAACCCAAAATCAATTAAAAAGTGGGCATGATAAGTTAAAGCAATACTTTCACTAGAATATATGATAACACTATAACTTTATCCATGCAGAAACAAGGTAAGAGCAAAACATCGCTTGTACAAAAGGGTAAAGACCTCACTTTACTATGGAACTTCACCATGTAAAATGACTGCAGTATACTAGTCAATAAATCAGATATGATAATTTAAGATTTCAAAGATCATAAATGCTATCTTATAAACATGGCCATCCCATCTGATGAGGAAAAAATCTCCGCAAAAGAATTTGAAAAAACTTTCAGAATATATAGATCTGGAAATCAGAATCTCAAGAATGTGGCATTCAAACACAACCACTATCCCAGTAGTGGCGTGAGCGCTGGGAATGATTCAGGGAAATACTCATGCATATCTTGGAAAAAAAAAACAAAAAACTAGGAATTCCATCGATATCTGAGACACAAAATCTTGTACTGATTGGTGCTACTCACGTATTAAAAAACTAACTAAATCTAAATCCAATAACCCCTAACTAAAACCTCATCTCAACTTATGCGTCCTTTCGTGCAGCTCTCTCTTCCTGAATTTTACATTTGTTTAAATTCTTTCAAAAAAGAAAAGTTTTATATCTATGTACGTGTCTGTACTCAGTGGGTAGATGGCAAGCGAATAATAGTGGAAAAGTGAGAAGAAGGGGAGAGGAAGAGAGAAGAATGGAAAAAGAAGGGAGGGGTGGGAAAGAAAAGAAAAAAAAAGTAAAAGTAAAAAAATGCCCAATAATATCCCAAGAAAAACATTCATTTACCATAACTTTAAGGTGGAAGGCTTTGTACATGATTATATCAAAAAGTAAATCAAAGGAATAATAGTAGTGATGAACAATGAAACACACCAAAAACTGCAGCACACACAAAAAACTCTGACACACCACGGAAGACTAGGGAAAATTGTACATCATTTCAACCTTCTTTTGCCCCCAGTTGATGGTAACGACTCAGGTGTAGATTGTAACGGACAGATATTATTATTATTATTATTATTATTATTATTATTATTATTATTATTATTATTATTATTATTATTATTATTATTATTATTATTATTATTATTATTATTATTATTATTATTATTATTATTATTATTATTATTATTATTATTATTATTATTATTATTATTATTATTATTATTATTATTATTATTATTATTATTATTATTATTATTATTATTATTATTATTATTATTATTATTATTATTATTATTATTATTATTATTATTATTATTATTATTATTATTATTATTATTATTATTATTATTATTATTATTATTATTATTATTATTATTATTATTATTATTATTATTATTATTATTATTATTATTATTATTATTATTATTATTATTATTATTATTATTATTATTATTATTATTATTATTATTATTATTATTATTATTATTATTATTATTATTATTATTATTATTATTATTATTATTATTATTATTATTATTATTATTATTATTATTATTATTATTATTATTATTATTATTATTATTATTATTATTATTATTATTATTATTATTATTATTATTATTATTATTATTATTATTATTATTATTATTATTATTATTATTATTATTATTATTATTATTATTATTATTATTATTAT
>OY735201.1:40872964-40967964 GCA_963457665.1 Thysanoteuthis rhombus
TTGGCTTTTTCAAACGAAGATGTGTTGAAGATACGGGGAAATATCCGTTATATAAGGAGCATGTTGTTTAGTGGGCGAGTATAGTTATTAATAATTATACCAAGTTGTATGTATACGTGTACAGAAAAAAAACAGGACAGGGTTGCTCTGTGTGTATGGTGATCAGGGAGGTATCAAATAACGTCTTGGTGTAGATCCGAATCAGGAAGTGGATCTTCAGGTATTTTAAAACATTGAGGCAATAAATATACTTTTGATAATTATGTGTCTGTCGGGGAAAGTATCAGGTTTCAATTTTGTGTATATGTGGGATTGATTAGGGTATAGCCAGCAGGGGAGGTATCAAATGGCACCTTGGAGTGGGGCTGAAAACAGGGAGTGGAACATCCAATGTTTGGATGAATTTGATTTGTTTGTCTTCAGGGGAAAAATATCAAGCTTCATGTAAAATTAAAGAGTGGTGTAATTAACATCAAAAGAGAGAATTGATAAGTTTGAGATCAAGTAATTTCCTATGGATGATGTTCCTGATTTGGAGTCGTGTCATGAATCACGTATTAACTGCTGACAGGAAAGAGTTAAATAGGCGTTCATGTACTGATCAAATAAAGATAAATAGGCCACGGAGATAAATACGGGGAAAAGGGAGTAAGTATAAGGTGTTAATGAGGGTGTGCTTGAGTTAACTAAAGATAATTAATGGCGAGTTCATGTGTGTATCTCTATGAGAGCTGGAAATAAGAGATTGATATTCTAACAGTTTGGGAGACGATAAGGTTTAGCGTTTGGGCTGATATAGTATATTGGTTATCTATATGATTCGATGATCAGGTTTCCGAATTGTTGAAACCAGTCAGTCTTTGATCAATGGTATTACATTGAGAGATGCCGACCGATTCGATCAATTTTTTTTGTTGTATTCTTCCTTTTTAATGGTGCAGATACGTCGTAAATCAGAATTACGGCCTAATTTGTTTCGATGTCTTGTAAGTGAATTGGTATGGTCATCTGTTTCGAGTAAGCTGAGAACCATGCAACGTGCACATGAAAGAATAATGCTGGGCCTCACATGGAGAGACCACAAAACAGCACAACACATCCGGGAAAAGACAAGAGTTAGAGACATCATAGAATCCATAAAAAATCTCAAATGGCGGTGGGCTGGCCATGTTGCAAGAATGGCTGACAATCGATGGACATCACGACTCACAACATGGATTCCCCGAGACCATATGCGCAACCGAGGCCGGCAAAATATTAGATGGAGAGATGAACTAGATAAGTTCAGGAAGTACTGGCTCCGTGACGCCCATGATAGAGAAGTGTGGCAAATCCTGGGGAAGGTCTATGTCCAACGACGGACGCTAAAAGACTGATGATGATGATGATGATGATGATGTGTTGTTCCTAAATTCTTTTTTGATTGGTGTGGAGGTTTCTCAAATGTATACTTCGAGGCAACCCTGACAAGGGATAGCATATGTACATGCCTCAGTTATTTTATTCTCGTTGTTTTGTAATCAAGTTTCAAATCGTCTTAGCTTGTTGTAATGTGCTCGTGAGTTGTTGACGGATATCTCACTTCATGAATCATTTGATAATAAGATGTATCTAACAGATATTATATTGTTTTTTCAATTTTTGCAAGTGTTATGTATTTTGTATGCTTTTCTTTTTGCATAGTGTATGAAATAATGGCGATAATGGAGGTTTTCAACAGTGTGTTCAAAGTAATTTTCTCCATTCTTCCAATGGTAGTTGTATATCAAGAGTGCCCTCGGGTTGGACGCTAAGATGATACCTGATTTAATTCTATTGATGTGGTGTGAGTAGGCCTTCTGAATGGTCACTTCACTTTAATATTATCGGGTAAATCATAACACTCGTCGATGTACTAGTCAGGCATTCACACACACACGCACGCACACACTTTTTATTGTTTTAAAGAGTGAATTCAAATCTGTTTATTCTGGCTGAACGTTTTCTCTTCATTATTCATTCTGGTTTATTTGAGGCTCTAAAATCAGAAATGGAAAAAAAGCAAATTCTTGCAGTTTTGTTGTATAGCTATTTTGTTGCATTGATTCATTATGAGACGTAAGGCAACAGAAACTGCTCGCAAGAGCAACCAGGGGACAACTCAGCTTTGGTCCCAAAATTTTGAAAAAAAAGTTGTACATCATAGATTAGAGTTATTCTGATTCGATTTTTCTATTCAAAGATTATGCCTGTTTCTTCTTCTCATGTACAAGGCACTAATCAAATGTTCGGGGAATTCGAAGTGCATGCATCAATCGAATGTAGTACTGACTTTTAAAGCTACCCATTGTGAGTAGTAACCTAATACTAGTTACTACCATCTCCTTCTAGATAATAACTATAAAGAAACGATGGGAAAAAGTTATGATAATGATTCTTCACGAAGTAAAATTTCCCAAGCATTTGAATAACACCTTGTGTAAATGAAAACTTTCAATATTCGAATTCTGTGGACTTGGAGTCAACATAAACTGGTACAGGCCCATATCTAATGATACGAATTTCATTAGCCTACAGTCCGGTCAGATTACCTTGTATACAAATTTTCATTGGCAACAGAAGTTGAAGAATTAGATTTTTACCATGTCAAGATAGTAAAGAAATTTGAACCCCTTCCTGCAGTTGCTCTCCACATAACACAGACTGACAGAAATACCAACAGATATTAAATATGAATACACACTTTTGTTTGGTCGGTTTTATAGAAGGATGAATTGCTGAAGGTTAGACTTCAGCACCTGTACCTTGGTTCTTACTGCTAAGAAATGACATTAATATTAATATTTTTCCAGATTGATTTATTGTGAGATACAAATATTCAAGATGGTACTTGTTCTCTCAGAATTTTACATCTTCTTATGTTCTCATTCACAAGTATCAACAGTCGACACATCTAAAGCTTACATCTGAAGAAAGTACAATAATTTATAAAGATAAACTTTCGTTTCAATTTTGACACAGAAGGGAAAACTAACATTTTTTTCCTTCTGAAGGATTATTTATTATTGATTTTGACTAGTATTTTTTTCATTTTAATTTCCCGTTTACGACAGTGAGTAAATAATAAATCATGTTTACTCTCAGTCGTAGACTGACGGTATGAGTAAAGTTGTGTCGAAATGCAAGTAAAATTACTATGAGAGAAAATATTTGTAAAAAGAATTATGTAATTTATTATTAATTTTGACTAGTATTTTATTTCAGTTTCATTTTCACTTGCCTTTCATCGCAACTTAGTAGGTAAGAAAATAAGTCTACCACAGTGAGTAAATAATAAATACTGTTTACTCTCAGTCGTAGACAGACGGTCTGAGTGAAATTGTGCTGAAATGCAAGGAAAATTAGTATGGAGGAAAATATTGGTGAAAAAAATTATGCAATTTTAAACATGGTACCATAAAAGATTGAGGAGAAATCAACAGTGTGCTCAAAGGTTAGATTTAAAGTACTATGAATACTAGAGTTCTCGTTGCCTGGTCAGTAAGAGCAGTTGGTACGAATCACCAGGTTTCTCGAACCCCACAGAGAGATAATCTTTTATTTCTGATCCACGCCGTTTACTCACAGTCACCGATTGACGGCTTGGGCAAAATCACAATGAAAAAAAACCGAAAGTGAAAGTGAGGAGGAAAGAGCAATCAATAGTCATTAGCAAATAACAGTTGACGATGTTTCAATATTGCTTATTGCTCAACAAATAAATGAAAATTATATTGTTGTCTGAAGGATATATATTTCGTTTTTTTCCCCCAGCAAAACGAAGAATAGGTAATTATGAAATGTAGTGAATGTAAGTAGAAAATTTTTCTTTTATGGTAGGAGATGATTCCTCTTACTGGGTGAGATTGTGAATGGGAAGAGGGATTTCAACTAAGAAAGGTGTACTTTTAAAATTGCTTTTTTTTTTTCGTTCGCTTTAATTCTTTCAAATATTGAAAATTTCTTTCCATTCGTTCAGAGACTTTCATAGAAGATGAGGCTTTCGACAGGATTTGCTCATTATCATCATCATTAATTTTTTTATTAATATTTACCTCCACTTTAATTTTTGTTGCCTTGTTTTTATCGTAACTCTACCTAAGCCGTTAATCAATGGCTGTGATGAAATAGTCTTGATTGAGACTAAAACACACGTTGTCAGATGGAAGATTAGTTGACGCCCTGTAGCTCTCACCAACTGGGCGACAGAATCAATGATAACTTGTAATACTTCATCTAACAAAAATGTTTTTATTCCTGATGAAAGCATTTTACTCACCGAAGTAGATTAACATCCCCAGAAGAGTTGTGATAATAAAGCAATAGAAAAATCGAGATGAAGGTAAAAAGAAGTAAATAATTATTGTTAATAATTTCTAATACATAATCTAATTAAAATAGATGAATGATAAAATGATTGCTTTATGAGCTTGAATTATTAAAGAACTTGAAAGATTGTTGCAAAGGATGCCATTTCAACACCTGAATTAAATTTTTAAAAAAATTTCTTCTTAGTCCCTAGAATCGAATGTATCATTAATGCCCCAATCTTCATTCTTTTCATCTTTGTGTCGATATATTGTTTCTTTGTTTTCCTAACTAATTTTTTCCTCTTCCCTTTCAGCTTTTTAAAAAATTTTCAGATGGATTCACAACACTGTTTTCCAGGCTTCCATTCTTCACAAGTGAAATTCTCAACTGCTGTATAAAACCAAACTCGAAAAAAAGAATTGTGGAAAACAGGTCGAGTTTTTCAGGACATAATTTCTGTTAGATGTTATCAACGTGGTATGGATCTCAAACTAGGAATTCTCGACTCTTCTGTCTTCAGTGTCGTAGCAGAACAGTGAGGAATTTCATAAGATAATGCCTTCATACACACACACGTGCTTGCACACGCACACACACGCACACACACACACACACACACACACACGTGCGCGCGCGCACACTGAGGTAACTATTTTAGCAACGAAATACACCACGAGATATAGACTTTATAAGGTAGGTACATATCCAGTAGGTCTAAATAGAATTAGATAAAATGTTATTGATATTGTTTATTCAATCAGCCCATGGCACATAGGTATTGGTGA
Organism: Thysanoteuthis rhombus; assembly: GCA_963457665.1. NCBI lineage: Eukaryota > Metazoa > Mollusca > Cephalopoda > Oegopsida > Thysanoteuthidae > Thysanoteuthis > Thysanoteuthis major. The sequence goes on from OY735201.1 coordinate 40,878,079, forward strand.
CGTGTTTTATCGAGCTGGTATGGTGTTATCTAAACCTCTGAAAGCTGATAGCTTATCTGACTAGGCTCTGTAACCAAGAAAATTGGACCTTAAAACTATGTAAATAAACAATAGGATTGAATGGTACAAAACTTAATTGAAAAACAAAGAAACATTATTTCGCGTGAAGAAAGGATGCAATAATTGTTGCAAATGTATTCAGCCAGAAAATATTTCAGGATACCGCAAAAGCTAACCACAGGAGAACAGAAGGCACAATATGACATTTCCTAAAATTGAATCAATGAATCGATCATATAAGGCGATTCAATAATCCTCAACAGCGTAATTATAAATATATATAATGCTATTAGGTAATGGCAAAATTTCCAAGTGCCATTTTTGACAACTAGAGACTAAATAACAGAGATAAAAACTGGTTTTTGCCGGGATGCTATGGGTGCATCTTATATGAATACGAATAAAAAAAATCCTTGTTTGTATCTAATAAAAATAATCAACATACAGAAACAACAGCAATACTGATGTTAATTAAAATGAGAATAATGAAACATAAAAATAGTGACTGAATATAATGAAAGCTGTTCAAGGGAAGCATTTTCTCAACAAAATAGAAATTCACTTTCAGATTTCTAAATCGTTTTTTCATATAAGCGTTTTTTTTCTTCTTTTAATTCAAGTGATTTGTTCAGATTTCGCTTCACTTTTTTCTAATTACCTGTGAACGAAACACGTTTTCTTCGCGGTTTTATGCATGAGTGACATCAGTACAAGTTTGAATGATTTTTTTTCACTTAGAGATGACATTCCGGACTGTGAATTCGCATTGTTGTGAAATACAAAAACGCAGACTAAAGTAATAAAATATTGAGAAACGCCATGCAATCAGGAACAAAAGAATTAGAACGCGTGAAAGGAAAATGGTTTGGAAAAGAATAGTGAAAAATTGTTTGAATTAATGAACATTTCGACGAATTTCAAAGAGAAGCAAAATGAATGAAAATGAAAGAATAAAGTGAAATAGGGAGGAAGAAGTAAGTAGAAAAAGAAGAGAAGTAATAAAAGAATTTCGATGGTTGAAATACTAAATCAACGAAGTTAGAAAGTCTGAAAGAAAACTTGAAAAAAAGAAAGAACTAGCATAGAATAAAGAATACAAAAAATGCAAAAATAATATAAAAAAATAATTGGAGAAAGAGTGCAAATGAAAAAATGGAAAAGAAAACGGAAAAACTGAGTGAAAAGAGAAAAAGATAGAAGCGAAAATGAAAAATGAAAGAAAGTAAGGAGAAAAGAGTGAGAGGAGTTAAGAAACAGTAGCATAAAAGAAAGAATGAGAGTAAATAAAGAGAGGGAAAAACAAAGAAAGAAAGAAAACAAATAGATGTTATAAGGGACACAAAAGAAGGAAAAAATGAAAAAAGAAAGGAAAAGATAAATTAATAAGACAAAAGAAATAGAAAAACAGGAAAATAGAATGACAAGAATACAAAACAAAAAAGAAAAAAGGGAAAAGAAAGGAAAGAAAAAACAAAAACAAATGAACAGGAGAAAAGGAAAAGAATGAAAAGAGAAGAGAGAAGGAAAGAGGAAAGAAAAGGAAACAACAAAGAAAACAAAATTATTTAAAGAACAGAAAGGACAACAAGAAAGAAAAAACTGTACGTGAAAAGGGCAGAGAAAAGGGGAAAAAATGAAGAGAAAAAGAAGAACAAGAATGGGAAATAAAGACGGAAAAGTGTGTGAAAAGAAAAAAATGAAAGAAAGAAAAGAATCAGGAAAACTGATAGAAGAAAAAAAGGAAATTAAAGAGGAAAAAGCATGAAAAGAAAGCAGTGCGAGATTACCTACGAAGTCAAAGTTACTTATGCTACAGACCCCATACTTTCAAGGGGCCCACTCTAAATGCTTACAAGATATCATTTCTTATTTAGTGATTCTGCTTTTGCTGTATTCGTATTGTATTATAATGTCCTCAAACTTGCCAGATTTTGGACAACTTTATGACATTTGTTACAGTCCCTGCACTCAATACGACCTTGAAAGAATGAACAGAAGAGGAAATAAAAAAGAATACGAAATAACGGATGAAAAAAGTGAAGGAAAAAGAAAAGCAAAGATAATGAAAAAAGAGAGCCAAGAAAAATGAAAGGGAAATATGAAAAGGGAAAAGAACATGAAAAACAAAGAGGAAAAAGAAAAGAAATGTTGGAAGAAAATCGAGAAAAATAAAAGAAAAAAGAGGAAGGAAATAGAAAGAAAATGAGATAAGAAACTAAAAGAAAGAGAAGAGAATATTGGAAGAAAACAAAAAAGAAAAATGTATTTAAAAAAGTGAAAGTATGCTTTAACAAAAGGGAAGAACTGAGAAATAAGAAAGAAAGAAAAAACTAACAACTGAAAAAAAGGGAGACACCAAACAAGAGGGGGGCAAGAATATAAAAAAAGAGAAAAATTATTTGATAATAAAGAAAAACAAAAAAAGAAGAAAAACAAGAAACATGGAAGAAACAGAGAAAAAGAGAGGAAAAATCGCGGAGAAAGAAGGGGAAAAGAAACGTGAAAAAAAAAGGGAGAATATTAAAAAAAAAACGTTGGGAAAAGAAAGAAAACAAAGAAAAATGACTAAACTTGCGTGAGGAAAAAAAACTGAAGAATATTTTGTTAAGGAAACAGCTAATAAAAAACGACAAATAGAAAGAAAAGGAAAGTAGGAAAACGTGGGAAAAAAATAAAAAAAATCAACGATATTTAAGTGACACCTTTTTTGGTGAGTAAAATAAATGAATTAAATACATATTACATTGGCTACAGTAACATTAATTTCATTTTCTCTAATATTTCGCTCCTCTTTAAACCGAGAACTTCATCAGCGGAAGGTCTTAAGAATGTTAGATTGCGGAACCAATCGAACGTGGAGTAAGCGAGCAACGAGAAAATGGTTGGAACACAAAATTTGATATCATAGACCACGTAGGAAATTGAGTACCCTCTGACGAGGCTAATCGTCGAAGATGGAGCAAAATATTGGGAGAAATAAAAGAAAAAATTGGAATAAACCGAAAACAAACCAATCTGCAAGTGAACAAAAGAGGAAAGAAAGGGACGGATGAGAAAGAAAAATGGCTTTGAGACAAATAAAGTTATGCAAACGGGTAGGAAATCTGAAGGTACCCCCAAAACTCCTCAAAGACTACAATAAAATATCCTGCAAATAATCACAGCTCTCTCTAAAAGAGACGCATTTGTTTCATGATTTATTTCTTTTCTTCTTTTCTCTCAAATCATTTATCAGTAATGGCCGATTGTTACTGAAGCGTTATCGATGTTCTCTATAGAGACTGACTATTTCGCCTGTTCGACAATTATGTCTGATGGTAAAGCATTTCTTCGAGTGTGATTCATTGTCGCGAAAATTATCACCTTCAGGCGGGAAATAATGACAATAGACCCGCAGGAAATCTCGCTGGAACAGTAACTTGTTCTTTCGTTTTTATGTGCATGTATACATGTATTTTGAACGGAAATGTCTGTGAATGACTTTGGCTAGAGTGCGTGTCACTTTATTCTCAAATATACGTTGATATATTCTTTGGTGTGGAAAGTATTTACTTCTTTTTATTCGTAACTTGTTATCCGTCCATTTACTTTGTTTAGCTCTGGCCAATTAAACTTTGTGGTCCAGAATTTCTTATCTGCATTACGAAATCTGACAAAAGAGGACAATATATTTCGAAGAAATTTAAGTGTGCCACTGTTCTGCAGTATTTGTACTATGGCATAGGACGTTCAAAGATTACGATCCATTTATACTCACGCACCAAATGATCTCTCGAAAAATGCAACCGATGTCTCTGTTAGGAATACTTAAGGATAGAAACACATGTATGCAAATTTAGTGTAAAATATGAATATTCATATAAATAATCACATGACAAATTTGGACGCGAAAGGCAAAACGCCAAGTCTCTACTAGCCAGCAGCCAACGATGTATGAACTCAATAGAAATTGCTCTGGTCTTCTGCCGATTCAAACACAAAAAATCTGTCCTATAACGAATGTAACCATTTGATGTAGAGCCAACCACATTAACTATTAGCCCCTACATAGGAATCAATGAGATCTTAGACCTCATGAAAGCATGCTAACGGAATTCCAAATCGTCGAGATGCGTAACAGTGGACAATCTTCCTTGACGCTCATTCTCCAGCGTACATCATCGACATAATTACTTCTTCACTTCGTCTTGAACCGTCATCCACTTTCCTTTACTTGTAAAACTAACAATTTTCAATCCTATTGTAATTCGCCAAAAAGTCTTTTTGTCTGTCTGTTCTCGCTTACCACAGAAACTACTTGATATAAATCCATGAATATTTCCTGTGGGTACAGATTACATATATATATATATATATATATATATATATATATATATATATATATATGGCAGATGCTCTAACCTAGCCCTACACAGAACTGGATGGTCAGTTGAGGCGAATTATATACATAATATGTGTGTGTGTGTATATATATATATATATATATATATATATATATATATATTATTGTGTCATCCACAGACAGCTGTTTTGATGTATTACATCTCTTCAGTGTGGCTATAGACTTAACCCATCCGGTACAAGAGGCGGAAATGAAACCCTCACATCAGACCCGGAGGCCGATATCCTACCTCTGGCCGACAGAACTGGGTGGTCAGTAAGGCTGAATTTAAGCGATATATTCATTTACGCAGAAACTCGTCATCCCTCATAGCGCTCTATTCCTATGGAAGAGCATTGCATAAACTTACAATGGATGAGTTACCTCACTTAAAGAGTGCTCAACCCTGAACAAAGGAGCATTGATATATATATATATATATATATATATATATATATATATATATATATCAGGGGAAAGATTTTTCTTTACTTTCATGAGTCCATTACCGTTTTATGGATTAAATTGAATTAAGAACTCCTCCCTTTTGAAAATTGAAGTTATCTACTTCATATAATCAACCAGTGACGCCCTTTTTCACAATTTGCCCAAATTTTGGACCACAGGCCCCTTTTCCAGTATCAGTCCCCTCTTCCCTAACAGGACTCCTCTTTTCACTAATAGCATTCCTCAATTTTTAACATTATAACTTTCCTTTCAAACTTTTTGCAACTTTTTTTACAATCTTCAGTCTCCCCCCCCCCTATCTCTGGAGATGAGCCTTACTTTTTCTCTTGCCTTAACCTCCTTTTTTACAGTAATTTGACCCCTTTTCACATTATCTTAACGTTCTTGCAACATTAACAGTGGTAATAAATCAAATTTAAAAACAAATCAAATTAAACGCTATCTGATATCCATGTATTTATCTTTCATTTTTTAGGACAGCAATTACCGCCACAAGTTAAGGTGAGTATTTAGTCCCGTAAAGAGAAAATATAATTCTTCTCCTGATCTAAAAAAAAATTTATTGGAATTTTTCAAGTCGTTATATGGACTTTCCTTGATTTCCTGTACATATGATCACCAAACATTGTCAAAATTAAGATATTAAGACCATTGACTGCCTACAGCTCTTTTACCAATCTGCGTATTCTAAATAATATCTCTACATATTGTTTCTTGTCAACAAATATCTTCAACAAAGCAGCTGCATCTTATCTTGCACAAATGAAGAATGTAGGAAGGCGTTTATTAACATTTATGGATACTCTCCATATACATATACATGTATTTATTTATATCAAAATACGTCTCTCTCTCTCTCTCTCTCTCTCTCTCTCTCTCTATATATATATATATATATATATATATATATATATATATACATATATATATATATATATAATGATTACGCTAACTGAACGTGCACACACATATGTGTAACAAACATTACAGTATTCAATATCTATAAGCATTATGTGATTGCCACTCGGAGCCATCATTTGAAATTGTTGGGGAAATCTCAGAAGTTTCTATGAAGTTCACTTATCTCTTTATTGTTTTGCGCAATCACTCAACTTCGGGTGTCATTTAAAAGCTTTAGAAAAATCCAAACCTTAGGAAAATAGGAGACATGAATCAGTAGCAAATAAACACCAGTCAGTGTTTAAATATTTATCGTTGCTTTGATAGATAGTCTCTAGTGACGAAAATATATTTATTACGAGAATCTAAAACAGAGAAAAAAGTGGCTAGATTCAGGACAATGTGGCAATCTAAATGGAATGCACTCTGGGATGATAAAAAATCTCTCTGTATTATGGGATTCGGGTAAGATTTTTAGTACGCATTTTTTTGAGTTGGAGAAATTGTTACTGCCCAATATTACAATGAGCAATAGGCTCATTTGAATGACGCGTATGGAACAAGAAAAAAAAACTTTTCCAGACAAGGTAATTTTGCTGCATGACAACAAAGTATTTAACGAATTGAAACAGGAGTCATGATTTCATTCACAAATTACCCGAGAAAAAGCGCAATGCCATAAAAATCCACGATCAATGACTGAATGAATTGCATGAATAAAAGTTTTTGTACCCAATACAGAAAAGGATATATACATACACCCACACGCGTGCACACGCATATATGTGTGTATGCACGTGAGTGGGTGTGTAGAACTTATAAGTAGCAGTAATACTTATATAGTATAGAAAGCTTTACAGCTTTGAATAACGAACGTATCAAAATCTCTTTTTTCAAAAAGAAACGTGTGTCACTTCAGTCACTTATCCCCCAATATCTGTTCATGTAATTTATGTAATTTTTTTCGGCGTTTCTCTTTTAGGTTGTACACATACTTTGAAATTTTTGTACTATGTGTAATTTTTTTCTTGTTGGGATCAGCAGTTGTTTGTAATATAACCGTTTCGAGGATTTAAGAATAAAACAGTAATATTGACATGGCACCCGAGCAGTGTTTATCAACTCCCTTTTAGGTTTGATTTTAATATATAGCTTATGTCAAACTACACGTAGTTTGTTGTTTTACACAGGGTATTATCATAATGTATGGAATATAGATATTATTTCATACACATAAACTTCATCATCCTTTTCGTTGTACATGACATTTGTTTAACCAAAGTTCACATAGAGCCCAAATTTCTTGCTTTCTCCATTTAGTCTTTCCTGCACCCTCTTGAGGTCATGAAGATTCTCAGCAAAGAGGATGATCTCGAATGCAAATTTGAGGTTTGTTAGGTATCTGTCGTCTATTCTGATTTATTTGTCTTCCCAGTTTAAGTTCCAGAAGATCATCTTGAGGCAGGCTATGAAGAGTTTAGGTGTGCTGGTCTCTCATTTTCTTACCCTTTTTTTCCAAGCTGGAAGTATTCCAAGTTTTTAAGTTGCCCGATGGAACTGCTTTGTCAGTAGATTTGTTGCAATACTCTTTTACTTTGTTGTTAACCTCGTTGATGTCGTTAGGTGACTGCAAAATGTATTTGACAATGAGGAATTAGTGAGTATAACAACAGATGTGACTCTTTGTTTGTGTCACTCCTATTTGCCCATGTGAGTATTAAATCTTACGAGTCGCTTTTAACCCCAGACTGCTTGCAACCGATATCATCCTTAAGAATACTAATTACACAGAAAAACTTCTTCGAGTTAATTTTCTACCAACGCATTCAACCGAAAGATTTGAAAAATCTTTTACATCAACCTCAAAGTTAATTTCTCCACGTCCTACGCTATCATGTTTCCTTCAATTTTTTCCTTAAATTAAATTAAATTATTAAATAAATTAGCCTTATATACATGGTTCAAACGAAAACTGAACCGCCTTGATTGACTATTCTTACAACTAAAGATACAATTTTCGGTACAAAATCGATAAAACCAAGTATCTTTCGTGCTATCCTTGAATAAACTGATAATATAGTTTCGTAAAATAAATAATGGACAATGAAATACTATTTGTTCTAAATGGTATACATACGATTTGGAACGGAGTCTCGTTTATAAAACAATTCATAAACAAATATTTTTATATCCAAATTTAGGAACATTGCTTGCATTCCGTTGTATTTACACTTTAGTCCAAGATTCTTTGGGTATACGATTTTCAGAATTATTTTCCATCATTAAGAGAACCTAAGTCATCAATAAAATAGATAGAATCTAAAAATGAACACGCTCGTTTTATATTTGTTCTAATCAAAGACAACACGAACATATATTCATATCTATGTGAATACAAATTTGCCCAAAGGGCGAAGGATCAATTCCCATAGGGATACTTATAATCTGATAAAATAATTCATTACGTTTTTTGACGTAATCTTTTTCTATAAGATGACTAAAAGTCGCCTTAAGAGTAAAATGCGTAAAGTAGGGCTTGTCTTTTTTTAAATTTACACCAGAAAGCTTTAGAGTTTGTGAACCCCATATATCTATTAGTTCTTCTTGCAAATGCTCATAGTAAAGAACTATAGTGGATCCTGGGGAAGGTCTATATCCAACGATGGGCGATAAAAGACTGATGATGAGGATGGAGTCGGCAGAAAATCAAGAAAGACCGCCACTCAACTGCAAATATAAAAAAGAAAAAGTGACTACCGTTTCAGATCGCATATATCACATCGTTTGCGTAATACAAGCTGCAATCACGGTTGTTTACAGTAACATAAAACCTGAAGCAGTTGGAGGATTTTTACTTCGACAGTCTGCCACTTTTAACCGGGAGAGAACTGGAATTTTCTTGATTATTTCAGTTTTCGACATAAAAGTCAATGATTGCAAACTGAACTAATTGAAAAAAAAGCTCAATCAGCGGAGTTTTCAGAGATTGGTAATAACTTCTACGTCCGAATATTATTGGAAATTAGGACCTACACAAAGGGAGATAGCAATCGTCTTAGTAATGCAATAAAGACACTCGTAGTTGTAATAATAATAATAATAATAATAATAATAATAATAATAATAATAATAATAATAATAATGATAATCCCATGTGGAAAAATGGTATCAGCACAAGCCAGAGGCAGTTTTGGAGAATGACAAACACAAACTACTCTGGGACTTTGACATCCAAACTGACCACCTCATCCAGGTAAGAAGACCAGACTTAGTAATAGTAGACAAAAAAAAGGAAGGCCTGCCAAATAGTAGACGGTGCTGTGTCTGCAGACCATAGAGTAAAAAAGAAGGAGGGTGAAAAAAGGGAAAGATACCAGGACCTAGCAAGGGAGTAAAGGAAGATGTGGAACATGAAAACCTGGGTAGTACCGGTCATAGTGGGTGCACTAGGAACTGTCCCCAAAACGCTGAGGGAGGGACTGGAGGAGATCGGGATTAGGGGAAGGATAGAGACCGTACAGACCACAGCACTACTGGGAACTGCACGAATACTGAGGAAGGTACTAGAGATATAAGTACTGCAACGAATCGTAGCCCTGTCATAATATGCGAAAGAGAGAGGAGACGTTAGCTGAAGACCCGAGGAGACTTATTGTCACTCAGCCTTCAGCGATAACCACTGGGCAACCGGTGTGAAACTGTAAATCGCAGAATTACTGCGACCTATGAGTACTAGGAGAGGAGGGCTGGAGACTTGAGGAGACTTGCTGTCACTCAAACTCCAGCGGTTACCACCAGGCAACTGGTGTGAGATTCCAAATAATAATAATAATAATAATAATAACAACAACAACAACAATAATAATAATAATAATAATAATAATAATAATAATAATAATAATAATAATAATAATAATAATAATAATAATAATAATATAAAAAGCATATGCAGATTTTTTCTGTTTGTTTATATTTGTTTGCTCTAATGAGATGCAGTGATTGGTCAATTTTCCTGCCTGCGTTTCTCTTGAATCTGATCTACTAGATCTCTGACCGAGAATAATCCTTGTGTTTTTTTTTCACATCAACCGACGACATCAATTCTGAAGTAATGTGACTTAAACTCAACCACTTTTTATAAAATTTATGTCATCTTTTAGAGACATTTATTGTGTTTGATTTTTTAATTGCTCTGAAATTCGATAGGTGGAGAGATTGAGTTCTTAAACTGTTTGTCACTTCAGATTTGGTACAACAGAGGATAGTGAGTCTCCATGAAGTCATCAAAAGAAGAAATGAAGCGAATAATCACACAAAATCTACTTTTTTTAGAGAATATACAAATCCAACCATTCTTGAAAAGAAGAGTATGAAACTTATGTATCCTATCGATAGTCACTTATGGAGCTGAAACACAGAACCTAACTGAGAGATTGGCCCTCAAACTGAGATCCATGCAACATGCACATGAGAGAATCATGCTCAACCTCACATCGAGAGATCATAAGACGGTACAGTTTATTAGGGAAAATACTGGAGTCCGAGAATCATTGAAAAAGTTAGAAAACTCAAATGGCGATGGGCTGGTCATGTTGCAAGAATGTAAGACAACCACTAGACATCTCGACTCCCATCGTGGATTCGTATGCGAAATTAGAATCGAGAGAAAGTAAGATGGCGTGACAAGCTAGATAGATTCAGTAAATACAAGCCAAGCGATATCCATGATAATGAAAAAGTATCGATTCAGTGGCAAAATTGAACAAAATTTTGCAAAATTACGTATGAGTGCATGCCATTATTATTATACTTTTGTCTTTTTTCAAATATATTTTACATAGATAAACACAAAAATATTTAAACGCTCTGGCGAAATTTAGCAATTTTATTTTACAAAGTGTAATTTTGCATCCGTATCAATAAAGTTTCGTCTTTGTTTTATCAAGAGTTGACAATCGTGAATGCAATGACACATGATAGCTATTTTGTTGCAATTCAAAAAATGAAAACAGCATCATTTGTACGGATATATTCTAGTAATAATGATAATGATAATGACAGTACAATCAAATGAGAATATCACAAAAAATCGGACATTTATTCAAGATTTGTGCGTCATAACTGGTAGATGTCTCTTATTAGGCTTCAGACCACTGTTGGCTAGAATTCTTGTCCGTGTTCCTTTGATGGCAAACAAGAAGGACTGTGTTGTAACTGAGCAAAATTTTTCTATGGGCCAGACTTTCAGCTATTGTAATTACCTGATAAATTGAGGAAAAGTCAGCTGGATCTTGCCGAAAAATGATTCAAACCAAACAAATATGACAACACATCAGATTATCACATGGAATGGGGCACGTATTCAAGATATGTTTGTTATAACATACAGGTCTTCCCTTGTTGGCCTCCTGGTCGTCATCCTGCAATTGCTGGCCAAAATTCCGGCTTAGGTTGAACAGAGGATAGTGAGTCTCCATGAAGTCATCAAAAGAAGAAATGAAGCGAATAATCACACGAAATCTACTTTTTTTTAAGAATATACAAATCCAACCATTCTTGAAAAGAAGAGTATGAAACTTATGTATCCTATCGATAGTCACTTATGGAGCTGAAACACAGAACCTAACTGAGAGATTGGCCCTCAAACTGAGATCCATGCAACATGCACATGAGATCATCCTGCAATTGCTGGCCAAAATTCCGGCTTGGGTTGAACAGAAGGGATGCAGTCGTTACCAAGCGACTTTTGGTCAAAATGAGTAAGGGCATGGAGCAGTGCAATAATGTGTGATATAGAGACTGAAGAACGTGGCTTACTTCTTGAGGAACACTTCAATGAAGTATGAAACAGATATAAACAATAACACCCGACCGAAGCACAAATCAAAGATGAAGACATTGACACCGAGAAAGAAGAATAAAAAGTCTTGTTACAAGCCCAGAAATAATCAATGCAGGAAGAGAAAACCCTCGCCAAAGATTGGAAAAAAAGGTAAAAGATCCACTTGGACCTGTCAATTGCCTTTTACAGTTGGGAGGCCAGAGACTTGACAAATATGATCGAAAAATAACCAGATTGCTACCATGTCATTGAAATCAGCCAAGATTCTCTTTCTGTTAAACATTTTTCAGTATCAAATCATCGTAACTTGTTCATTGATTAGTTCTCTATCGATGGATATGTTTTTTAATTTAAAGCATTGTAGATGATATTGCTTTGATTAAGGTTTTAGCAAGCAAAGATCACTTTATCGCACTGCATGCAAATTGTCTAAGTCACTTTGGTCAGTTTAGCACTCGTACACGCACCCAAGGTAAAAATAATGAAAATATCTTTTGATCTGAATTTTCCATGCTTGTTCTTAATTACTGTATGTTATGCTGTCCCCTGGGTACTACATTAGGTCGTGCAACGGAGTAATTATCGCACGAGCGAAATAATCGATGATTAATGAGTCTCAGAGAATTTCTTAACCGATTGCGTTAAAGTTCAATGTTTCAAGAATCATCATAAATCTATTCAAGGATTTTTGGATCTGAAAATTTTGCGTATGCCAACTTTGGATGGCACTGCCGGTGATACCAATTTAGCTGGTTTGGGATAAAAATTCAGCCCCTTCAGTTATGACCACCAGAACGTCCGTAGTTATCAGCAGTAACTTAATCTGTGATCATATTCCTACCGCTGTTACACTTGACCGGTGTCAATATTTTGATTGCAAAATTATTTTAAGTGTTAATTTATATAAGCTTTAAAGCTAGAAACAAAATTCAGAATATGTGGCTAAAGAAGAAAAAGAATCTTTATCTAGTTCCAAAAGAGCTGACACAGCTCAAAACATATATTCTGCTGAACTAAATCAGTTTGACTGATTAGTCACAGGAACGATTGCCTCAGAATTATGGATCTTAAGAAAATATAAATATGAAATATGAATTCTCCATAAGGGATGTAACTATTTCTGCCAAACTGAATCCCAGAAATTTTGATGCAAAAGGACTTTCTTTGTGAATCATTTTTTCTATTTTGGACCTTGGGTAGAAACCAGATTCCATTACATCAATTTCAATTCTTTTTTTGCAAAAATTGCAGCTTCTGACTTCCATAACTTCTAATGAATGGATTTTGGTCAAATGAAGTATTTTGTGCTCTTCAAAATACCCTCCATCTTTTACAATAACTTTCAGTAACGGTGCTTGTATAATTATAATTCATCTGACTTCCCTATTTGCAGTATGTCTAAATTAAAAATATTACGGACCTCGACGACCTCATCTACGGTGGTGCAAAAAACAGGCATCATTAGGACACAAGAAGATACATTGAACAATAAGAAGAAAAAAGAGATCAGTAAAACAGATCTCCTGACACAGAGAGACGAAGTATGAAAATCAGACCACAAGCAAGACCACCGGTCACAGACGATGAGACACAAAGGAATACCCATTGCGTTGGAAGTAATACACAAAAGAAGCAAGAACAATGAAAGGCAGGAACTGGTGGCTGTGAATTTAGAAATGAAAGTCAGCCAAGTTGTATCTGTGCTCAAAGATAGAGACAAAGGGAAATTTTAAAAAACATTCAGAAGTTTGGCTGAGATCTGAGAAATCTATAGAATATAACGATAAGAGTCGTGACCGTAATGATTGGGGCGCCTTGAGCTCTGCTAGGAACATAACTTGGGAGATTAAGCGAATCGGAGATTAGACTATCGAGACTACGGTAGTTCTGGAATCTGTGAGGCTACAGAGAAAGTAGCCAGAGTTTCGAGGAGATTCACTGACATTCAATCTCATCCAGTAAGAATCAAACTCACAACATTCTTGGATTGGTCTGAAAGACGGACCTGCTAATCATTGCGCTGTGGTAGGTGTCTACATCTTTACTACGCTCAGCTTAGTATAACATTAGATCAGTATCGGCCAGCCAGGAAGGATAGAACTATAAATCTCTGCTTGACTAGTTAGCTAGCCAGTATTCCACAGTCAGACATTCTAGAATTTAAAAAAAAATCAACGATTAAACAAGAAACCGTGTTTTAAATATCAATGATTAATTTAAAAAAAAGAAAAGAATTTCCATCTTATTTCAGTTGATTTTCATTGCAACTACTCAGACCGCCATTTTACGACCGTTAATAAAAAGCCTAGATCAGAAAAAAAAGCATGTACTTGAACTTTCATCGTGGGAAGCCGATGTATGACAGCTGCTCTTCTGCTTGAGCTACAAGAGCCAGGGATGCAGAATATAAATCAGACTATCTTACAAATGTCCACCCGTCTTTATGTGACAGTCCACCGTAAAAACGATTACTATAACCCCATGAAATTGTCTGTAATCTCTGGGGAAGTATGTTATGAGTAATAGGTACTCTTTGGAAGGTAGGCAAGTTTGTTTTAAAAAATCATCCACGAAATGCGTTGTTTTTTTTAGGGGGGGGACGAATTCCGATTCAAAATCATTTTAAAATAGTCACATGTTTTGTAACCGCTCGAGCTGTTGTCTGATGATAGAAATTCAGTGTTGGTCTTAGAAAGGAAGTTGTGTTTCGATCTTTCTCATACTCTCACGTGATTCCATTATTTGTCCAGTCTAAGTACCGGAAGATCATCTCGAAGTTGGCTGTGAAGAGTTTGGATGAACTGATATCACCTTATCGTACCCTTTTTTTTTTATCTGGAAAGGCCCTGAGTCTTTGTGTAGTCTGATAATGGATCTGCTCTGACTGTACCTAAGGCAACAAATCTCAATAAAATACTCAAAAGAAGAAATCATAAGGAAAATCACAATAAGATGGTAAGCCTTCGGTAGGGCAAGCTCAACCTTTGTTATTTTATTCGATAAGTGGATTTTGAATATGTGTATAAAACATCTTGGCAATAAAGTCAGTTGGAAATGAAAACTTTGGCTGAATTTAGTCATTTTTTTGTCATCACTATCAAATTATTTTTGCAAAATGCCTTTTTTGAAAAGCTTATCTGTCCCAGACTCCTTCCAGTGCCCTTTCTAATAACGTTAATAAAGTTAGTGAGAACTTGGAGACCAAAATGGTGTCTCACCTAGCTCCCAAATGCCTGCCCAGACAACCAACATCCTAAGTTTTGGCTTCTATGTGGGCTCAGCGCCAATTGTTGCCACCATTGAGAAATTCATAAGTTTGTAGGCGTAAGTTAGTCTTCCACAGCATTAATTTACTCAGGATCAAACTCAAGAGTAATTGTCTGCGACACTACTTCGTTGATAATTGCTTTAAATCCCTACCAAAATTTAATTTCTTCGATATCATAATGAGAAAGTAATTGACATTTGTAATTAAAAAGCTAATCTGATTCTATTGTATTAATAGTCATGTCACTTCATTTTTCAAAATAAGAAATAAAGCAAAAAATGATTTAAAAAATTCATTGTTCAACCAAAAGCAAAAAGCGTAAATATTTTCATGTGCTTGGCCCGAAGTTTGAGACAAACGAACAACGAGCTATGCCTGTGTTCTAACCTGGCAGATTTGTTTTTGATACTTAACTTCATGTTAATATTCGTTCATTCATTCGTTTAGGAGTTTATCTATTAGGAGGAGATCAATTATTCAAAGAACTCTACGAATGTTAACTCATCTCAAATTTATAGAAAATAGTTTTTCTTGATGTCTAAATTGAAACCAGCGTGCTATCTATTATTAATTTCACACAGAACAGTAGTGATTCCTATCTTAAATAATGGAGATATCTAGTCAAGAAAAGAATATTGTAGTCGTTATAACGAATTTGGTTTTAGAATAATCGAGAATTATACAACAAAAACCAAGTTTTTAATTTTACGAATTTTTACCTGCATCTTAATTTATGACTTGCTTTTTTAATGCAACTTTTGGTCGAACCAATAACCCCTTCGGCAGTGAGCAAACAGCGTAGATTGGAAAATAAAGAATAAGCCTTGAGGCAAATAGAGTAGATCGGAAAATGAAGAATAAGTTTTGAGGCTTATTCCTAATTTTCTGATCAACGCTGTTTGCTTACCGCCGAAGGGTAAACCGTCTGCGCAAAAGATGCAATGAAAAGCAAGTGATAAATTCAGATGAAGGTAAAAAGTAGTGTCAGAAAAATAAGAATAATCATTCATAATACTTCGTCTAATAAAGATAAAAAAATAAGCTATCAATGTTGCGACTTTATCTTTCATAAGACGGGGGTGTAGAAGGAAGAAAGAGAGCAAGCCTATGCGCGTTGCTTTTGTAACGGCTCGCTCTAAAACGAACGCTGAATGCTACTTCCATTTTCCAAAATTTTTTTGTAAAAGCAAAAAAGTTAATCAAGGCAAACTTTTGAAAAGCAGGATATACTTGTATATATAAATATAAAATACAATAAATCAATATTTACATGCAGTAGCTGATGTACCCGTCTAAGCTGCGTTTGATATTTACGGAATCAAAAAAGGACTAAAGCTTTTAGACTTATAAAAAAAGTTTCCCCTTCACTTTTGACACTTTAAAGTGGAGAGAAGGTCCCCTCTAATCTTGATCCCCTGTAGGTGAAAAAAGTGAATCTTTGCCTTTGACCCCTTGAAAGAAGGAAATATATTCCCCTTCATTTTTGACACCTTAAAGAAAGGAAAATCTCAGTTCGCTTTTGGCCCCTTGAAAGTTGGAAATTTTCTCTTCGATTTTGATACGTTAAAGAGGAAAATATTTCCTTTCATTTTTGATCCCGTATACGACAAAAAGTTCCTTTTCAATTCTAACCTCTTTGAGAGGGAATAGTTTCCCAACTAAAGAGATAAGGTTTTTTTGTTTTCGTGTCGGGGACTACTGACCCAGCATTCTGCCCCTTTTTCGACAAGAGAGACACTACAATTCAATCGGGTGGGGGTCCTACTTTAAAATTATGGGCGTAAATTTTCGGAGTTGACCAACTAAAGAGGCCTATGGACTTTATTCAGAGATAAATTTCAACTAATTGGCTAACTGGCAATAAATAATATCTTTTCTTTACTTCTTATTGTTTTCCATTGGTTCCCACTGCTTCTCGGATTTTACCACGACCCATAACGAAACTCTTACGTATTCTTCGATAAGTCTATCACCATAACAAACCTACAGATTAAGGACAATTTATTTTCTAATAATGCACAAAGAAAATTCTTTTACTGAAATACAAGTTTTTTTTATACGTGATTACTAACTGAGACGATGCACCTAAAAATCTGATGATATTGTACACATGATCTTTGGAATGTTGCAGATTTTTTTGATTGTTTCCTTTCAATGCAGTTCTTGAAAATTATGAAGATCAAAAAGATAAACTGTCTTTGATTCTAATAAATCTACAGATATTGTTTTGGAAGCAGGCAATATAATCCAATCGATTTCATTTCATATTTTGTCAAGTTAAGCAACAAGCTAAGATAAAAAAAATGAAATTGTTTTTTCAAATCATTCAATGACATTGGCTTCAGTTGATATACTGCACTCTTTGCTGGATGGGATTGTTGTGTTTCTCCCACCGGCACCAGAGGTTTGTGGTCAAAGCCAGCAAAGAGTCTTGGACTTCGAATGCTGGTTTTAAAGACAACACTGCAGGTCTTCTTCATTTAGAAGACCGAGGTTAAACATTTATTGTACTCCCAATGATTCCTTTCACTTTGATATTATGCAGTACTTATCTAAATAAGGAAGATTTGGGACGGTTGCAAGAAATCCTTTTCCTCCAATAAGAAACATGCTAAAGTGATGAAATATTGCAAACGCACAGTTGGACGCCCCTCACCAAAAGAACAGAAAACACATTCAACATCTGTTACTATATTTAGAAAAAAATTGTTTTGGAAGAATGAAAATATTTTTTTTATTTAGCCGTATTTTTGTCATACTGTCCAAACCGCTTGCACGAATTATTTAAAGACATACACTATGTGCTAGCTAGATACAGGCCATGTGACTATATCTTTTGACGTAAACGAGTCATTGTGAGGTGCTCAAAAATTGTGGAAGTTCTGACACAGACAGCAACATTCATCAATAGGCAGGTGAAATTTAAACGCACAGAGATTTGGCCATTAGATGCAGAGATTTTCCATGAGAGTGACTTTGCAACGTCCCTGGTCACTGAACGTCCTCTTCCAACAGGACCGATTTCCACTGAGGTCTTTTTGACAGGGGCACCTCCTCTAACTGTACCACTTCTTGCTGCGCCTCTGCTGATTGGAACAGCTCCCATGACAATTGTATTATCATTTCCACCTCTTTACAGTACCTGGTCTATTCATCTTGGTAGTGACTAGACTTGCTCTACCTCGGTGATCGCACAGGAACTTGTGTATCAAACGTGATTTGGTATTAGAATTATGAGTGAACTGATGCTGTTAAAGTCCAGGAATGTCTCATTTTCATCATCTGAATCGGTCATTAGTCATTTTCAGTCATTTGATGGTTCATCCATTCCAGAATATCACAGGACGACGTTGAAAAGTGTTAACGTTACGAGAGACATGGCTTTTTCCCCCTGTTTCTTGTTTTTTATGACTGATTTCTTATTCAAATTATCTCTACTGAATACAACCATCGCTTACGAAGCCTGCTAAGGGGATAGTATTGATAAGAACAGAATATTGAAAAAGTCTCTGATTTTTGCTTGCCAGTCATCTCAAGCTCGCTCGAGCACTCACATATATAGACGTATATAGCCAAGGTGTTGCAAGTATATGTGTGTTTAATGGTGTATGTGTATGTGTGTGTGTGTGTGTTTATGCATGAGTACGTATATCTTCTTATATTTACACAAGCGTGTGCTAAGAGAAAGACAGAGAGACAAGAAGAAGGAGAGACAAACAGAGAGAGGGAAAGAAAAAGATAGAAAGAGAAGTGGATGCACTGTAAACCATAGATATTTGTATACAGGTAGAAGAATTGTGATATAAATATAAATAAAATCACTCGTACGCATATATATATATATATATATATATATATATATATATATATATATATATATATATATATATATATATATATAATCCTACTGTGACTCCTTGTGCTGCACCGTATTTACGAAGTTCCGATTACCAGTTCTAGTGTATGTGGCCGGACCTGCAAGGGTAGACGAAGCACAATTGCCCTCTATTGGCGTAACAGCTAGCTACAACTGGCGTGGCGTTCAAAGGTACCGGATCCAGGAAGGACTTGTTTTACCGGCATTCTGCTGACACCATTGTTTCCTCGGTGGGCATCGAAAGCAGAACAGGGAGGAAGTGGTGCGCTTAAGGGGCAGTTGGTTGGGCTGAAGTGAGGTTGCAACACAAATCCCACTGCACGTTGGGATAACGTGTCTGGCAGGGTTTGGCAACAATACAAATCCTTGCTATAGTAAGGCCCGAGGGAAGGGCAAGAGGTATGATCCAAAAGAAAATACGTGCAGAGGGGATTGCTACATCGATATGGGTTGAACAGGCAATAACTGGCCTGAATGAACTAGGAATCGATAGCAGTCAAAAAATCAATAGGAAAGATCTTTGTGACGCTGAAACTCAACAATTGTAATTTTTCCACCAAAAGGTATTGGAAGCCCTCCCCTGTCATTCTAACCTTTCAGACGGGGCCCATCAGGCATACTTGCCAGAAAATAGGATCCCTGGAACATGTCCTCAGTTGCTGCCTGAGATCCTGGCTGGGGGCGGTATCATTGGCAACATGACAAGTTGGCAAGCGATGTCAGAGACAAACAACACTTGTATCAAGCGCAGCTGGTATTAGAACATGGCAAAGCGCCCATCACAATTTCTCAGGAAGTAAAGAAGCCCCAGAAGCCAAAGACCCAGGGTGGACAGCCTGCAATAGCCAAAGACTGGCCATATTAGTCCTGATACCTTTGCAACCTTGGTTGCGGTGACTGGAGTTATTTTTGCGGGTGCTCCATCCCGAGTTAAACTCAACTCGACCTTGTGTCACATTTTGTTCTTCGTGGGAGCGCAACTGAATAGAATCTCTTCACCGGATCTTGAGGAATGTATGGGCGGAGAAGAAAAGCCATTAGAAACATCTTGGGAATTGCTGAGAGAGCTTCACGGTAGCTCTGGTTGGAAAAGGGGTGATGAATGGTGTAATACGCCAGTTGGACACGTCTGGCTTGCTCAAATTCGTTTGGGTCGCCCGAGCAAGGGTGTATGATGACACCCGAGGACACGGGCTTTCATCATTGACAATGTGTTCAGGTCGCATCATACTCTGTGTTAGTTACTCGTGCGTGCGTGTATGTGCGTGCATGTTTGTTTCAGTGTATATAAAAGTATGCACAGGTGGATATATACAGAAACTGTGAATTGATATGGATGCATGTATACAAAAATACATAATCTTTAAATCATTCAATGTGTGTATGTGTAGATTAGCTTAGAAAAAAGGGGTAGGAAGACCAAGTTGGGAGGTTCTGTCAGTCATGGATGTTGTTTTTACTTCCCGTAATTTAAGTGGAGATTGTTCTTATCAACTCAAACTTAGGATCGAATATACATGTATTCACGAATGAATGCGCTTGGCTTCGTAAGCGCAGTTTGTTGGGAGAGAATTCTACAGCAGTAGGACCATAGACGGCGAGGCTTGTTGGCAGATTTCCGTCCAACCTGAGCAATAGATTTGTAAGGTAGACCAAGCTTTCCCACGGTCAATCCCACACTTCAAACTGAGTTTAGCATTCTAAGGTCCATCGAGGTTGGACGGATTCCAAGGCTCCAAGGTCTCAGGTTTCACAGGAGTGTCTCCTGATAGATGCAAGCTAGCTACGAGGGTCTGCTGTCCCTTTTGAGTCCGGATATCCTTTTCTTACGGAATCCCCACTGCATGTTTATTCTTTTATAAGGCAGAACAATTGTTTAGCTGATAGGGGTAGCTTGTTTTGATTAGTTGTATGTTTTTTATCATGATTTTTTTATCATGATTTTCTGTTTTTTCTCGAGATTTCCTCTGATGGAGTCTCAAGAATAAAAGCCATATACTTTCTTCCAATTATTCAAAACATGTAAAATACAGTTTGCTGGTCAAACATCGAGCTAAGAAAATAAGTGTTTAGGGAGTAAATAGACAATATTGAACAGGGTGAAAAAACGTAATCACCAGCTGGCGACAGTCGGGGACTTATGTTTATTTGCACACTTCGAATATACATATATACATATATATATATACATATAATTATTTTGCGATCCAAAGACAACAGTTTCGTCGTATTAAAACTTTTCAGTGTGGCTACAGACAATCCATTATCTCATCCAGTACTACGAGGTAGGATTGAAACCTTCACTTCAGAACCGGAAGCCGGTATCCTACCGCTGAGCCACGAAACTGGACGGTCAGTAAGGCTGAATTTTAAGCAATATATTCATTTAGCTTGAATTAATATATACATATATATATATATATATATATATATATCAATTTTTGATATATATATATGTATATATCAATTTTTGATTTATATATATGTATATATCAATTTTTGATTTATATATATATATATATATATATATATATATATATATCAATTTTTGATATATATATATGTATATATCAATTTTTGATTTATATATATATATATATATATATATACATATATATATATATATATATATATATATATATATATATATACATATATATATATATATATATGTATATATATATATATATACTCAGCTTAAACAGAAAAAAAATTCATGTCGTAGTAGTGGTGTTTATGACTAGTTTACCAATCTTTGCTCTACATCAGGCACTCAATACCTGCACATATTTCTATAGAAATTGGACGCTATTTTATTATCATCGTAAATGTCTCAGAAAGCAAAAAGTATTAATGTAATTTTGAGGAAGACATTTCTTTCGTAAATCAATTAATACACAGAATAAAAAGTTTACATATTTTCACTGTTTTAATACATGAAACTCTTCATGCCTGAGGGGAAAGAACGGCATAGACGATTATCTTAGAAGTTTGATTTTTCCACTTCTTCTTGAAGAGACAAGCCAATCGCATGGGTAGACACAGACAACTTTTTTCTTATTCACATTAGAAGCAAACGAGTAAGATGTATTACATGATTATATTCAAGATGGAATGTCCACCTGCGGGCATTCAGGAATTGCTTTAGATGCAGATATGCGACTCACTGAGCCATAAAACAGTTTATATTTACATCTTTTTGTGTGGGAGTTTTATTTGTGTGCGCAGACATATGGAATAGAAATATACTCAAACTTAAGCTTAAAGATTTTGTGTTGGTTATTGTTTTTGCAATGAAAACTTTTGACCATAAGACAGTGTTTGAATTCAAAAGCTGGAAATCCATACTTGTTTTTGGTTGAAGCGTGCGGTTGATTTCATGATCATATGATTTTTTAATGAGATCATTTTCTGAATTTTATCGTGAGAATATTGCTTAACTATGGAAGCCCATACTAGTTTTTATCATAAGCCTACATCCAATGAACGAAATAGGTTTTGGGTAATATTTATACGTTAAAGCTGGGTTTTGAAAATTAAATTTACAGTAATGTCTTTATTAGTAGATATCTAAAATAACAAATGGAAAATAAGAAGTAGGTATATGCTGTGCTCCCACGTACGGCCCCAATTTCATCCCGGTCTGTATCTATATAAATTTATAAAATGAAAAAATCAGCACAGAGAAACTGCAGAATATCGATAAACGAAGAGTAAAAAAATGTCCTAATCAGTCATTATGTTCTGAGAAATATGTCGCTCCGGACGTCCTAGTGACTATGACCTCAGACTCGAAATATCGTTATCGATAACAAAAGTTCTATGGGTGTACATTAATGAAAATTGCTACGTATTGAACAAGAGACTAACTAACGAAAGTAATACCCCGACGATGATGTATATTTTATTTGGGGGTATATAAAATAAAGATTTTAATTTAAAAGAAATATTGCACTGCATCAAGTGCACTCGTATTATGAGTTCAAAATGGAAGTCTATAGGGTTTAATGAATCATCGTGAGTTGTAGTCAATGGAACATCCTTGTAAACCATGCGTCTTATAGGCTGACAAATAATGATCAGTTACTTCTAATCGATGCCTTCCAATAAAGAATATCACACAGTGTGTCCAGCGTAAACGTATATTCAGTTTAGGATTTTAGTTGCTTGTTTACATTGGCTTGGCTGTGTCGGGGTAGCATTTTTTGAGCTTGTTTAGGTTACATCTGGTAATGGTTTCTATTTTTCCCGGTTTGGGATGCTGGTAATAAAAATAGGATGTCACACTAATCTAGAAGTCTAGACGATAATGCGAGGTTGTGATGCCATTTATTGTATGGTCGATACATAGCATTATTGATAAGCCTTCTCCAATCACCGATTACTTTATAATCAAGTAGTCTTGGCGTCGACATTTGAACTCAGATACTTTTACCCATGGGCTGGTATTGTCAAAAGAACAATAAATCACAGGTAGGTCAGAAGATTTAATCCTAATGGTTGACCATATCAAAGAATGGTTGATAATCGTAAAATCTGTATTGTTCATGGGTTTCGCCCCCAAAGCGAAATTGGCGTTACAACATCAAAAAATCCTTACATGTAATTTTTGTTGACTTTTTGTAATAGTCATCGAGATGCATATTCAGACAACTTCCTGAAGATACAATGATAAATTCATTTTCTATCGCTGACAGAAATTAATAGAGAAAAGGTGTAATCGACACACAGAATTAGCGACGGAAAATTAAGACGTTTGATGGAAATTGATTAATAAAATTAATCAAGTGGTGAATCCTTCTTATTTTTTTAACTTGAAAAATAAAAGATTCTCTAGTAATTACAGGTCAGAGGAACCGGAATATCATACTGCTGTACGGTAACGCTTGTCCACACGTTGCTTTGTCGACTCAAAAGAACCCTAATAGAGTTTGATCGGGAAATTCTTCATCATGTGGCATATTCACCCGACTTGGCACCGTCGGATTATTTGTTTTGATCGATGCATCATTCCTTATCTGAACAAAAATTCAAAGGTGTCTTTGATGGTCAAAATTCCATGAATGATTCTATTATGTCAAAACCAGAGTTGTTTTACCAACTTGTAAGTCGAAATCTACCGTACCACTTGCAGAAAGTCAAAAAACACATTTTGATGAATAATGTCCAACTTATTTCCGACTGACTGATTCTCATAAATGTTAAGAACCGCTGGAAACTTTTGCTCTTTGCTAATTCATTAAAAATAACAAATATGTAACTGAGTGACGCTATTATAATGTGCTTGGGGATTTTGCGAAATTTTACAGTGACTCTCTCCATATCTTCCCTTTATACTGTATGTGATTGTCATCTTGAATATGCGTTTTCTACTCAGATTTACAGATATAGACATATACCTTCACTTCATCCCGTCTCCATTCGTACATAACCATCCGTCTATCGGCTCAAATAGTCGCTTAGAAGGTATCGATGACTTTACTTGATATTCAAATATCAGGAAACATACGGGATTTTGAATGCTAATGTTCATCAAGGTATGTATCCTGATGTCAGTCGTGAGGGACTTGGGATTGCCTGATTTTAACTTCTGTTGAAACCATATCCTCGTCAAAATGCTTGACGATATTTACTACGTATATCTTTGTGAGACACAAGACCAAACCGTGCGAAATATGGGTGAGAGATTGGTTATGCCACTCTTTCAAGTTCAAAGAGCGTGCGTAAATAATTATCATTCGAAATCCTAACTTTTACTTTGTATCGGAGGGAAATTTGTAAACATTTCAGTGCTATACTAAGTATGTTTTTATAACATAATCAGTCGCTGGATAATCGTTGAATAGTTGCTATTTCTTATAGAAATCAAGTGGTTTATCGATAAGGATTTCAAATATTTATGTAAGCAACCGTTGCTTTGTGGGCGTTAGATCGTATAACTCTCGTCCATCTCCGATGCTACCAAACTATATCATCTGGTGCCAGCAGATAGACTCTGTTCTCAATGTTTCTGGTTATTATTCCACATTTTAATAAACGATTAGCGTTCTCAATTGAACTCATTTTTTAAATGCAATTTCTGGATGGGGATCAATTCTGTGATAAGCTTTGTCGGTCTGTATTTCTACAAAAGAGTCGTGGTTTTCATAAAGCAATCAATTGAATGAAAGTAGGCGTGTCGACAAATCAAGTGACTCTATAAAGAAATACTCCATACCTTGATTTGACATGGGATCAAATCGTTGGTCCATGGTTAAGTCAATTTATCACATTGTTTGTCAACTGGATATCTTGATTCAACGCATCATCAAAGAGAAAGATGTCCAGATTTGCCCAAACGCATTTTATCAGAGAAAAAATCTTCAAACTTGCAAGAGTGTAAGAGAGAGAGAGAGAGAGAGGGGGGGGAGTATAGAATCTACAGGTTTAGCAAATCAGAGTATTTTCATGGATATGTATCAATTATATTTTTTCACTCCAAGTTGAAAAAAATACAAAATATTATCTATTTTATCAAAATGATAATTCATCGCTGTCAAATAAATCAATAAGAATATTGTCTATTTCATTTAAATTTTACTTATATTATCATTACAATAAATTGAATAAATCAAAATATTACTTATTTCATTTGGGACATACCACGTTTTCGATCATGGTAAAGGAACCAGTTTTAATCTAGAGTCAACACACTATGATAATCAGTCAAGTCATTGAATATTTAGTGTTTCATTTTTTTACTTTGCTGATTTGTGCCAGACGTCCCCCGACTGTCGTTTGGACTACCCTCAGTTTTACCCTCAACACCTGTTTGTTTGTTTCTGATAGAACGTCTGTAACTGTCTTCAATATTTCATTGTTGATTGACGACTTGCTACCACGACCAAGCTCATTTCGGCGATCCAAATCACCAGAACCAACGATACACTGTCCATCCTGTAGCTGACTCCAGCCTCAATCCTCAAGCATCGTTGATGATGCAGTTGGCCATGGTAGCGCAATGTCCGAATTTGAAGCCATGAAGCAAGATGACTCACAAAAAAGCGTTTGTTCATCTTTGCTTTGATAACGAATAAGAAACAAAAACATTGAATAATCACTAAATTTCGAATAGCATCTGATAGAAGAGACGAAGTACCATAAAACGATAATAGATGTATACATAGACAGAAGGAGACGAAAAGAAAATACCAGTCGCACGAATGCGGGGTAAAACAAATCATTTTCTTGTTCCAATAAGATAATGTTTCGTTAAAAACAAAAATGAGCTATATTCTTTTTGCAAGAGTGTGAAAATCAAAAAGTTTTGCAGATGTTTCATTTTTTTTACCGTTGGTGTACTGGAAATGAAATGTATCAGCTGAAACATTGTGATAAAAACAAAATAATGAGATTACGAGGATTGCTTTACTATAGGATAATACTAGTCCAGAAGATCATTACTACTGAGTTAGTTCCCCGCCAGATGCCCCTTTATAGTAGATATCTGTTAAAGCTAAGCTTACAATTAATTTTGACAAGTGTTTTTGACTCCATCATAATTTTCAGTTAAATAGAGCCGTATCTCACGACAACGACTGAATAACGTAATCGGAAAAAGAGCAATCCCACGAACTCAACCCTCTGAGTGCAGTATACGCTTGGTTGCTTCTTCAAGTATTCAGCCATGGAAACTTTATAGTTAAACAGGAACTGATTTTACACATCAAACCTAACTCCCTACAACCGATATTCTATTTTTTAATCACTTTAATCGTTGCCGTAGGATTACGGACAAATCTAATGTGATAAAAAGCAATTGAAAATTAGGTAAAAAAAAGCCAAAATCAACAATAATGATGCAATACTTTATCTAAGAAAGAAATATCAATATCTTTGCATTAAAAGACTGCAAGGACCCAACTGTAACCACCATCAGTGTAGAATATCGGCTGTAAGGAGTAATGTTAAGGGTGTAAAATCTCTATCCATTTAACTATACTGAATACCGTACCAGACGTATACTGAACCCCTTCTAGCTAGAAAGTGTGAGATCGATTCTAGCCGTAGACTTGCTCTTATTTTTACGTTCTTTAATCCTTGCCGTAAAGTGATGGTCCGATAAAAAGCAACTGGAAAAAAACTAGTCAAAATTGATAACAATGAAATACCGAATCCAAGAAAAGATTTTGAGAAAATAAGTTAAGCTTATTGAATATTTTATGGTATGTTTGAATAATGTGTGGAATTATAAAACTAATTGCCTTTTTTAAGCTTAATCAACAAATAGATGCATTTCAACTGCTGTCTGATGAATTAATTTCGTAATTGAGTTAAGTTTCTGGTCAATATCTTACTTGATTATATTTTTTGATAAAAACTAAATGATACTTTTTGAAGACTCTCAATGCTGCTCAAACACCACCGAAGCAAAGATTACCTATAAATGTTTACATTGCTTGTAATCCTTTCTTTTACCTTTATATAGAAGTAGAAAATTCGGTTAAAAATAAGTCTCAAAAAATCCTTTTTTTAGATAAATCACAAATTGCTATTTAATTCCATTCGTTGTACACCCTTTCTTTTTCTGAGTTTAACTCTTCCGATCTGGATTTTCTTTCACTGACACTAATATAACCTAATTGAAAACATGACTACGTTCGACAAAGGAAGCTGTCACAGAAGCGAGTGCAATGTGAGGTAATGCAGGCCGACATTCCTATTGCTACCATGCGTTTGTGAGGGATGTCCGTCTGATGAATAAATTATGAATTGAAAACAAGAGGATGTGGTCATTGACGTCCACCATTCGTCACACGGCTCCCGTTAGACAGAAACATACCATCACAACCTCTGACGTTACATTCTTTATATATATATATATATATATATATATATATATATATATATATATATATATATATATATATATATATATATATATCCCACTTTATATCTATATATAGGCTATTTACACCCATCTGCATATTTTTATACTGTTTTTACTCGAATTTATTTGTCCCAAATTTTTCTAAATTTACAATTCCTATTACTGCCTTTCTCAGTCACTAACAAATATATTTTATCACAATGTCCCAATTTATTACCATGTTTGTTCATTCGCTTGCTAGCTTATGAACTGCCAAATGGCTGAACCCTATTGGGTTCAAATTTTAATATAAGGATGATCTGACTCCATGATAACTATAGGATATGCAAAGATGACCGCAGTGGTTCATACACGTCAATCTAGGGCCAAAACTATATTCTCCGCCATAATTTGTAAGTTTCTGTTGAAAAAAATCAATTCATTCCTAAAAAAAAGATTCGGAAGCACCAAATAGTTGTTAAAAGCGCGTGAAATGGAATCAGTGGGCCAAGTTCAGACTCCAACGGAGAAAATTTTTTTATACATTCCGTTTTTCCTTTATTTTCCTTTATATATATATATATATATATATATATATATATATATATATATATATATATATATATATATATATATATATGTGTATATATGTATATATATATATATATATATATATATATATATATATATATATATATATATATATATATATATATATATATAATCTTCGTTGATATACATTTTTTTGTTCACGACTCCACCCGAAGACCAAAGAATATGAAATCAATTTGTTGAGGAAAACATTAGTATAATTATTATACCATCATTTTATCAGCTGTATCTAAAAGAATATCGACCACTGTATCTATAAAACCAACACCCAACTCTTTCCATCTCGAGTATGGTCTTTTCTTTTTGCGAATTATGTCTTATGCTCACCAATTCGTAAACATCCTTTTCGATCTAATATCATTTCTTATTGCTAAGTGTCAAGCCTGTCTCCATTTTCGTTGTTCATTTATTTGCATGATATCCCCCCTCTGATCCATGTTGATTTTTTCTATCTCTCTGAGTTATTCGTAGCATTGTCCTTTAAATAATTCACTGTACGATTCTAAATTGATTCTCGCTTTGTTTTGTTAATTTCCATGTTTCGTATCCGTAAGTCATAGTCCGCATTATGCCTCCTTTGTTAAATTCACGCTTTGAGCACACTGAAGTGGTGCTCTTCAATATTCCTCTATTCACACCAAATGCTTTCCAGCTGACGGTGATGTGTTTCATTTCGCTTCCATGGTCTTTCTCTAAGTTTAAAATATTACCCAGGTAAACGTATTCGTCAGCTTTCTATACTTTTGTTCTTTTTGGAGGGATTTTTACCGTCGATCATTACTTTTGGCTTTTTTCCGTTCCTCTTTAACCATGTTTTTCTTTATTTTCCTTATTCAGATCAGTCCACAAGTTTTGTAATTCTCCTGATGTTTTTGGCATCATGGAAATGTCATCGGCAAATCTCAAGAGTTTTAATATATACTCTGTTTGCTTATTCATATTTCTTCCTTGTTAGTCTTCCGAAAGACGAATTCAAGGCTTGTCTCAAATAGTTCAGGTGATATTGTTACCCTTTTGTCTCACTCATTTTGTCATGTTTATTTTGTTTGTAGTCTGATCACTGCAATGTTATTTTCGTAAATGTTCCGAATGACTTGCATGTAATTCTCGTTGACACCTTGCATTGAGTTGAAGACTGCCATATATTCTACAGTCAAACGCTTTCTCATAATCTACAAAAGTAAAACAATGGTTTATTGTATTTTGACAGCTTTTCGGTTTGCTGATTAATTGTATATAGGTAGTCTATTGTAGGATAGCAGTTTCTAGAGCCTGTTTGTTAGCGTGACTGATTTCTCGTGTAGAGTATCTGTCAGTCTGTTGGTCAGTATTTTTGTGAAGTGCTTACATAACGTTAGGCAGTATATATTTGTGAGTACGTGTGCATGTATGTGTGTTTCTATGTGCGTATATACGAGCATTTATTTTCTATCTTCATGTATTTGCTGAGAAAATTGCATGTTTCCTTTCGTTGCTGTCGATGCTACAACCCAATTAGGATCTGAGGTTTCAAATACCAATTTAAAAGGTAAGTAGGATTTAATTTTGGCACAACGTAATTTCTCTATCTTAGACCATTAATATGCTTGTAAGTTCTGTAATACTCACACGGTAAAAATATTTAAATCAATCAACTGATCCTGTTATATCAGACAGTATTTATCTTTGTCTGATCGTATTGAACTAGCAAATTGAACTGATCATAAATACTTATGTAAGCTTTTATACAATATATCTATCTATCTAAATTTGTTCGTATACTAAATATCTGGGAGAGAAAACACCCGACACATGTATATTATACGGTCGATAAATTGAGCGTTTTTTTAAAATTTCGATTTGATGAAGATAATTAAATCGAAAAATCAAACTGCCCTACTTAGTTTATAAATTTTTTCCAACAAAGTTATCCTAAAAATAAGTAGTATTTTTGAAATTATATATATATATATATATATAGGTAGAGACAGGAAAATGATATATACATATATGTGTATGCATATATTTATCATTTTCCTGTCTCTACTTTTCTTTAGCTGAATATCTTTTCGTCAAATTAAGTTGATTTTAAGAGAGTTCGTTGACATGTTTTCCTATAATGTCAGATGGCATGTCACCGTATGCATTTTTTATGATTTGTTTTTCCTCCCTGGAATCTCAAGTGACGTAAATAGTCATACTGTTATCTGCTACTGATAAGAGACGGCACATGTCATTGAAGCAGAAGACACCAAACGTAAGGTTCAATAAAAAACGAGAGACGTTCAACCAGATGATGCCATATACATTTTACGTGAGGCTAATTCAAAACCAAAATAGTTACTTTAATAGGTTAATGTGCAGTATTTATATTTTAATCAATACGTGTTGTAATCGAGTCCAGTGATTAAAAAATATGAGAACATTTATTACAATTGATAATTATTCTCTAATATAATTCCCCGACCCCCCTTGTCACTGCACTTAACCAAAAACGTTTACCCACGGATCTCATAGATCGAACGTTATACACGGAAAATCTCTGCTCAAAATTAAGTTATTAACTCTATTATCGTATATATTCGAGATCGATAGCAATGGGACCCAGAATTCAAATGCTCAGGCCTCGTGGACGGATTGGACAGAACCGGATTCGGATGGCTCCATCTGCAAAGTAATGTTTGTTACACAGACATTATTTAGGTTGAACTTTCCTGAGTATCTCCCTTCTTGTATCTTGTCTGCTTCGAACTCAATTACAATTGTATTCCTGAGACGAAGTCTTGTTACAATTATACAATGAGTGTCTCAAATCTATTTCCTCATCTTTTATAGTCTTTTACGACGACTTTTAGACGCTTCACCCTCCAGCCTTCTTCGAAACAAGATAAGCTTTATCGGTGATTTTTTTTCTTGCTTATTGGATGAGAGCTATGAAACTGCTTATCGTGTTTTCTCGATTTCCTTATGTACAATCACGAGAATGAATGGAAGTAGATTACGCATATATCTAATAAACTTTATCTATGTCTTCATAAATTTACCTAAACACCTCTTATGATTGATTTAATCGATCATTAGTCTCTTCCACATTCTATCATGTTCAAAATGGTTGACGAGTTTAAAATCATTGTGAATGTCGGTTATCTTTGGTCACTTATTTGGGGTCTTTACTTAATCTTTGCGCTCCAGTACACACACACACACACACACACACACACACACACACACATATATATATATATATATATGGGGGTTGGGTGCCAAATAAGGCTAAGCCTAGTAAATATCGAATATATCATGATCTAGTATTTACTGCTTAGTTTGTCACAATATCACAGAAATGGAGTACTCATTACTGTAGTAAAGATCCCCATCACTAGCGTGGTAACCAATGCTACACTGATTGCAAAACTAGAAATTTCAGGAAATCACTAGTTTCACAATCTCACTATAACATGCAGAGTTGGTGAAAAGAAACTCCCAATTGGAAATTGTTAATAACTTTATTATCTTTTCGATGATTGAAACTAGCTTTACTTTGAACGGTGACGCTTTCCGTGTTAAGATTCAATGACGTTCACGACTTTTTGAAGGCGTTTCGGTATGCCCTCGACCGACCTTTGAGGGAAATCCGGCAGCATGTTGTCAATTATATGTCGGATACGTCCCTCCAGTGGATTCAGAGTTTGTGGTTTGGTGCAGTATATCCCTTCCTTCGGCCATCTCCTTGGAAGAAGACACGAAAATGTAATCATACATACAAAAGATATATATATATATATATATATATATATATATATATATATATATATATATATATATATATATATATATATAATTTCTAACGGAGGATTTAATTCTCATTGCCTTGTATGTATTGAGGTGACAGGGAAAAGATATTGAAGGGAGTCGTGGTTGGTCGATTCTGAAACTTCTTTACTTTGATAATATTGATCATCTTGTTAGATTACTCTGGAAATGACAGTACTTACAGCATTTGCATCGAACAAGGAGACAAATGTATAATATATGTATATGTTATTATTGGTATTAAGAAATGGATGTATAATCTGATAGAATAATAAGGGAATGCATTCATAAACACAGAGACACACACACACACATATATATATAGATATAGATATGTATATATCATTATAGTTGATATCATCATTATTACTATCATCATCATTATCATCATCACATTTCTGCTGAAGAACGATGCATGATGCCATTAACTGACATCAATTTCATCACTTTGACAACTTTTTCAACCGACGTGAAGATTGGATATATATATATATATATATATATATATATATATATATATATATATATATATATATATATGTATGTATGTATGTATGTATAATATTGAAACGAGTTATTCAATAAGATAACTCCAACATTCTCACTCAAAGAATCATAAAATTGTGAAACAAATCTGTCATTGGTTTCCAGTTGTTATATATATATATATATATATATATATATATATATATATATATATATATATATATATGTATATATATATATATATATATATATATATATATATATATATATATATATATTAGTATGTATATATATATAAACTACTGGTTTGTTTCATGATTTTATGATTCTTCGGATGAGAATGTTGGAGTTATCCTATTGAATAACTCATTTCAATATCATATATATATATATATATATATATATATATATATATATATATATATATATATATATATATATATATATATATATATATCCTTGCTCGCTTTCATGCAAGTTTGTATGTAAATACCCAAACCAAAAATTTCATCACAGCCACAATTAGTTAACTTTCACGCTGACAATTCAATACATCTCCATGTAATGAAAATTTTTTCAATGTAAAATGTACTACTGAAGAATATCATTCAAGTCAGAGTGATTGGCAATGATAATTGTATCGGGCCTCCCACTGCATTCGCCAGAGATAACAGTTTAATGAAAATTATTGAGTTCCAGAATATATATGGAAATGACACTGCCATAATTGAACTTCATAAAAAAAAATAGGAAAAGAAGTAAGACGAGCAGATACAATATCATCCAAGATATTTACTGCATGTTGAAACACTTTCAAGAGAACAGACCAAGAAAATATGAAAGTAAAGATAGACGGAGAATGTTTGAACGATTTAAGGTACCGTGATTATAATGCATCGATAGCATAATCTATAAAACGTGTTGAGTCATACAAATAGAGGAAGCAAAACACAAACAAAAAATAAACAGGACAAAATTAAAGCATAAGAATAGGCAGTGAAGTCTTGAAAGAAGTTGAGGAATATAGGTCAGGCAAATACAGCTATAAAAAGACCGCAGAAATGATATAAGATGAGATAGAGAAAAATAAGACGGTGCATAAGGATTGTTTTGAAAGCATTTGGTATAAATAGACACAAATTGAAAAGCGAATTGCCAATAGGCTCAAAGCGTTATGTTTACAGTCCTTGCGTCATACGGGTTACGAGGGCGAAACCCGGAAACTTACAAAACTGCTCGGATATTAACTCAGAATTGCATAAAAAGCAATAGAAACAGCAATGTTTGGAACAACACAGCGCTAGAAAAAGATCACAATGGATCCTGGGAGACGACCTGGATGAAGGATATCGTACAAGTAACAAAGCCACAAAATTGGAGATTGGCAGGGAATATGATGAGAAAAAGGGACAAGAGATGGAGAAACAGGTTAACCGTGAGACGGTGAACGTAGCATGAAAAGACCGGACACAAGATGGAGAGACGAAATAGTGGAGCTTTCTGATAAAACATGGTTTCTATTTATTTCATTTCATCCTCAGCTTTTTAGCATCCGTCATGGGACATAGACTTCCTGCAGAATTCGCAAGACCCCTCTATCATGGAAATCGCAGAGCCAGTACTATCTGAATTTTTCTAGCCCGTCACACAATCTTACTTTCTATCGGCCACAATTTCACAAATGATCTCTTGGGACCCACTTTGTGAGTCATGATGTCCAGCGCTTGACTGACATTAACACTAAATGTTTGATTCTGTTTATTAGTGACCCTCAAGTAGCCGAAACTATGCAATGTACCCGCAAATATTGGTACATATTAAAAGCCAAATCAGTGTGACTAACAGTTGAATGATTATAGTGTGGACTCTGTTTTGCGCTCATCACCAACTATATTATCATGGCCCATTTATTTAGGACGATATTTAGATGACTTGAATCTTATGGCAAAAGACATTCAAAATAATGAATGAAAATAGTACGACTCCGGATGATAATATCATTTTTTGTTATTCGAGTAAAATAAAAAAAAACCTGTAAAAATATTTCTTCGCTAATAAGCGTAGTAAATACCCGTGCAGTATATGGCGTTACATTTATCGATTCTCTCGAATGAAATTGTTTGTAGCTATAATCACATTTGGGAGCCTAAAAAAAAACTAGTCCAAATGTTTTGAAAATTAGAATCATTAAAAAAAAAACAAACGTTATGATCATAATTAGCAATGACACATTCCCGCTCGGGAACTGCCTCCTTTAATCTTTGTTGAAAGAATCTGAAATTCTAGGTGTAAGAAATTCTGATACTAATGAATTAATCTTTCCTGTACTTCTGGCGCTACAAAATGTCTTACTGATTTAATTAAATAAAAATCTTAATGTGTTATGACTGCTTATTTTTTCAGGGAAGTCGCTTTTAAAACAACATAACCTGATGATCTGATTCCCCTTGTGAATTCATTTTACTGGTTATGGGTCTGAATTATCATTTTTCAAAACGAGAAACTTTCTGTTGGCAAAAACTTGAAAATTTTGGGCGTAAATGTTGTGTTGTCTCTGTTCGTTCAAGTTGTGGACAAGATCTGCTGCTATTGTCGTGTCGTAGTTGAAATACACCACATTCCATCGATTACTCACTAAGACATTACCACGATAGAGCTTTTGTTAAGATGTTGAAATAAGTTTTTCTTCCACAACCTCAGTGTATACCAATAAGAAAAAAAATAAGATGTTTATTTTCGCTAGTGATTAGTCTTTCCACAAATAAATCTTTTTCAGTTAAAAACAGTTTTATCTTCCATCTCTGAAGATACTAACACACGTGCAGTGTGTTAAAGCAATAAGTTGGCTTATATCATGTATATGTTAGATCGTACTTACGTAATGTTGATCGAGGGTTTTAATACATTAATATGTTTATCTTAGGACTTTTTTCAAACGACCCAAAGAGGGAGCTGCTTATCACAATCCCAGGTAATGCTATCGAATGGTTATTGTGATCAAAATCCTCCACCCGTAAACGCTTTATTTAAAGTAAATTGAAATTCATAGAAAAATTTTTAAAAGATGTATAATTTAAAAAAAAATATTTTAAAGTTGTTTATAACAATGATTTTAATAATATATCTGAATTGTAACATTGACTGTAGATTGTTCCAATTTTATATTCTGCTTTATACTATATCAGCCGGTTAGTATAATCAGAATAACTCTGTTGCCCAGTGATCACACACTCATCTCTGTATCATTTTTTACACTCTGTGTGCGTTTCCCAATTTGAGTTGTAGAGATTTTTGCCAGTCAAGTTAGGTTAACTAATTTCAATACAAAGAATGCTCGAAGTGTTTTTCCCAACAAGTTATACGCCAAACGTTTCCTAAGACTTTTCCCAGGCCAGTATCTTCCTGCAAGATTGGAGGCCATATCTATTATTTTGTTGCGTTTTTTGACGAATATTTTTTTGCAGCTTCACAAAGACTGGGCGTTCTTTCATTATTACAACAGCTTATGTCCACTGCTGGATACAAACCTTTCTAGCTCCTCAAGTGTGATTGTACTAATCTTACCAGCAAACCTTCAATTTCGTCTCTCCACTATGTGTCTGGTCTTTCCCAACTACATTTACTGTCTCATGGACACCAATCGCTTAGCCTTTTGCTTTTTCTACTGTCCCTTTTTTTGTTCAACTTTTTCTGAGGCTTCAATATTTATTCCTATAGTCTTTTTCAACTCTTTCAATGAGTCAGTTGCCATAACAACTGGGAATAAAATTAAAATTCCCATAGATAATTGTGCCACATAAACGATAAGTGTGTAACTGACGGTTGGGGTAGAGAGATTGTTGCGTTTAGGTAGAGACCATCCAGGCATTTCCGAAACTTTCACAATTCTTCCCAAACCAACTATTGCTTTCAATGCTCTGACGTACGTAAGCTATCACAGAAATTTAGATGAATTAAGTCTTTTTCCTTTTTCCATAATGTCAACCTTCTGTCAGATCTACATCTTCTTTATCCTTAACCACTACCATATATATATATATATGTGTGTGTGTGTGTGTGTGATAATTATAAAGACATAAACTATTCATTTTACTGATATATATATATATATATATATATATATATATATATATATATATATATATATATCAGCAGCCTTTTAGTGTTCATCGTTGGATATAGACTGTTGAGTATAGATCTGCCAGATCTCTCTATCATAGGCATTGCGGAGCCAGTGTTTTCTTAATTTGTCCAGCTTGTCACGCCATCTCATCTTCCATCGGCCACAATCTCGCATTTGATATCTGGGGATCCATGTTGTGAGTCGTGATGTTTAGCAATTGTCTGACATTCTTGCAATAAGTCGAGCCCAATGCCATGTTTCAACTCCATAGGTAACTATCGGGAGGATGCATTGGTTGTAGTTCCTACTTTTTAGGATTAGTTCTAGAAAGCTGAACTTGCTCTACCGAAAGATTTCTACCTTAGAAGATTCTTCTCTTGATTTCTTCTTCTTACGGGGATTTAATGAAAATTAGTTGTCCTAGACTGATGTAGTGGTCTACTTTCTTCCGTGTCTTCGATTTTGATAGTTGTTTCTTAGTCCTGAACATGTTTGTGGTACATGACATTTGTTTTGCTGAAGTTCATTCGGAAGTCAATTTTCTCACTTTCTTCATTTAGTTCATCTAGCATCATTTGGAAGTCATGAAGGTTCTAAACAAAAAAGACTATATCGTCAACAAATCCGAGATTACGTGGGTCTTCGTCATTTTTTTTTTCTGAATCCTGTGTGTTCTCAATCTAAGTTCCAGAAGATAATCCCAAGATAGGGTGTGAAAAGTTTGGGTGAGCTGGTATTACCTTGTCCCTTTAAAAGTGCCCAGTGTCTTTTTTGCAGGAATTGCTGTATCGGCAGATATGTTGAAGTACTCGGCTTGTGTTCCCAATATTTCTATGTCTTTTGTTTTCTCAGGCAACTCATGAATACTGTCGAATATCAACAAAATAGTTCAAGCATAAAGTCAGCATTTTAGCACAGAATCGATGTTACTTTATACCTATGCAGGTTGGGACACTAACAGTTCTTTCAAAACTATTGCAGAAAATGCCTGTATTTGGAAATGTTCTTGGGAAACTTTGAGATTCTTGGTAGATACCGGAAGACTTCTTGGGAAAATTGGAATACTTCACTTGTTGTTTGTATGGTCAGCCTTATTTCTTAATCTATTAAAGATAAAATGTGATAACAATGACGGACTAAATTCTTTAATGACCATGTAGATGGTAAGCCTATCTCAATGTAAAAAAAAAACTTCTCATGCAGCTTATTAATAGAACAGACTTCCAAGAGGGAATTCTGGAAATGATCCAATGAAAACTTCCTTGTACTGCCGGACCACAAAGAACATAGGTGAATTTTGATTGGAGAGAACTGAGAGTCACTATGGTGTAAATAAGTTGTGATTCCAAAAAGTTGATTGGAGGGTTGGTGTCAACAGAAATCAAAAGCGACAATGAAGATGAAATTGAAGCAACTTTTGGGATGGCAAGCCTTCGGCAGATCAAGCTCAATTTTCAGGAACCAGATGATCCCAGTAATCCTAAAAAGAAAAGTATACAACCAATGCACTCTCCCGATAGTCACTAATGGAGCTAAAACATGGAACCTAACCAAGAGACAGACCTACAAACTGAGAAGTATGCAACGTGCACATGAGAGAATCATGCTCAACCTTACATGGAGAGATCACAAGACAGTACAGAATATAAGGAAGAAAACAGGTGTCTGTGACATCATAGAAACTATCAAAAAACTCAAATGGCAATGGGTAGGCTATGTTGCAAAAATGAAGGACAACCGATAGACATCACGTCTCACTACATGAATCCCCAGAGATCACATAAGAAACTGAGGCCGACAAAACACAAGATGGAGATATGAACTGATCAGATACAGGGAATACTGGCTCTGCAACGCCCATGATAGAGAATTGTGGCGAATTATGTAGATAATCTATGTCCAACAACGGACGTTAAAAGACTGATGATGATGATGATGATGATGATGATGATGATGATGATGATGATGATGATGATGATGATGATGATGATGATGATACGGACATGTTTGATGTTTTTGAATCTGATTCAGACGGTGAATTATCACTTCATGACAGATGTTCATTGAAATTTATGTTCCATTTAACAGAGAGTACGCACCATTTTATCCTTCATTAAACAGAATGAACATTTGCAGAACTTTTGCATAAACAAATTATTCACTATAACTTGCTTATACTCTCTCAGAATAAAATCACAGAATGAATTAAAAAAATTTTTTCGGTTAACTAAAGCTTATTTCTGACTTCCTCATGTCTTGAAAGCATAATACGCGTTTGGGGATTGCTTACGAAAGCTATTTCCAGAAAAAATAAAAAATAGTTCACTGTTGCAAATGTGTCAGGCAGTTGATGTCTACCCCAGATTAATTTGTGAAACTGAGAATGAAAAGCATTTACAGAATGAGATACTCAACAATTAATTCAAAGTATTTTCCAAAATTGAAAATAAATATATTCAAAGAGAAAAATGACCACTTTGGTATAGAAAAATAACTCAAGTTTTACAAATCAAAAGAGCCTTTTGTGCAACCCTATAAAACAACAACTTACAAGAAACAAACGGTTTAACGAAGACAAAAGAAACACTGAGGTTTCGAGTTCTAACGTCTTATCATTTTCTCACATTTCTTATCTTCAAAAGTTTTTGTTCCAGAGTAGAATGAACGCTTAGAAATGTTTATAAACCACAGGCAACTCTCCTTTGGTTGGAAATAGATAAAACAACCTTTTCTATCTTTTGTTGAATTCTACTCCTTTATGCTATCTCTCAACTTTTTCCTACGATTATTGCAAGATTAATTTGCGACATCTATCACATACTAGTTTTTTCTTTTCAGATTGCTGCCTTTCTTTATGTTGATTTATTTTTCATGAAACTTTAAAAATTCCTTTACACTGCTAACAACATTTATCTACACTATCTATCTACACTACATTTATACAATAATACGTTGTAAATATTCGTTTATATCAAATAAGGAACCATTTCTCTAGTAAACCGATCTATGCTCTCAATAACAATTTAATGAAAGATATATCAAATTCCAGGTTCAACTATTATTTTCCCTATTAGCATGGTGTGACCCTGGCTAGGCAAGATTGTTTGGTAGACTGCATATGATTTCATGACGCTACTCAGCTATCATTTAAAAAAAAACTATTTGAGGGTATTTTAGATCCTGTACAAAAGGATTATCAGGAATCGAATCTGAGAAATACCACATGAAAAACTAAAAAGAAATAAAACAACCTGTTTCCACGTTGTAAAGAGACAGGGCATGGATCAACGACGATTTTATTAATCAGCTATCAATAGTTACATCATTTATATCATTCATTGCATGTATTTATGGTAATCAAAAAAAAATCCACAACAATAGATTTTTTCCATTCAATTTTCTATCAGATCAAGTTTTATGAATCATTATCATTTTTCAATTTATGACTACTTTTTACCTTAATTTCAGTACATTGGATCTCTGCCTTCCAATAAAGTCTTGGTGACTCGGTCGATAGTGTAGACAGGCGTAAACTCTGTTCTCTTCATAGATAGAAGGGTATGGTTCCAAATCTCACCCAAACCTAATTCATAATTTTATGATCATCGCTGTTTGCTGAAGGGTGATTGCTCCAAGAGAAAGTTGCAATAAAAAGCAAATGATGAGTTTGAATAAAATCAAATAGCTTTAAATTGTTTTTGTTTTTTTTTGAATATTTATCCTTTGTTCAGACACGATGTAGATTGTCAACTTCCTGGCTGAAAACTTCAACAAACCAACTTGACTCTCAAGCAGGAGTCGGCGTTATGATATTGGATTGAAGAGTGTTTTTTTAACAATTTATATGTTCTCAATGATTTGCTTTTGAGTTATAAAAGTGATTTAGGAAATTTTCTTCGTGTGAAAATTACAAACGGAAGAAATTTTGTTTCCATCCGCAAAGTTTGTATATTCTATGATAAATATGGTTGATATGGAAGCTGATTGTGTGTGGAACACTTGCCGAATTTCTATCTTTAGTTTTTTGTTTGGTATAAACATTTCCTATACATATTTATCCATCTATCTATCTGCATGTGTGTATTCATATCAGTCCATTCATAACTGTCAATTTATACATCTATGTTCTTTCTTTACCTGGCTTTTATTCATCTTTCCTCAAAGTCAGTAAGATCTCTTTGTCTACGTTGAGTATATTTATGACGCTGTCATTAGCTTCTTTTCCTTGTCCATAAACACTTTCTTTCTTTCTTTCTTTCTTTCTTTCTTTCTTTCTTTCTTTCTTTCTATCTGTATTTCTTTCTTTCTTTCTTTCTTCCTCTCTTTCTATTTCTCTTTCTATCTGTATTTCTTTCTTTCTTTTTTTCTTTCTTTCTTCCTCTCTTTCTATTTCTCTTTCTGTCTGTATTTCTCTCTTTCTTTCTTCCTTTCTGTACTCATTCATTCTCTCTTCCTCCCTTCTTTCATTCCCTTATCTTTTTTCCTCTCTTCTCTCCCCCTTCCTCCCTTCCCTCACTTCTTCCTCCATTCTCTCTTTCCTTACATTTTCCCTTCTTCCCTCCAAATTCCATGCAGTCTTCTATCGGTTTTTGTCTCTTAACATTCTCCTAACACATAATTGCCTAGCGATGGTATTTGTTGACGATCAAAGTTTCGACTGATGAGACCATGATGGAGGGAACCATATTTTCTTTTTGTCGTTGAAGATATCGACTTCTAACATACAAGGAAGAATCCAAGATTGCATTGGAAAAAAACCCAGAAAGGTCCAGAGCAGAGCAAGACAGACGGAGGAAATATATAACGAACGCAAAAAATTGAAATGAAAAGTAAACAGAAAATAATTGCAGAAAAAAAAGGAGTCAAAGCAGTTACTCCTCGGATGATTAATACCTGCTGGATTCTTAAAGCATACAAAAAACTAGAAAGCACTCAATGGGATCATATATCTGCCAATGTCATTGTCAGAGGGAATAATTACGCATGGATCCGCTCTAATCAGTTTTTTCCCGTATCGTATAGTCCAGTCTTTAACAAACTTTATGACCTTTAGATATATCAAGCGGGCATGAAAAATATATCTAGCAATATTATGTGATTTTGACCAATAAATGTGACGTACTTTGGCGAGTAATTGTGCCAGGATACACTTCAAAATTTAATCATTATTCTCCATAATATCATAGAGGTTCTTTGAGAATTCCTATGGGTATCGTGTAGACAGAGATGATATTTCGCTGCTATTATGTGGTTTGGATTAATAACTACGACGTAAAGGGATAATTTTGCATAGATCCCCTTCAAAATGAAAAGTTTGTTCACAAATTATATCTGGTGATATCCGTTTTAATTGTATAATTTCCCACTAGAAAATAAAACCATGCCATGTCTGGTTTTGAAAAAAATTCACTTTCTCTAAAAGAAAATGGCGGATACACATCTATGGACGATACTGTAAGTATATCCTGTTACTTTCAAGGCAGGAAGGCTCTTATCACATAAAACATTAGCGCAACATGTCTTACTCCATATCTTTTTCAATCTGACGCAGCATCAAACTGAACTATATCACGAACTATCAATATATATTAGTCTGTTTGGAAACTGATACTGTATAATATTTTTGAGACTAGAATATTTCAGACAATCGAACGGTTTCTCGTTTTTGTTATTCACACAACGCTTCCAC
This sequence comes from Thysanoteuthis rhombus, assembly GCA_963457665.1. NCBI lineage: Eukaryota > Metazoa > Mollusca > Cephalopoda > Oegopsida > Thysanoteuthidae > Thysanoteuthis > Thysanoteuthis major. Next base: position 40,920,425 of record OY735201.1, read on the forward strand.
CGATTCATTTTACATGCTTCTTCAAGCGTATTATGCAACTTGCGCTCTGCTTTTGAGGTTGAATATTACACTTTAAAGGCCGTAGAAAGTAGGAGATTGATTGTCTGTAAAGTTGTTTGAATGTTGATGACATTTCTCTATATTATAGACAGTATGTTGAAATTATTTGTTAAGAGTATAATAGTTGTTATTAGCGATGATAAAAACCCTCCACTGAAATACTTTTTAATTCCTTGTTGATGCAAGCTGGAGTTTGAGCGTCTCTCCGCTTGATTTTTTCTTCTGTTGAAGATTTGGTGGACATTCTTTGTCCTAGGTAGGTCAGTAGACTTGTTGCAAAAATGTCAGACAATTGCATAATAGATCCTTAGTGATCATATACGGAACTACAGCCGACATAGATAAGATGGTGTGACAAACTAGACTATTTCAGAAAACATTGGCCCCTCAACGCTTACGATACAGAGGCCCAGCAAATCTAGGGGAAGGTCAATGTCCAACGACGGACTTCAAAAGACAGCTGCTACTGAAGCAATCTGGGATTCTGAATGAACAGAAATCTGATAGTGTCAAAATCTTGAGCTTATTTTTCTTCACTACTTGTATTTGCCGATGGTACAAAATGTGATACTTTTGTTATTTTTCAAGATGAAAACCTACCACAATCCATAAATTTTTCACTGAGACCTTACTTGAAAGACCCTTGGTTTCAATGTGGAAACAAGTTTCTGTCCAGTATCTCTGATTATTGTCGCAAGAAATGAAAGAATCAGTTTTGTTGCTGCTAGAAAATGATGATTATATTTTTGAGAAATTGATGCTTTTCTCGATCGTATTATTTTTGCAGGGTTTTATCCTCTCTCTTAGTATGTAACATTACTGTCTGAAAAAAAACACACAAAAAATAATGCAATTGATTAAACAAACAGATAGATATCCTTCTATACAATTCAGCCACCAAAAAGCTAAAAATAACAAACAAAACAAACAATTACACCTTATGCAAAGTGGCTGGAACCAGAAATGTTACGGATTTAGGATTCTTTTGATTTTGAAATATCCCGAAATACGTAAAGAGATAAACATGAACACATTTTCTTCATCTTATCTCTATTACACACAAGGTTATCTGCAGATTTTTGTGATATTTTCAATAATATATTTGTACAGATAAGAGAATGGGGGTTCGGTGATTACTGCAACTTGTTTTGAATGGGATTTGTTTCATTTTTCGCCGTTTGTGATATGAATAGTTTTACGTTTCAATAGAGAAATCAATTCGCTAGAATGAGTTAAATGCCCCGAGAATCATCTTCGTTTCTCGTCTCTGAATCATACTACATCGAGTTCAGATGTTGGAATTGTCCATTTGTGACGTCGTGTTTGCTTTCACATTTTGGATCTTTTCGATCTTTGGGGTTTCTGATAGGGAGTACTCATCCTTTATATTCTTCCAAACCTTGAATGTTACCTTTGACCAAAAATGATGTAAATGAAAAACAGAATCTGATCCAATTCACATTGGATCCATGCATACAAGTGTCACGGATGTTAGTACAACTTCATGAGTATCATCACGTGTTCAAAACTTGAATCTCGTCCGTAAAACACTGACTCAATCCAGAATACGTGTGCATACCTGTTGGTTTTCATATCTTTGTTGTTGAAAACGTTCAGAAAGAGATAAAAGCAAATATCATTATTATTGATTCGTGCGTTTAATTCATTCAAAGATTTTCGTTACTGTTCAAAATTTCGTTGTTCAAGTCTTGATATAATTTTGTGTGTTACTTTTCAGCTTATATCAGATTGCTTCACATGAAATGACTGATTATGCTTAGTGACACTCTGCATTTCTTTTTGAGATCCGTAAATTCTATGCTGGAGCTCGAAAAGTTATCCTTGTATCAGTTTTCACAACTAAGGGCGTCCTTAAGGATCATTATCCAGGCTCATATCTTTGGAATATCCTGCTGTTCTTTCTGAGCAAGTTACCATTCAAAATAAGAAATTGACGTTCTTAAGAGCTTAAACAGCATTTTCACCCAGTTTGAACTCAGTAAACAATACAACACAATACAAAAACAGATGTCTGATATCTATTAAGGACTAAATCTGTATAAGTGAGGGACAATTTTAATAAAACTGATGAATTTTCAGTTGCATATTCAAAAAAAAAGTAATGTCGTATGAAAAATAAAAAATAAAATCGCAAACGTAAAGACCAATGCATCCCCCCCTAAAACGGCCCTTTCATATGGAATAACATGATATTTAGTTACATTAATTTGTAAAGTAATAAATTATATTATAACACTGACTAATAAAAATTTACCATTCAAGGTATGCCTGTACATTTCCGAAATGATTCCAATATCATTGATCTGGAAAAGGAAACACTAATTTTACAAATATCCTCACGTGAAAAACTAGTTAAGGATTTTTTTTACTGGTAACCTTCATAGTTGACATCAAATTTACGAAGATAGTTTCGCTGCTAAATCTCTTAGAAATATTTACAAGGTTTAGCTGAGAAGGGCACAAAATAAAACGTGAGTATGAACCATGTGTTAGATCAATCTTATTTATGAATGGATCGGCATTTATGTCATAGATTAGAATATAAGTGTTTCTGCCTAGGATCAAAATGTTCCAGCGTCAAGTATCAGAGTATAAGCGGAAATTTTCTCATACGATCTCCTTGGACCCACGTTGTGAGTCGTAATGTCAAATGGTTGTCTTACAGTCTTGCAACATAACCTGCCCATTGCCATTTGTTTTCTAATAGATTTTATGACATATCAAGCTCTTGTTTTTTTTTCAACTATACTGACCTGTCTTATGGCTTCTCCGTGTGATGTGGAGCTTTTCAGCAATGCAAACCAGCGATTTGTTTATCAATGACGGAATGAATCTTGTGAGAAAAAGGACATCCTACAAAGTTAAACATGGTGGGGTATCCTACAATTATTAAAGATATCACTAGTCTTAGACAAACCAGACACATACATATTCAGTGAGTATGAAACTCGCTGCAAATAAGCTTCTAAGACTGGATTGCTGACCATCATACTATGGTAACCCCGTTTGCATGTTGATGATTGTTAAGCATTGCCTAATATTAATAAATGTGGAGTACTTACAGAGATTCTCCGAAGCAAGCAATAGCTTTCCTACAGACAGGGGTAGAAATACATCCAGGATTAATATCAAGCTACAGGGATTGTAGTGGTCATACAAATAGACCCATACGTAGAGAAGCTGGGAAATTGTACTTACTTACCCACAACACCTTTTGCCCAAACACTGCATCGTGTTTGGGAAATATGGAGTCATTCGGTAGATACAAATAAACGAGAGGTTACATTTTTTTATGCACTAGATTTGCTTTGTTGCCTCAGTTGAGATATAAGACAGGTTAACAACTGCGGTTCAAAACGTCTTTCCGTTCATGACCTTTTTTCTCGGCAATAGTTGTACCTCATGAAGTCGACTTCTGTTCAGTACCACCGGAAATGATTACATTTTTTTATCGTTCTTTCTTTCTTGTAAATGATATACATTTTTCTCTCTGAACGAGTTTATGATCAAATATTGCTTTTTAAGGAATGAAACAGCTCATAACAGAAGCTGTAAAAGTAACACATGTATGTTTTGTTTCCTCCCTTTGCCATTTCTCTTTCGTCAATGACAAAAAGTGAGTGAAGAGGTGGAAGAGAGGTGTAGCGCTGGGACACATGACATTGCCTTGCTGCTAAATCGGGTCAATATTTTTAAAATTTGAAAGTAATTATTCTATTACCTATTTTTTTCTACATTTCTGTCATTTCATGAAATATTTTCACTCATTATCAGTATTTTCCTACTATTTAGCTTCATCTTAATTTCTAGTTGATTCCTTTGAACAAAAAAAGTAAGTAAAATCATCATTGTACGGCAGTGAGTGAAGAGCGCAGATTGGAAGTGAAGTTTTAGATTTCCTCCATTCGTCCTGTTGGATGAGAAGAAATAAGCAACATATTTTTCAATGTCAATTTGGAAGTTCTGTTTTTCCCGGGCAACACTGGTTAACCTAGTATACACACCACTATCTGCATAGCTATATATATATATATATATATATATATATATATATATATATATATATAGATCAATCGGTATGAAGAAAGAGAGAGAGAGAGAGAGATTAGATAGGTATGCAGATTTGTACATAAATGAAATACAGATAGTTATTTCGATGATTACATCCGTATGGTCATAAATGGCTATAATGGAAGCGAAATACATGCCATGGTAAAGCAATGAAAATAAGACCGACACGAAACTAGTTAGTTCTGTGAAATGATAACATTATATTAAACCGAGACGTAGTGATGGGCACATGCGCACTAAACTACAGACGATATTAACGAGCGAGCAATCATCTCCCGAGAATCACCAGCCCCATTTAATCATAAACAAGAGATTGGTTTTATTGATCAGTGAATTTTCGCATTCATAAAGAAGCTTGCCGCCAGATGAATTGTTTAGCGCAGGTTTCGTTTATCCCTTCCTCATTTGCTTCCTTTGTAATTTCGTAGACTTTTCTTCGATAACTTGTCTTTGTACATTTCTATGACTTTGACTGTTTCTTGTCCGGCAACCATTTCTGTTTCTAAAGCTTCTCTGTCTTTCATTAGCACCTCCTTTTGTTGACCTCTGTCTCTTACTCGGCCACTCGGTCTTTCTGTCCCTGTGGCAAGATAGTAAACCCACTCTGGTCAGAATTTGCAAGTTAGTGGTAGAAATCATTCGTAGTTAAGGCAACTCTTCTCACGTCTCTCTGCACAATTGTCTTTGTTCTCAGTTCGTTTTATCATTTCCATGTTTCACAGCCGTACATCATGACAGCGTTAGGCATTCATTGCATGGTTGACGCTTTAATCATACTGGTAAAACTGATATGTCTATTCATACCAAATACTTTTCAGCCGATCCCATTGTGCAGCTTTATATCGCTTTCATGGTCTCCCTCAAAATTTCATCAACCTCTTCAAAAGACTTATCCTCTATTCTTCTGGTCTTTGGGGGACTTTTGTCCTTGCTCTAATTATTTTTCTGTGCTCTTTTTTATCAGACTTATTTTCTTCAATCTTTCCCTGATTAGATCATTCCAAACTCTAATGGTGTCGTCATCGTTGATATGTTGCCAGTAAATGGTTGAAATAGTTACCGTACGTATTTACTCCCATCTTCTGCATCTCACTTTTTTAAACACGCTTTCAACGCTCGCTGTAAATACTCGAGGTGATACTGTGTCCCCTTACATATATCTATGTTGAGGGAGAGAAAAAAAAACTCAAGAGATAAGTGTTACATCTCTATTTGTTTTATTTTTCTGTGGGTGTATTTCGATGTATTTCTACAGGGGCCAGCCATCTCTTTCAGAGAAAAACATTTTCTTCAGTTCACGGATGAAAATTGCTGTCTTCATGTTTGATACTGAAGAAGAGAAGGGGAATATTTCTGTGTCGTGCAGTGGTTCAGGAGGAGCAGGATAGGAAGTGTTTGCGTCTGTAAAGATTACCGTTTGAGATGGTTTCAAACAATACAAAAAAAAAACAACAAAAAAAAAACACCACCATCACTAGACACATCGTGCAACCACCACACGAATCCCTACTACCTGGAGCCAGCGTCTACGCAATTCTATGTAAGGACTGCAATATCCATCGGATCACTCGTGATTCACAATACAAACATATAAATATATATATATATATATATATATATATATATATATATATATATATATATATATATATATATATATATATATATAAATATATTTATATATATATATATATATGTATATATATATATACACACACACACACACACACACACATATATATATATATATATATATATATATGTGTGTGTGTGTGTGTGTATGGAGGGGTGGATCAATTCTTTTCTTGTCCGCATCTTTTGTGTCACTGAGTATGAATTATTTGCTTGTACGGTAAAAGACAGGAGATATCTCTAGCAATAACAATGCGAAATGTCTCTTATATGTTAGCACACAGAGGTACCCACACGCACACAACCCTGCATATACACAGGCATTTGCCGTCACTCTCCACATATACACACCAACAATAACACTCAACCAAATACAATTATTAATTTGAACAATCTTGTATGTGTGAATAAGTATAGGTTGTACGTGTGCGTCGATTTCTTCGAGCTCTTAGCCCAACCATATCAACCAGGTTCTCAAAGCTGAGAACATCTAAACAACCTTATTGATAGATTTCAGAGCTATTTCCCCAAACATAAATACTGATCGAGTTAGTATGGCTCTGACAATGAATCCATTTCAATGTCTTGTGCGTAATATTCCTATCGAACTACAGGAGGATTTTACTAAAACCTGAACACAGCTCTTCAGCGAAATATGTGTTCGTAGTCCTCAATCTGAACAAGTTTTGGGTTGCAATTTGTCTCATTTTTCTTGGATTTTGTAGCGACGCTCTTCAATCGTGTCAAACCTGTTCTCTTCAATATGTCTCTTTGAGATAGGTGTTATGTACTTTAGTCTATGGAGTCGAAAGCTCGAAATAAGCTCTGAATTGAGAATGATTTAAAATATGCTTTCTCACTAATAGAGCCATAAATGAAAGCACTAATAGCTCACAACAAGAACAGTGACAACATTTATGTGTATGCGACAGTAGAACTATTTTTCTGGTGATATATTGGAATTTAAAACGATGTGTTCTTAATTATTTCGCTTGCTTTCTTTGAGTGACAAATACACTGCAGCAACTTAACAATTATGAAATTGAACTAATTCTTATGAATTGTGTTTTGTTATAAATCTATACAGATTAATCTCAGAAGTAAGCACTCAGGTAGATGAACGTCTGCAAGTAGACACACTCTCTCTTACACAAACTGTATGTACGAAAGTGTGTGTGTGTGTGTGTCAATTCTGAGTGTGCCATAAGTTATTATCCAGATTAAACAGAAGATATTTGCTAATAAATACTATAGTGTGTGTCAGTGTGAGTGTGTTTTGTTGGTGGTGGTGGTGGCGGTGTGGGTGTGTGCGTGCGTGCGCGTGTATTTCTATGAATTATTCGAAAAACCTTCGTTAATATGTACAATTTATGTGGAGAATTATTATAGTATGTCTCAAAGAACGTGGGAAGAGTCAGCCTAAGCTGGGTATACGAAAGCCGCTCAGATAGACGATCCGAGATTGCTTCTTCAGAGTCCCAAATTATATAGAGACGAAAGTCAGCTAGGTCCGTTACAATTCAAGTTATTTGTAGCTTCAAATGGCCTGGCTAATTTAGACAAAAGGTAAACTGTCCAAAATTGCAGCGCACATCCACAACAGCAAGACCTAAAAGCATTCTTCAACCAATCATCATAAAAAGAAAGCAATTTTCAAACCGATAGCAAGTCATGAAACGAGGGAAAGAGAATTAGGCTCCGGCGAGTCGATTTTAGACCTCATCAAGCGATCAAGACACTTTTTCGACTACATTTATTGGCAGTCAGCCAATGGAAGTCCCGCCATGACTGTTTAGAGCTTTGCTTGGAGATTCGTTCCCAGTTTTAAACTAACAACTTGGCAGTCACAGCAGAAGTCACTCTACGACAGTCTGAACAATTGCTACAGACATGCAGCTCGACGAGTGCACTTGTCTTACCCGTTGCAAGTTACAGAGAAAGGACCATGTAAGGGAACTGGGATATGATCTGTCAGAAACACATGTGAATCGCTCTCTTCATTCACACACACACACATACACACACATATACACACACACACACACAAATAGTTAAACAGATAGTTAAACAACTTATTTGAATCTATCTGTTGTTCAGATGTCCAACGAAATAGAATAAATATCCCATCAGTTACATATCTTATTATTCTATAGATCAATGCAATGAGTAACTAAAAAACATCACATGATGCAATATGTTCAAATACACCATTAAAACATATATATTTTTGTCCAGGTTCTTACTTTGTTCATTTGCTGTCCATATATACTCAATTTTCTCTTAACCAAAACAGCGCATGGCAGGCTGCTTTTTCTTCAACTTAACAACTTTTTATTCTTATTTCGGGACACCCTGTTTATATAGAAGTAGGTCATTCAATATATTTTTAGTCTAATGATGAAAAACACAGTTGATCTGCTCGACAATTATTTTTATTTTTGTTACCCAACATGAAATTAAGCATCGTCAATTCATGAAGCTTATTGGCAAATATCAATAACATATATCGAATATTATATAGAGAAAGTTTCTGATCAAACCTTACATAACATTTTATCGTCTGCGTCACGGAGCAGGTACTTCTGAACCTATCTCGTCTGTCACGCCATCTTCTATTTTTTTGCATATGATCTCTGGGGATCCATGTTGTGAGTTGTGATGTCCAGCAGTTATCTCTTTTCTTGCAACATTACTAGATTACTGCCTTTTTATTTATCCTATGGATTCTATGATATCTTGGACTCCTGTTTTTTTTCAATATATTGCGCTGTCATATGATCTCTTCGTGGTATATTGAGCATAATTCTCACTAAGTATATGGGGAATAGTGGAAAGAAACTGAAGAAAATGAGATAAATTGTACTGACAGATATTGGGAAATAAGTGACTGAAATGACACAAAAAATAATTTAAATATTTTTTAAATATTTATATATACATATATATATATACATATATATATATATATATATATATATATATATATATATATATATATATATATATATTCCAAAGTATAAATCTGAAATTCAACATACGATTTGTGATGAGTATTTTATAAAGTGCTCGACACATAAAAAAACCCATTTACTTTGAGTAGTAAGAGTACCCCACTCCAAAAAACGTTCTGAATAGGGATCCAAATGCATTGAATCATTTGCCAAAAGAAACCCGAAAGACAAAAATATAAACGTATTTATGTAGCAAAACTATTATTTTACTATATATATATATATATATATATATATATATATATATATATATATATATATATATATATATATATATACATATATATATATCAGGTACTCCCATCCGGATAGGTAAAGCAGGCACCGTCTACCCTGAAAAAATCATAAAGGTTAATTATCAAAAAAAATAATTGGAAAACAATCATGAAGGTAAATTATCAAATGAAATAAAAAAAATACCATAATGGTAATTATAAAATATAGACAATTAGTATCTCCAATTAATTACAGATTTTTAACTTAATCATCTTCATCATCAGCCCCCTTTTGGCGTCCGTTGCTATACATACAACCAATACCTGCCACAGTTTCGCATATGATCTCTTGCAGTCCACGTTGTGAGTCATTTGTTCAGCAGATGTCTGGTATTTTTGCAGCATTTGAGTTTTCTAATGCTATTCTATCCAGTAAATAGATATTTTTCATCTTACATAAGGCATAGTTATCCCATACCTTTCAATGTCAGAATATTCAATGTGAATAAAAAAAGGCTTGCCATGATAGCTGATCTCAGCACAGCTTTTAATGTAGGAAAAAAGCAGATCTTTTTCTGCTCATACAAAATTGTCAGCTGTCTAGCGTTCGTACGGAGCCAACTGAAGCGAAGGTAGTTTCAGACTTTCCTATTTCAAATCGGTAAAAAGGTTCACTTGTTTTGACGCCCTTTCAACCACTTTAAAGCTAATTCAAGATTTAAAACTGAAATACAGATATACTTCAATTAGTGTAGTTGATTCGTTCTGAACTTTTCCGTACAAATCAAGACCTAACTTTTCAAGGTCATATAATCATAAATCGGCTTGTCACAATCGAGAGGGAACGTTTATTTTTTCTGAAATAGAAAATAAAAAATCCTCATCCGCGATTTCGACACCTAATAGCAGAAAAAATGATACCTCGCGATTTTCAGATCTAAAGTAGGAAAATTCCGCTGGGATTCGGTCCCCTAAAAGTGGAAAAAATCTTCTGATGCCAAAAAATTGAAAAAAAATCCCTTGCATTTCAACCACAAAAAGTAAAACAAAAATTATCACTCGAATTTGAGATCTAAAAGTGAAAAGAAACGATTCTGTGTGATTTTGAACCCTACATATAAAAAAAAAAAATTCCCTTTGATTTCTACGCTAAAAGTGGGAAAAATCTTCTCAATTTTCATCTCTAAATTTTTTATTTTTTATTTTGACCTTTATTATTGAAGACAATCTTCATTTTCGATATTGACCCCATTGAAGAAAAAATTCCCTTGGATTCCGACCACTAAAATTGTGAAAATTCGATTGGGAAGTTTTCTTATTCACTTTGAGTGTTAAATAGAAGAAAAGTCCCGTCGGCTGTGATCCCTAAAAGTAAAAGAATTTCCTTTGATTCTGAGCCCTTGAAGTGAGGAAAAATCTTCCCTAGATTTTCACCCCTGAACGTGGAAGAAAACATTTTGACCTTTGAAAGTGAAAAATAAATTCCCTCTATTTTGGCCCCTGATAATAAGAAAATACCTGTCAGTTTGAACCCTTAAAATGGGGGAAAATGATTCAAAATACGTTATAACTACTCGACTCATAGTTACTGCTCAAGTCTTTAGTAATTGACAGTGTTTGTAAAATGAGCAACCTAAAATTCAAGAACTATAGTTCCGGACAAATATATCATTACCCAATTTTTCAACTTGATTTTAACGTTTTTGTGATGCATTACAATCGGATCAGTCTGTTTGTCACCGTGTACCCCCTACCTTAAACATTGATGCAGCTCAACCTAATTCGGTATGCATATCAAGTGAAACTACCTAGGGAAAGAACCTGGACATTCGTAGTTTTTTTTAAAGAATTTAGTGGCTCAAAGGGGGTTCTATTTAAATGTAATTGTAATGCTATACTTAATCCTTAGTTTCCGTTAATTTCCCCAGCTCTGGCGTAGCTCAACCAAATTTCGCATGCATACTACTACACTTCGAGGAAGGACTTGGACTATTAGATTTTCCCGTGGAATAAATAAAAAGGATTTTAGAGGCGCGGGTTCTATTTCAAATGTAACTATAACGCTAAACTAAACAATTACTCTTCTTTTAATATAGATGTATACATAATAGCTGGAAACTACCCAATCAATGAAGTGCGTAGGGTTGCCACAAGAACTTACTGAAAACCACTTGGAACGATGTTGTTGAACTAGAACGTATATATTTTTTCTCTTTGCTTTATGTAGAAAAAAAAAGAGGGTATACCTTTTAATTTTTAGAAAAATACTAGTCATAAGGTAGTTTCCCTTATTTATTCACATTCCGATAATTATAAAATTACAAAATTGAATTAAACCAAAGTGACTTAATATTGAGACAAGTGGCTGGTGAAGGCGGCATTTAGGATAGTGATTCATTGATATTATCAAAACAGTTTTCTTCTGTTTGTATGTATATGTGTTTCCGTAATCCCCCTGGAACTGCGCATGATAGGCAGAGTTTCATTTTTTTCTGACTTAGAGACTAAAACCAATCCGGGTGATTTTCAACTGTTACATTAGGTTTATTTTAATTATCATGTGCTCTGATCACATAATTTGGAAAATTAGGGTCAGAAGAGAGGACAACATCCCTCCCCCGCACGAATGGTCAAAATGTAAGGGAAACTTTTAAAAAGAATTTCTGGGGTGAAAAGTGCAGATAGACATATTTTCCTCTTTGTGGGGTCAAAATTGCGGGTAAACCGTTTTTCTATATTACTTTTTGGGGCCAAAAGTGAAGGTTACAGTCTTCAGGGTCAAAACGGGGTGTAATGTTTTTGTTTTACTTTCTGGGATTATAAGTGGGGAAAACATTTTTTCGTTCATTGGAGACTAGATGTGATTAAAATTTTTTTTTTAAGTGAGGAAAAATAATTATGATATATATTCGATACAAACGAAGTGACTTGACATCGAGCTTAATGGCTGGTGAACGTTGACTATAGGTGAGTATAATATAGTAGTGCAGCATATAGGTGGTATAGAGGATGCCCTTTATTATGATTGCGGATAATGTTATCAAAGTTGGTGCTGTCAAAATTAAACCACGATAATTTATCAAATACGAATTAGAAATTTACACAAATTGAAATGTTGAAAGTATTCAGAGAACACATACTTTTACCTATGCTAGGCACTAATCAGAAAAAAAAAATGGACTGAAAAAGTTCAAAACCTACGACGTTGTTAGTACAATCTTTGATTGCATTTGTCAATATTTGTCTACATGTGTGTCAGTAATGAAAGTATATATTTCCAATTCAGTAAATCTCTTCCAGAACGACCGAAAAAAACAAAAACAAAAAAAGAACTGTATCAGAAATAAAACAGAATGTGCTATCTGGAATTAAATACTTTTTTTTCGTTGATGAAAAAGTTATAAATATATGTTTAAAGTGTGTACATTAGTTATAAACAATTTATAATCTGCTTTTTTTCTTTTTTTCTTTCTTTCTTCTTTCTTTCTTGTACTTATTTTTTTCGTTCCAAGCATTAATTTCATATGACGCTGAAAAGAAAAAGAAATCCATTTTCTTCGCCAAATTTCTCTATTTTCTCTTTTCTATGAACACTCTCAACCCTTTCAGAATTAGTTTGAACGAAAAACCTTCTGGCTTAGTAGACCTGTCGACGTTCTTCGTTGGTAAAAACTGAATGAAAACAAAATACTAAAACCAGAAAAAGATTGAACTTTGTTCTAAACCTCCGACATTGTGTACTCAGTTTTGGTAGCATTTGGTAAAAAATGCGCCTGTTTCAAAGTATTTGTTTCCAATTGATTGGAAAGAAAGAATGAGACATGAGATTAAGAAAACAGACAATGGACACTAACATCATTATATTCTCGTTTGTATCCAAGACAAGTGTCTATTTGTGTTCTCATAGGTTATTTGTCAACTCAACATTTAGAATATGAGATGTTAAAAATGTTCTAGCTTCTTGAATTACAAACACACTTTCTCCACATCATATTTGTTTACTTCGACTAAAGAAAAATAAATCATATATATATACAAGTGACGTAAAAATATTCTTCTTTCTACGCCCGGTCTCCCTATCCTTAATTCTTATAAAACTTATGAACCTATTCGAATTTGGTTTGAACGAAACCCTTTCTGTCATTCATTGCATTGCCGACTTTTGCTGCAGTTAAAAGAAGGGAGAGAACGAAATTATTGCAATATGTGCTTAACTGATTAACTTCCCTTGAAACGAAAATTCAGCATTATACCAACTGTTCATTTTAAACCCCCTTTTCTCGCAGAATATAAATGAAAAATCTCGTACCCCTTCTAAATCTTAATCGCTTGATCAATCTTTCCACAAAATTTCATTAGAATTCATCGAGTACTTCAAGTGATGCCGTATGGACAGGCAGACAGAAGGGCGGACAGAGAGACGGACACAGGCGGATATACATCCGTCTCTGAATTTCTTTGGCCTTTCATATCAATTTTTATATCATAAATTTGTTTATAAGAATAAATGTAATAGCGTAATGAAATTATAACAGTTTCTATGAATCCATGACAATGAATGCAAATTATTTCAATTTTTATATCCTATGCTTAATGTTATCAGCCGGCTATTACTATCTGGAAGACCCTGTCCAAAATCGAACACGATGTGCAGCTTTCTTTGTATTTTAAACTATTATGTATGAACTATTCAATAAATACTAGACGCAACGAAAGGAGGTACGGAACACCGTCATTGGTTGTAATGACTCCATATGACGGCTACTAGGAGGGGACATTATCATATGGCGAATGGCACTTGGTATTCCCAGGTGGTCACCCATCTAGGTAATGACAAGGCTCAACGTCAATTAACTTCAGTGATCATACGAGAACTATGCGTTATCCTACGCAATTTGACCGAATAACACTGCCAGCTGAATAAAGGAAGACTTTGATAATCACTTATCTTAGAATTTCAAACAAAAATCAATCCAGATGAGTTCATAGCAGTTATTTATTTATTTCTATTATTTTGTCAGCCACTCAGCCCAAAGGTTGCTTAAGGTTCCTAAACCCTGAGTAGGTTCGTCGCTGCTTAACTTCGGTTGTCGAGCATGAACGAGTGCTTTCCGCACGACTAGACCATTCACCCCACAATATATTATTTGTAAGCGTCGAGCTTGAATATTTCAATTATCGGGCATCGATACAGTGTTGCCAATTTCGATGTTTTCGTTTTGTTTCTGTTTTTTTCAAATTAACGGGCCCAGTGTTGACGATATCTAGATTTAAATTTTATTTTCATGTTTCAAAGTGTTGTGTTGCCAATTGAGATGCTTGCCAATTTGAGTGACTTCGAGAATCGAAAAATTGAAAAATCACATCAAAATTGGAAACCTCAAAGGTCGGCAACTCTTTTATTAAAATGAAACCAGGTGGAAAATAGATGCTTATCCTTCAATGATATGAGTTAGATATACGTGATCCTGATCGAAAATTCCAATAATGTCGAAATGGTTGCATCCCCTACATGGATTTCGGAAATGTTCAAACAATGAAGTGTAAATAATTTCACATTACCATGAGAATACCTATCTATCTATCTATCTATCTATCTATCTATCTATCTATCTATCTATCTATCTATCTGTCTAGAGACGATAGCAAATTTTTTTTCCCCAAATTGCTGGTCTTAACAGCACCGAAACTTTTTTATTTATTGTCTCTCTCAAGAGTGATTATTTGTTTCTACATGCCTGATTTTGTTTTTCTCGTATATTGCTTTTTTATTTATTCATGCTATCTATAACTGTGAAACATCTTTTATGGACCTTTTGTTTTTCAAAGCCATCTTTCATCATTTTCTGATTTTCTGCCTGGGTTTTCGACAAGATTTCCAGCCCAGTTGGGAGGAATCTCGAATTTTTTTCCCTGTGAAACCTTTAAAATTTACTTTACACGTGATTTTTGCTATTGCTCCAACCTCTGTCCTGGGACAAACTGGAACGTGCCCTAGAAACGAGTTTATGTACTGTCCGATTGTGGAGCATCAAACCTTGTTGCAGCTTTTCCAGGTGTAGTCCTTAGGTCAAGCAGCTAATTTGTGACTGCCTGGCTGCTAGTTTCTCTTACACTGAAGCCCAAACAAGTCTATGAATACAGACGTACAAATATATATATATATATATATATATATATATATATATATATATATATATATATATATATATATATATATATATAAATATATATAATCATGTGTATATAAAGAGATAGATAGATAGACAGATAGATATATGTCCTATTTTGGTTTTCAGTCAGTCTGACTGTATGCCCCTCTCTGTCTTCTTTTTCCTCCCCCTCTTCCCCTCTCTCTCCCTCTCCAACTCTATTTATCTGTGGTGCTATCGAAAGTTTTCAACATTTTAAACAGGCTGATGAAGCTGATTATCTATCCAGATGGCATTTCCCGTGTCTCGCTATCTCCGAAAATTATTTGCCCAGGAAATAAAATAGCCAAATTTTCCATCAATTCCTTCTTTTCTTTAAGGAAAACATTAAACACCATGATTTCATCGGTTTTCTTTTGGTAGCACTACTCCCCATTCAAGCCACATATATTAATATACCTCCCCGCTCATAAGTATAAAACATATAGTCTGCATGCATGGTTTGGTCACTAGAGTTAAAAACAGGAATATTGCAAAAGAACTGAATTGAATTGCAATCAACACAACAGGAAATGCATTGAGGCATTTGTTATCGTTCTCAATGGAAAATGTCGGAATTTAAAAAAAAAAAAATTGGATCACATTTTTCAAGGAATTAAACCAAGTATTTTTCTATCCCGCTATAATTTTGTGCGGAATTAATCAGCGAAGAGGTTAAAGGACTGAATAATATCATTGTTTGGAAGGGTTCCTAAATTAGTTACTTAAATAAGCTTAAACTAGACCAATTCTTATATGGAGAGATTGCAATCATACTCGAGAACAACCGCAGTTTTTGCTTGTTCAAATACTTACGAGCAGTACCGTAATATATACCGTACTACTTTAATATATACTGTTCTACGTATCAGTTTTTAATATAAGACTCAGGTGTAAAGTGTATGGAAGTTACGTTTATTTATCTATAAATGTTTTATTAATGGTCTAGACATATTTCGGTTGGTATTCCTATCTTCAGTAGTGTGTGTTGCGCATGTGCACGCGCGTGTGTGTTCTTTTAGAGGTTATAGGTTTGATGTGGAACATGAGTTTACCATCAGGACCTTTGCTTTGTGAGCAAAAAATATATAAATATGAATATATAAATAAAGAATATATATATATATATATATATATATATATATATATATATATATATATATATAACCAGCAGCCCCTATTCAGAGAAAAAAGAAACACATACGCACCGTGATGTGAAGGTGAGAGCAAGTCAAAATCAATAATAAAGTAAAAACGGTTCTCCATTGATCGCAACAACTGCATGAAATTATTATAACAAAAAGCTCTCTCTTTTTCTCTGTCTCTCCCCCCTCTCTGTCTGTCTGTCTGTCTGTCTGTCTGTCTGTCTGTCTGTCTCTCTCTCTCTCTCTCTCTCTATATATATATATATATATATATATATTTATATATATACATACATACATATATAGTCAACTTCAAAATTTCAATTTTGAGGACTATTTTACCATCATTATATCGTCTTACTGTAAGTAGGGGTATCAAAACTATTTTTGGATCGAATTGATTGTTGTTACTCGGAGTAGAGTGAGGATTTATATAAGGTTGATGGTTAGGTATAAGGAGGCATTAAGTTGTGTTTTGGCTTAATTAGTAGTAGTATTAAGCCACTGGATTGTGATTATACATGCATTCATATATATGTATATGTTCTGGGTTGTATCTACTAGTTTTATTTGGGTTGTTTAAAGTTAACCTAGTTGATAGAAGCCTTTGGAGTTATTTTTCATGTACTATGTATTAACTCTCTTATTGTGTACAGGTTATTCATTGGTAATTCACTTTTTACCTACACTTCAGTATTGAATGAATAAGATTTATGGTATGAATTTAAGTGGGTTGTGGTCACATGAAGTAAGCTAAAATTAAGAATTGATATCATTGCATTGTATTTAAAATAGTAAACACCTGATATTATAAACAGGATAATGATATATATATATATATATATCTGTGCTAAATAAATGGATAATCTACAATACACCAGATTAAAAACAACCATTGGAACAAGTTGGCATCAGAAAAAAACTGCTCAACCATCGACTATCTCAATTCAGAAAACCAGCTGAAAGAGAAAGCAGCAGAATATAAAATTCACTCGCTGTAGCTTTTGTTCACTTGAGAAAACCTTCGACTCAGTGGAAATCCCCGAAGTAATTGACACAATCGTACATCAAGGCGTAGAACCCGTATATGCCAGATTATTGCAATATATCTGCTGACATAGCAGTTTCCTCATCAGGTTACATGAAGACTCAGATCCTCCTGAATTAGAAAAAGGAGTGAGGCAAAGTGATACCTGCTCACCCAGACTCTTAAAAGCCTTCCTTGAGATGATCCTCTGAAACCTAGACTGGACAATGAAAGGAATCTGGATAGATAACGAATATGTAAGCAACCTCAGATTTACCGTCAGCATCGTCCTTTTTGCCAAGAACCTCAATGATATCTGAATAATGATATACAAACTCAATGAAGAAAGCAAGAAAGTTGGTCTCCTCATGGATTTCAGTAAAATGAATACATGGAGAATAACTGCAGGCCACTGCATTTACCTAGTTCAACGAATATCTATGAAATCCTCAAAAGGAGAAGGAATCAAACGAAGATTCACTCATGGGTGACAATATTTTGCTGGAGAAAGTCTGACTTTCAAGAAGAAAAAGTCCCTAGAAAAGGGTCTACTACTAATGCATCCTGTCGATAGTCACCTACGGAGCTGAAACAAGACCAAATGATTTTTTGCTCAAACTGAGAAACATGCAACCTGACATGGATAGATCGTAAGACAGTACAGTATGTTAAAGACGAGACAGGCGTCTGTGATATCATAGAATCCATTGAAAAAAAAAACTCAAATGGCAATGATCTAGTCTTGTCGCAGGATTTACACCGTGGATCTCCAGAGAAGTGCAGCGGACAGAAACTTTGCAATACTCATGGGAGAAAGGTCTGGCGAATCTGAGAGAAGTTCTATGTCTATGTCCAACGACGGACGCTAAAAGGTTGATAATGATATAAACTAAAAATGACAAAAAATAACACTCATTCGAGCTGTGGTCAATTCTATTAAGAATTGCTTTTGCTACAAATCAGTATTACTTATTCATCAAAACCAGCACCAATACGAGGTAGGCAAGCTCAGGAGCCTAGCTGGAGATTTATGGGTCCGAAAGACGTGGTTGCTTGAGGATAAACCCAATCCAACTGTTCGAGCATTGATTCCCGAACTGGTGGTTATAGACCCCTAAGTGTCTATCACTTAGGGTGAGCAGGCAGGTCTTTCAAAAGACTGGGGTCAGTGAATTTGTTGAAAAAGTACACCTTTCCAAAGCCTAGCTAGATATTTGAGGGACTAAAGGAGGTGGGTTCAGTTTCCTTGAAAGACCCTCTAAAATTTAGTGTGATTTGTTATCTTATAATATCAAAAAGTGAACTTTTTAAAATGTAAGCGAACTACTCATAAAGTTTTTTGGCCCCCCTCCATTGATTTGAAATCGACCCCACCCATTCCATCAGCTATGCCACTGTTGAGGCCTAATGTTGTTATGTATGTGTAATATCAGCAAACGTAAGATGACCAGAATCAAATATATATGGACTTCAAAGAATTTCATGCACCAGATTAATACCTCCACTAAGTAAACGATCGAAACATAACAAAGTAAGTAAAATCACATTGTATATAATTCGTCAATAAATAGAAAAATAATACTTATAGAAACCTACGTAAGAAGAATCTTCTACTTTTCGAAAGGTGCATCATATCGTCACCTTTAGCGACGCTATCCATAGTAGTTTAGTATATGAAGAATGCAAAAGTTACAGTTGCGTGGAGTTTCACCCTGCAACGTTCAGGCTTGTTACAAATATGTTCATGATCAGAACAACCTTCCCAATTATTACTAAAATAACAAATTTGTGTTACAACAGCTACTCAATTTCAGCCGGACACATATAAATATAGATGTTGAGTTTCCATACTATATTGCGTGCTCGTCAGCATCTACGAGTGACTCAAACAAAAAACACAATTTAGAGTCAAGGTTTTTCTTGATTTCTTTTGTTGGCCTTTCTGTATGTCACAAAATAGATTTTATAGTTTGCTTCCTCGAATTAGCCTGATTATCATCTGGATGTTTTTGCACTAAAAAAACATTACGTTAAAACCAAAAGACGCCCCCCAGATTTTTGTTAGGATATACGCAACGATGTCCAGACAAAGCAACTTGTTATTGATTTGCCATGCAAAACTATCTTTTTGTTTATGTATCGATTGTATTGTTGAATATGAAATATCGTTTTATGTTTGTAAGATTGAATACGATATAAACCACAAAACGGTAGATATTTAATCAATATATGTACCATTTGAAGCAATGATTTTCCCCATATAATTCCCTAATAATCTCTGATAAATAAAAACCACAATAAATTTCTTTAAGTTTAGAGGTCGCGAATTCAGTACATGCACAAATTTATAGCTTCCCTTTTATTGAACATTTCATTACTGATATGAAGTTCAAAATGGTTGAAAAGATTATAATCTTTTTTAAACAAAATGGCTGGTAAATATGAAGGATGTTGTAAAAATTCGTGTCCCCGTTCTTTAGACTCATAGACTCTCTTAGGGTGCGTGGAATATTTTACAGTCATGGAGCAATTGAGTCTATGTGGTGCCTAACTTTTTAACCTTTGTTATTGTCGTAAGATGACGTGATATTGAACCCGTTGGAGTTCTGAAGTCACCAGGAAGTGCTAAGACCGTTTCAAAGGGCGCTGGCCACTGCTGTCGATTATTTTTAATGATCAAGAATAACTTCCAACCTTCTCCACAGTTTATTACTGGCATTCATACTTTCTGAACAAAAACAATTGAATCAACGCAGGACATTTAACGCAGTGGAAGTGCTCACTCCAAATGATTCATTAATGTTATCAGCAGTTTGAGCAGCATTATATTGTAATTTGAAATCGTATCGAGGACTCAAAAAATCTCAAATAATAACAAATTATAAGCCTATTAGCATCAAATGCATCATAGTTCCTATCGAATGACCCGTACATTAATTAGACAAACGTACCTGCCGTGAATAAGCAATTTTCAAAGATTGGGATATATCCAATTTTTGGGGGGTGATCAAGTAAACTGCTCTGATGCTAAACTAAGCTTAGTTTGATAAAGATCTACATTAAGAAGCGGGTACACTGCATGACTACAAGGATGGTTAGATAATTTGTCTCACAGACATTCTAATTGTTGCTCTCTCCCAGACCATGAAAACTTCAACGTCTGCAGTCGAGAGTGGGTAAGCTTGATAATCTCGTACACTATTATTTATATCCCGAGTTCGATCCCAATGGACAAGCGTTATCTACATTCATAACCATTTCGGGGGTCATGAAATGCTCAAAATTTTCTCAGAGGTGAGCGTTTTTAATACGCTTATCGTTATACTTTAATGAACGATCTATGATTGAATATTGTTTACGTTGGAATCTTTGTTTAACTTGGCATGTTGATCTCTGATTGATTCCTCAACCGGTCACTTGACATCTGAGGGACTAATCAAAGCGTGACACACATCTCTAGTCCAAAACAGATTTATACGACTATTTTTTGCTCCTGGTCGGTATCAAATTTTCTCCACGATGCTGGAATAGTCATACACTAGGACTAATTCAGTCCTTCGAGGCACCAGAAATGTGGGGACTCCCAGTAAGGACCATACTTATTAGCGTTGTAAGTGTCTGTAAGCCTAGTTGGCTAACCAGTGTTCGACGGCAGAGAATATGCATCTGCTTTACTAAGAATTCTGCATTTGAGATTCCAAGCCCTGTTTTGCCTTAAACACCTAAAACCAAGATGAGTTCGCTTGCATTTTAACGAGGCAACAGGCCCATCGATAGTATACAGATGGACTCAAAAGTGACAACGACGATGAAACAATTTTACTTGGCTGGGGAGAAAAAAAAAATCGTAAAAACTGTCAAATGACAGTGAAAACTGGGCATTCTAAGGACCCACCCTAAAAATGATCCAGAAAAATATTTGCTAATGCATGTCATTATTTGACCATAAGAACCTAAATGAATGAATCCTTAGTAAAATATCTTAAAAATTTTTTTTCCATTTTCTATACCATTAACGTCGTCAGCATAACATAATCCAACTCTGCAGCATTCTCAAACGAACCGTCATTAAAATCTCATTTCGCTATTTGCCTTTTTCTTTCATTTCGTCTCTTGTCAAACAGTAATCTTTTCTTCCAATCGCGTCAGAAAATGATAAAAATGCACTTGCAGTGATGACAATAACGAATTCCATTAACAAGCACAAATCAGTGTTGGAAAGAAAATTAATGTGTATATGCGTTTACACGGAAAAATGAATGTTAGTTGAGTCGAATTCGAAGTGATTCGCGTGTACGATTATACGTAATGAGCGTGTTTGTGTTCGTGCGCATGCGTTCGAGTGGATAGATAATGGAGAGAGAGAGAGAGAGAGTGGGGGAAAGTATAGATATTAAAATATGTTAACTCTTCTCTTTACAGGGGCGCATGTGTGTATGCAATGCTATGTACATGTTGATGCTTGGTGATGAATATGTGTTTCTAATACTTATTATTATATTATACTGATCAGTCTCCCATCACTTTATCAAAGCAAAAATACCACTCAATGCTCAATTGTTTTATGAAATTAATTCAGTCGAAAAATATTCTCATGATTTAATGCTGATTTATATATCAACTAAATATCCATGAAGACAATACACACATATGTGCCTACATACATACACATACGCGCGCTGAGTAAGTCTGAGAAGTGATAAAAATGTAAAAGCCACCTTTTAAGAAAAAGTTTCTGCTTATTTTCCAAAGGCGTGAAGGGGGCACTTCAGTTGAGACCCATTGAATCTCTCTCTCTCTCTCTCTCTCTCTCTCTCTCTCTCTCTCTCTTATATATATATATATATATATATATATATATATATATATATATATATAACATAAAAAGATGGTAATATTAGACAGAAACTAAGCTTCACTTTGGCATTATAGATACATTATGAATATAAATTAATCTAAAACCCTTTTTTTTTACATGTTGAGAGGTGGAGCACCTGTCGATACCGGGTAAAATATTTCAGGTGATGAAAATCACTCAAAGTAAAAAATGTTTCCCTTCCAATCTGATCTCTCAAAGAGGAAAATGAACTTTACATTCACTTCTAACCACTTGGAGGCAAAAAAAAAAAAAAAAAAAAAAGAAAACAACTTCAGGTTCCCTCTCTCTTTTGACCTTTTCAGGGGAGCGGTATCCAAATACTAATCACTACAACTTAAAACCCCTTTAAAGGTGAAAGCGGAGGTATAACAAAGGGATGGACCTTGGGAATATTTAAAAACGTCAGGGCTCTACATATGCTTATAAATAGTAGGTAATCTCTACTGATGTTATACAATAAATGCATTCACTTAATATCGGAGAAACTTTGTCTCTAATGAAGGCCAACACGTGGCTTCAATGTTCGTTCATCGAAAAGAATCCTTCACTCGTAGTGTGTCATCCTCCTTGAAATGGCTAACCTGTTGGGAGATATTTGTCGAGAAGGAATGTCATGTTGACTAAGTAAGTTTATTAATTCTCACAATCGGTACATCACCTTCAGGAGAGTACAACCCCCATGCAATGACAACCTCCCTCGAAACTTTGCAGACTTCTGACACACTTTGGTTCAAGTTTGTCGCCTATACAACTTTGAACAAACTGCCCGTCGCCAGATCCAACTGGACTGAATTTACTTTCATCGCTAAGACAATCTTCATACCATTTATCTTTCCAAAGAATGGGTTCTCCGGCATATCAAGTCTAGCCATCTTATTCTTTTAACTTTTGATTGGTTCAGTAGCCAGACAATAAACTTTCAATTAAAATTTGTTCGATAGTTGGGATACTGTGAAGAACTTCCCCCCTTTTTTCGGATCAGTTTTGATTTGTCTAAAAATTCCTGCTGCTGTGTTGAGTGACTTATTCATGGGATAGCTTTTGTTTACACTGTTTTTTCTGAAGCCTGTTCAACCTGGTCAAAGTGCTTTTTTTGTGAAACAGAAAATTTTGTTTCGTCAAACAATAACCATACTCTCAGAATTACACTTTTGGACCTGTTCAGCACTCTTAAACTGGAAAAAGAAACATGTTATCAGTCTTAATCTTAACAATTATTTGTCAACGATTTGCTGTCATTTTGGCGAGTTTCAACATCTTTGCCAGCAAATACAACACTGGGAACATTGTAACTTATTGTTTAGTAAGGTCATTGTTACCATATGCCGGTTAGGAGTTTCTAAAACGAAACAAAGAGAAGTTTTTCTTGAATAATTTGATTTCCATAATCGCTTTCAATGACAGCTTTTTCGTATTTAAAATATCTACCAAAAGCTACGATTTCTATAAATATCAATATCCTGTGAAAATTACTCTTGAAAAGAACTGCATATGAATAAAACGTACTTTTACCAGTAGAGTATTCGTGATGATAGGATCGTGTAGAACAGTAACAGCTTTACAACCATCGAATGAATAATGTAGTCATGCGAAACCGGTTTTCTTAGTGCTGACCACCCCAATCTCTTTTTCATTGCTTTTTCCATGATCGAAAATTATGGCTCTGGAATGACACAATATTTGATGTTGAATTGAGAGGGACAGAGAGAAAGCTGATAGGTATTCCTCTCTCTCTCATTGTATTTTCCTACCATCTTGACGGGCACAGTCATATGCAAGCTTATACGCATAGCTATTTACATTATATCTAATCATCTATTAGGAACTTTCACCAGTACTATCAAAATAACTTCCTTCAGTTTTTAAGCAGGTCTGTCGGTCCATCTGGATGGTTACGAATGTATGGATGTATATCATGCACACAGGCCGTGAAAATGGAGCTAGATGGCTGAATATCAAACATTTACTCCTTATTATGTCTAGAAAAGACGTTTTTTCGATCATTTCGACCCTTTCCTAACAAAAACATTTTTTGAAGATAAGGTGAGTCAATTAACAATTTAGGTTATGGGTAAATAAAGGAATCATAATAGGCAGCAAATATCTAAGTTACCTCAGATTAGCAGACAATATCATATTTTTTGCAGAAAAAACTCCTAAACCTCAAACAAATGCTACATGAACTGAATGAAAAAAAAAAAACAAGAAAATTAGCCTTGACATCATCTTCAGCAAAAGAAAGGTCATGTGCAACAATTACGTCGGAAATGAACACTCTACGATCAAAGTTGATAACGCAGAACTGGAGAAAATTGACCACTACAGCAACTTAGAACAACAAACCATCATGAAACCCTTAAAGAAGAAGTAATCGAGCAAAGAATCACTATAGAATGGCAAGCCTTCGACAGAGCAAGTTCAACTTTCAAGAACAAAAAAATATCATCATTCCTGAAAAGTAGTGTATGCCACCGATGTATCCTCCAGATAGTCACCTAAGGAGGTGAAACGTTGAGCCTAACCAATTTATGATAAACTGTTGCTGGGTTAGGAACTCTCCAGGTCAAGGACAACTCATGCTTACAAATGGACTGCCTTGAGGCAGGGTTGCCAAAATGGTCATTCGTCTGATTTTTCCCCAATTTAATCAATACAAAATCAACGATAACGGTTGATTCTAAGTTTGATAAAAGTCAATGTTCAGTTTTAATTAATGATTTGTACTTGAGTCTTGCCATATGGTCATTTCATTCGATAGATGTGCTCTAAATAAGTATTTATATGTACGTAATATGTTACCCCTCTGGTTAACTGTATATGAAAATACTCAGTTAATTAAAATGAACACTTTGCAACATCGTTCGTTGTATGTTTTGTATGTGTTGCTAAAAACAAAAAAAACAAAAAATGTTTCGATTATGATTTTGACACACTCTTACTACAATATCGTTACTGTCGGCAACTTTCTTCTCTTTTGAGAAGGATTGAACCTTTGTATACATTTGTAAAAATTCACCTATTCTTGTTGGATACCTACTTTGCCGGCTTGCACCTCCAAAGAAAATCATTAGGTACGCCTCTGTCTTTTCTCGCATTGATTTTATTTTCTTCCCACCTACTTACATCACTTTTGTTTGTTTTCCCTTACGTTCTTTTTTCTTCTTCTCTTCTTTCTTTCACTTGTCTTTTCATTCCTTCTTTATTTTCCCCTTCTTTCTCCTCTCCTTCCGTCTCTCTCTTTTGCAACTCCCATTCATCTTCCCGACCCACGGCGTGCGTCATGTGGATACATTTCAATTTACCCTGACGATCATTCAGTCTAGGATTTACAAGAAAAAATACATGATCTGGGGCAGATAACGTTAGCTTTGTTCTAATAGTCTGGAGGACAAGGGAGGTTAGGTTAAACAAGGGGCCATAATTCCTCATTTTTAAATCGTTTGATTTGAATAAAGGACAAGGTTGCGATTTCTCACATCATTTGATCACATTCAAAATTATGGTTTGTAGTGTCCCAACCTATGACCTAAAGGAATGAGACAGATGATAGTCGCCATCCTTTTTATTCTATCCGAATGCCTGCAGATCGCTTCATATATGCACTTTATGAACACAGTCACACAAGCTGGTAATTGGTTCGTGACGACATGTTCGGTGTTCACGTGATCAGTGACGTGTCATGCCTTGATACATCATTTAATGCGAGAAAATGGTCCTTTGATTACGTCATTCATGACCCAACTTTGTTAAACGACGTTGGCAAATATATCATACGATCTTTTTTGAAAATATAGCTCTCAGTACATTACTGTATGCATGTGAGTCAGTGTGATATACACGTGTATATATGTGTTATATTATTCGGTACGCATGAATATATTGGTTTTATTTCAGCAAACAAAAAAATTGGTCTTTATTGGGATGTGGCCCAGATGAATATATTATGTATTGATTCGCCTGGAAAGGCATATGCATGCATGTATATCTTTATATGAGCCTTAGTGTAAGTATTTACATGTTGCCAGGAGGAAGAATTCTTATGAATAGTTTTGAGCGTATGTTTGTAATGTTATGAGTATGTGAGTGTGAGTGTATGAGAGAGAGAGAGAGAGTGTGAGAGAGAGATAGAGAGTGTGTGTGTGTGTGAGAGAGAGAGAGAGATGCACAAGTTGTCGATGTGTTTATCAAGACCCCTTTAACATCCCCCCATGTGTTTACTTGAAGAAAAAGTCCAATCAGGTGTCGTTGGCCGATGAAAATGGCGGTCGCATTACTTTCGTCTACCTGCGTCCCCTCTCCCGTAATTTACCACTGCAATCTACCATGATCCACTTCTGGCTTGCTAGTCCCATTGAAGTGTTGCACATAAGCCTCCTTCCCACACAGTAAGTGTTGATGTGCCTTACCTTGCAACAATGAACAATGATATATTGAAATGGGAAAGGAGATTGGAGCAGGCTATTTTTACCCCGAGTGCGAAGTGAGCGGAAAATGTCTCCGTCAGAGTTCGAACCCGCTTCGCCAATCCCATACTCTATGCTGTCAACCACTCAGCGACTCGCACCTCCTCTACCCGATATACTGTGAGAAACTATGAGTGTTTGGATGCGTGCGCTAGTGCAGTCCCAACTCGGACGGACGAGTTAAGCCATTCAATGTTGAAGCAAAGCAAAAGGGATTAAATTATTGGCCCACGCTGAAGAGTATTCTTTATCCTCATGCATTCAAAATCATCTGGTAATGTTTCTGCGTAATCGACGGGAAATCCGTGTGATTAAAAATTTGCGCATTTTCCAGCATACAAGATGCATATTTTACAAGGCGTAATTGCATCTCATTCTGCTTCGAAGCTGTACAGCAAGAGCCTCTGGTGATAAATCTCTTATCCATAATACCCACACACTACAATATTTATTTTGGAGGAAAGAAGGCGTCTAATTGGCCAAAATACTTCACACTTCATGTTCTTTCATACAGGGTGTTTCAAAAAAGCTTCGACTGCTTTTTCACAACTTGTATCTAAACTTTCTACATCTAAAAGCTATTTTTAAAAGACACTAATTCACGTTTTCTCATGCGATTTTTTTTAAAGAAGGATGAAGCCGTATTGTTTACGACTCGTATTTAAACTATTTTGAACCAAAAAATTATTTTTCTAATTCGCTAATTGCAAAAAGATTTTTTTAAAAATATGATTATTACACTTATATTTCCTTTTTACAATTTTGGAAGTGATTTCTCCCAACCTGGATGCTGTTGGTACTCGTTTAATTACTTTGGGAAACGAAATAGCTGATACAACACAAAAGAATTGATGGCTGAATGAGACTAATGCATGGTACAATCATTTCAACTACAGATACCGATGTCTCTAAATAATATAGCGCATAAATTGTACACTCTTATTTTTGGAGTTGTGCGAGAGCCTCTTTATATTTTTTGTCCTCTTTGATTGTTTACTTGTGTCTTTATTTATTTCACTCCAACTCCAATAACTGATTTATTCCTTTCAGACATGATTTATCAATGTTTTTCAACTATCTATTTCTAAAACGATTATTGGGCAATATAACTGAACATCTCTACAAATTGTGTTTTTTTAGTATTCCTTTTTCTGTTCTTATTTCGATATTTTTTTTTTTACTTTTCACCTAAAATCTCCCTTATTTTCGTTTCCGCTCATAAGGAAATATGCAGGAATTAATCATGCTTTATTAATTCTGCCACAGTTTGTGATTTTCAATCTTGGTCCATAATCTATCTATCGGTCTATCTATCAATCTATCTATCTATCCATCTATCTATCTATCTATCTATCTAGGAATGTTCCCTGTCTATCTATCTATCTATCTATCTATCTATCACAGTCAAACAATGTCTATATCAATCACACTCACACATGCACACAGACACACAGACACAGACACACACACACGCACACACACACAACTCTGCTATCAAGTTCCCATCTGTCAATCAATATATCTATTCATCCCACTCTGCTTATATTGATCTTTATACTCCCTTTGACTCTTATCAATCAATCAATCTATCTATCTATCTATCTATCTATCTATCTATCTATCTATCTAAAACATGTAAATCTGTAAAATACAAGGTAATAACTTGGTGTGACCATAAAAATGTTCCGATGTCACAATTCCCAAGCGACAAATTTATTCAATCGTAAATTTGCACTCGGAAGATATTATTGTCAGAAATGGGATTTATATGTCCGTCAACAGATCATTTCCGAGGCATATAATAAAATTGAAGAGGTTGAATTTCATCGTGATGCCCCACCGATATCTCTTTGTCATCCTCCTAATCTATTTCTTTCTCCGGTGAGATTCTAAGTAAAAATCGAATAAAGAATTTAAGAGAATGTATAATACCTGCTGGGACGTTTAGATATGAAACATAGAAACTAACAAAATTATTTGTGAAACAATCACAGAATCACAAAGAGTAAGGCTAAGAATAACTCTGATAGATAGAAAAATACCGATATGGGGCTAAGGGCGGACCAGAGTAAGAGGTACCATAGGTGTAATCGAATGACAAAGATTGAGATGAGCTGGAGTAATCGCAAGACATGAACATAGAAGATGAGAGAAACGGTTTGTCGATTGATAAAAATGGATTGAATGGGAACGTTTTCCAGTGATACATAACAGAGGCTTGCAGAGTCACAGTCGGCATCGAAGGAATTGAGAAAGTCCCTGCTCCAGCAGTAAACTCATGTAAGCTGATTATATATATATATATATATATATATATATATATATATATATATATATATATATATATATATATATATACTAGCCTAATAACTGTCCCATTGACGGGTTATTCTGCTAGTATATATATATATATATATATATATATATATATATATATATATATATATATATATATATACTGAAAGGAAAGTAAGGGTACAGTTTTGCTTTATAGTTGTATTAAAAGTCGATCCGTTCTCTAAAATGCTCTTTTTGAAAATTTGATTCAAATTTAAGAATTGATCTCTGTCAGTTTTGGCCCCTTAATGAGAAAAAGTCTTGTTGTTCTCTCTTTACCTTTGTTACCTTAGAAGAGAAAAGTCAACTGCTGCTTTTGACCTTTTACACAGTTGAAAATTCTCCAAAAAGTTCCCCTTAATATTTGACTGCTTAAAGAAGGAGTCTCCATTGACACCTTAAAAAACGGAAAAAAAGGTCTCTCGTCGCTTTCGACTCTTTATAGAGAAGAAAAAGTCTCCCTTCACTTTACAGCCCTAAAACAATTATACGTAAGATAAGAAGATATGTAAATGGACCGAAAGTTAATTCCACTTTGACGTTATAGTTACTTAGTTAATAGAACCCACCTCTAAAACCTTTTCAAAAATATTTTTCTGAAAATACTTTGCTTCAATTCCTCCCCTATGTCAATTGAGTAAGTATGCTAAATTCGCTTGGGTGGTACCTGTATTTTCATAGTGTCACGGACACAAAAATTTACCTCTCAGTTTCGCACACACACACACACACACACACAAATATATATATATATATATATATATATATATATATATATATCATTGAGTCATCCACAGACAGCTGTTTCGATGTATTACATCTCTTCAGTGTAGCTATAGACTTTCCATTATCCCATCCAGTAACTTGAGGCAGGATTGAAACCTTTACTCCGGAGGCCGATTTCCTACCTCTGGACTACGGAACTGGACGGTCAATAGGGCTGAATTTAAGCGATATATTTATTTAGGCAGAAATTTCTCATCAGTCAGAGTGCTCTATTCCTATGGAAGAGCATTATATATATATATATATATATATATATATATATATATATATATATATATATACTGTGAGTACCTAAGTATAATATACTTGATTTTCACCAGGTTTAGCTTAGTTTGACGCGCTGCGAAGATAGAAATTTTTACAGTAGCAATACTTCATTGATTGTGAAACACCAGATTCCACGATATCGCTAGTTTCGCATTTTTACTGTACCAGATAAACGCTGTAACCCGCCATCTCGTAGCAAGTGGCCTTCACAAACACAAGGAAGATGTCTCATTTCTCTGCAGAGCAATCACTACAAAAAGTAGATGAATTTATGTTAGATAAAATAATTTTCCCTAATGAACTATTCCTCTTCAGACAGCTTATTGTACAAAAAGCACTCAAAATATCATAGAAAACGATAAGAAAAATAAAATATTTCATGCCTAATTGAGGGAGATAAGAGCGAGTGAAAACGAGGCTCAACCGGCGTCTAATGCTGATTGCTTTACAGTAATGAGATTCCTTAGAAAATCTTTGGTAAATAGAATGAAAGTATTCATTATCCACGATAAATATATTCTTTCTTTTGTTCTTTCCTTTTTACTGTCTTTCTCAATTTTACCACCTCGTTCTTCTTCTTTTTCATATCTAATTTTATTCATCCCAAAACGGAAGCCTTCAACAAATCATATTAAACTAGAAAATACCCGTCAAAAATGACAGTGTTATTCAAGTATGGAATGACAGTATAGAGACAAAAGAAGACGTGCTAAAACAATCTATCTAAATTAAAAAGCTTAAATAAAATCAGAAATTTTGTATCGAAAGAAACTGTGGGTCCAATTTTTAACATCGTGAAACGAATCTTGAACCATTTTAGTAATTCTTTGAAAGACAGTTAGATCTTGGGGTTTGTAGATAAGTCTGGAGTTTGGGTTAGTAGATAAATTGGGGTCAGGCTTTGTGGGTAGGTCTAGAGTTAAGGTTACTGTACAGGCTGAGGTTAGGGTTTGTAAATGAGTGTAGGCTCAAAAGATAGATTTGAAGTTAGAGTTTTTTAACTTCCAAATCATTTATCAGTTTTGTTTTATCTGGAAATTAACCACTACTTCATTACCATGATCAAAAGTTTGTCATTTAAAATGATGATACCTGGTGGAATGATAGCAAAAATATTTAATTGTTTTCTATTGCTATTTACGACACAAACTCTAAATACTAAGCCTAACATTTAGTTTTATCTTTCCGAGTACAATTTAGAAAAAAACAGTTTTCTAATTCCAATTTTTCATTAATAGCTAAACAGCAGGGGAAGGTAAACACGTTTTTTTTTTAAATAGCCTAAATCATAAACAATAATTTAATGCTTTATTTGAGATGTGTTTCTTTAGATATTAAACTTTATTCTTCATTGACATGCAAAAATTAGAATATGCACTTGATTTATTTTCTATACTTATACATGTAAAAGTGAGTATTATCACCTTTCCCTTCCAGACCTTCCAGTACATTGTGACCGGAGAGTATTATTCAAGGTGTCCATAACATGTTTAGGATTACAGCGTAGTAAAAAAAATCTGGGATGATTTGTAACTTTTCAAAAAGTTTTAAGGGGTTCAATTTACTACATAACTACAATGCTGAAGTGGACTCCCAGTTTGTGTTTCAAATTGAGAAATGTAATTTTAGGGACCCAGATTGCGTTATTTTTCGGAAGAATTTTTTACGTGATTTCATGTTCAAGATTTTTTACAGAACAACAAAATCGGAGGAAGTTGGAGGGGTTTTTGTCTATGATAAAACCAAACTTCTGAACCCTTTAATTCATTGATAAATCATTTTTTCACAACAAAAAACTTTGGGATTGGTGATTATGTAAAGTATATGGTGGCAAGTTTGATTTTCAATTTTACATGTCGAAATCAGGATTTTTTTTCTAAATTTAGAGTTCAGTGTTAGTGAAATCTCTTTTTTTTTATTGGGTCAAAATGGAGAAGATTTTTTTTTTTTAACTTTTAGGTGTCAAAATCTGGAGGGACTTTTCTCCAGTTTTAGGAGTCAAAATAAGATTTTTTTCTGTTTTAATGAGTCAAAATAAACTGGAGAGAATTTTTTCACAACCTGGAATTGAAATTTACGGGGAATTTTTGTAGGGTCAAATTTCAATGGTTTTTTTTTTTCACTTTCAGGGATCAAAGTTCAAAACGTTGTTTTTTTTTTCCAATTTTAGGGATCAACATCGAGGAAAAAACTTTTTTCTTCATTCATTGTGGTGACAGAAATCTTTTTTCGCATCTAGGGGCAGTATTGACTGGGGACTTTCAGAAATTAAAATTGAGGAGAAACTTTTTCCCACTTTTAGAGATCAGAATAAAAGTGGAACTACATTTCACTTTCAGGGGTCAAATTTGAGGCAGATGTTTATGAAAAATATTTTTTAAAAGGAAGGAAGGATTCCTTTCCACTTTTAGAGGTCAAAATCTAAGGACAATATATTGAAATATTTTCCCCAGAAGAAAGGAAGAATTTTTTTCCTTTTTTAAGGTGCAACATTAAGTTTTAATCTTATTTTATGGTCTCAAAATTGAGTGGGGAGTTTTTCACGTTTGGGGGCCACAGTCAGGCTGGGGTATCCTTTTCCAATTTTAGGGATCAAAATCAATGTAGAACTTGTTTTTTTCACTTTCAAAAGTCAAAACTTTATTGGGAGAATATTTTTCCTCTTACATGGGTCAAATTTGAGCAGGAATATTCTGTATCCTAAGAATAGGAGGAGGAATCTTTCCTTCCTTTCATGGTTAAAAGAGAGGGGTATCTTATTTTACATTTATTTTTCTATTTAGGTCTCTAAAGCAAGTAGGAAAATTGTTGTTTTATCGGCAGTAATTCTCCCGGTTCGCGTCGGTTATTATTGCTAGTTGAAAAAAATGAGTTGTGAAAATATCAGATCATCTGTTAATATGAAAGGGTATTATAGACCACACAACTGTCGGGCTTTCAGTAAAGATTACTGAATTGAAAAAAAAAAAGATTATTGGTCTGTCAGTTTTTGCAAAGGAAAATATCACCCACTCTTCCGATCTATCATCTCAAACTTTCGTCCAAATATCACCACTAATGTTTGGGTAGTCTTTATAGGCAACTGATATTTTTCAGCTTTGATTTGAAATTTCTTTTTTTATATGAAATAAAATAGAATCTTATTTCGTTTGAAATAAGCACATCTGTACTAAAATATCAATATAAATACGTAATCTATTTTTCTAAACATTTTTTCTCATAAGTACTTACGATCCTCATTCTTCTTACGTAAAATTTTGTCTTTAGACTTTATGTTTGATCACCCTCTAAAAGTTTAAAAAACAATCAAAATTAGAATACTTGATTTATTAATCACATCAAAGTGCCGATACGTAAATGATCCCGTATAATAATTAAACAGTAATTGATAGAAAACATGATTTAGAATAATATTTTTGATGAAATAAAAGAATTCAAGACTTAACTATGAGTATAAGACTTTAAATGAATTTTAAAAAATACTTATAAATCAACAAATCAAATTGTTTGGGTTGCAGTTAACATTAAAAGATTATTTATGCATCTCCCAATAGAAAAAAGAGCATTATTATGAACAAAATGTCTCAAATACTTCGAAAAGTGAAAAACTCCATTGTTTATCGATTCAATCTTCAAGAGAAAAACTTCAAAAATCTTTTTAAAATTTGGATAAACACTTCACATATGTAATAAAATCTTACTGCAATGTTAATCTTCCTTTGCATACTTTGTCCTTGTAAGTAATATTCTTTTTTTATTAGAAAAAAACCTTTCTTTGGTGTGTGCAATTTGACAAATTGGCATCGCATCCAAAACAGAAACGCAGGCAGAATATTAACCAATCAGCACATTCTAATTTGAGCAAACAAACAAATGACTATAAACAAATAGAATGCATATAAGCTCATTATATGGTTAAAATACATTATTTATTCTCTGCCCAGTTTTGAAGAATGATGTAATAAAACTTGAAATATTTTCCAAGACGTCTTCAGACTATCGTACTTGGTTATAAGTATCACTTTTTCGTCAATTCATCTCACGGTCTTTTTCTTGTGTACAATCTGTAAAAAAAGTCACATTATCCTCTCTAGGATGAAAAAAAAAAGATAAAAGATATGGAACATGGTTTAAAAGTGTGAGAATTGAAGGAAGAGGCATGCATAATCCTGTCAGCCAGATGCGTAAGTCATGTCAGTATGGATTTTTTGAGCACCGAAGTTTTATTCTCTGAACAGAAAGGAATTGAAGAGCATCACTGTGGTAATTATCAAATAATCTATGATCAACAGGTTCGTGGACTAGCATTGTCTATGAGGGCTTAATTGCTGGTTATGAGCCGATCCTGTCGGTATATAAGCCGCGAACATTTCTATGAAAAAAGATAGATGAGACTATTTTCCTTTCTTTGGATTGTGCATAGGAGAAGTCTGCAGAACAGAGAGGCCGAAATATGGTGTTGTTTATTGCTATCTAACTTAGCAAATCCCACTCACGGGCCCTGCCACTAAATATTATTCCTTTAAACACTGTTGTAACTGTTCTCACACTACAATCACTATAATTCACAGTTACCCGAAAAAAATCCCAAAACATAACGTTTTAAAACTTTCCCCCATGATGTATTACGTCATGTTGAGGTTGGTAGACAGGTGAAATGAAGTTGAAAAAAAAAAGAAATTTAAAATCTCTCCTCCCAGAACTTTACAAAAATTAACACCTTGCCGGACAACATTGCTGTCACCCCATAAGTGCATTAAGCAATCGAAAAGGGTTAAGAAAAAAAAAAAAAATTAAAAATGCACTAATGACGACTCATCCTCTTGTTAAGTTCAGTGATAACAAATCAATTCTACCATTTCATTTAGGACTTGGTAAACAGATCTTTTCTTGCTTGTTAAAGAGCTACACTGGATCAGCTCCTTGGTTTTTTTTTTCGGTTTTTCTCTTCACGCAAATTAACAGTCGGACCTTGTTCAGTTTCAATATCAGCGCGTACTGTCAATGTGTTTATCAGTTAGACTCTAGATATCAATAGAAGGAGAAAATGAGAAGAAAGAAAGCGAGAAATAAAGGATCAGAAAAATAAACAGACCGAGAAAGATGGATAGTAAGATATGAACGAGCTTCAATTGAAACAGTCAATTTGAGACAGAAAGATATATGCACATGATTATTATACAAGCAAAACAACCTATTTCAGTGGCAGTGAACCAGAGGCATGCAATAACTTCTTTTATTGGCGCGTGGCAATTAGCAACTTTTAATTTATCAGCTATTTCAATGTCTCAGTCATATTTGTGTTAATAGTAGCACAATAAACTTAAATAGATACCAAGTCTCCTTGTTTTTCTTGGAATAGATTCAATATCATTATCATCCATTCGTTAACAAGATAAATTCAGAAAATACCGGCTCCGTAACGCCCATGATAGAGAATTGTGGCAAATCCTAGGGAAGGTCTATGTCCAACGACGGATGTTAAAAGACTGATGATGATGATGATGATGATGATGATGATGATGATGATGATGATGATGATGATTTCGACTTCCAGAATTTATTGTCTAAAAACAAAAAATGCTTTGTCAAATATAGATGCAATGAAAATGATAATTCGCTGCTAAAAAATTCCACGGACATGTGAGGGTATGTCTTCGCAAGTGTGGGCTTAGGCTCTCAAAGATGTTTTCCACTCCTGGCCTAGTCTGATGATTTCAGCTTTATCTGTGGTGTGAATTCTTTTCCAGAATCCGTAAATATTCATAGATTGTGAAGATCGCAAGTCTGCTGCTGATTTCAATCGGCATTTCAAACACTAACTTTTAAAAGCAACACTTGTTATCAAGATAAACATAGGGCAACCAATGTACTCTGTAAGATTTCAATTTTCATATACTCCTAAAATCTTCACTAGTGGAACGATCTATCGATTTATTGCTTGGCCTATTTGGGAAAGGATGCACCCTTGGAATGAGCAGATGGATATGTATTTTTAGGCATAGCACCAAATATTACTCCAGTAATAGATTCACGAGAAGATTCTGTCCGTTACTAAGTATTTCTCTCTCATCAATGATGATGAATTTGTTTTGTTTTATTGTTTATTCTCGTACGCACCAGAATATTGCAAATTATGGTTCAGAGATTTCTCGCAAGTAAATCATTCTGAAGATGATTACCGTAACTTTTGTATGGTATATATAATAAAAAAAATATATATCTATACTGCATAAATGCATTTATTTATTAGATGTAATAAGCCCTTATGTATCTGTAAGAATAATTACTCGGATATGTATGATATTCAGTTTAGCTCAGTTACTAAGACATCAGACTACCGATAGATGTTTATGATTTTTAATGACGGTAGTGAAATGTTGATTTAATAAATGCATTTATCAGCGTGAAATAAACCCTTTGTGTGTATCTCACATACATTTCTGCAGATGTGTACAACTTATCAATCAAACTTAGTCTGTTTCAGACACAGCTACCAATCAGTTGGTTATCACGACCAAATCATAGTAATGGAAAGTTAAATTTTACTTCTCCAATTAAGGTGAAGATGTTTTTGCTGTCACGGTCGGAAAACAAAGTCAAGTCCGGGTTTTGACTGGAAATTCATGAAAACGTACAACCCTTTTAAATGAAAACACCTATTTTAATCAAAAGCGGTGATAGGCCATGTAACAGGATGTAAAATTGTTCTCAAGGTGAAATCCAGGATATAAACTGTCTCATCAATTTGGAACTAATGACATGAGAAGACGCGGGATTCTTACTTTCTTGGTTTTCCTAATTGTTTAGGAATCGACTTGCCATTGTGAACGACTTGATGGGGACTATCCATCAATACAATAAAAGATTAACTGTTAACAAAAAGGATTTTTGAATTAAAAGTCACAAAACTATCTGGCAAGTTTATTGCATGCTGCAACAGACTTACTTTTGGAACTTATAGAAAATCTTATTGTGATTTGTCTGAAGTTCGTTCATTTACTTGCCTACCGCATAAACTGTTCGATATAAATCCATGAAATTTTCTGTGGACACAGATTGGATCCCCGGTAAGAGTTTTTAGCAAAATAGTTTTTGTAAACCATCCCACTAAATATGTTTTGTGGGGCTCCACTTCACTTAAAGAGAAGGGTGATTATTCATCATTGGTAGAAATGATCTTTTACTCTTTGAAAGGGAAGGTTTATTTTCATTTTTAGCGATCGAAATCGAGAGGGATTTATTTTTTTAGTTTTAGGGATTTATGTTGAGAAGGTATTTTTCACTTTTTAGGTCGAAATTGATGGTTTATTGTTTTTCATTTTGGGGGTTAAAATCGAAGGGGATTCTTTGACTCTTTGTGTCAAAATAAAGGGAAAAGATTTCTCTTTATTTTGTGGCAAAAGAACGGAGGAGAACTCTCATTCATTATTTTTATCGATCAAAATCGAGTAGTATCTTTTTATTATTCTTTTATGGCTCAAAATCGAGGGAAAATATTCTTTAGATTTCAGCAGGCAAATTCCATGGGATTCTGTTTACTTATCGGAATCAAAATCGATGGGCAATCTTTTCAGCTTTGGGGGTCAAAATTGACAGGAATGTTCTTTTTTTGCCTTTTAGGGTCGAAATCGAAGGAATTTATTTTTTTACGTATATGATTTCTATTGACGGGATCTTTTTCCCTTTTAATGGTCAAAATCGATGGTTGATGTCTTACATTTAGGGGTTGATTTTCAAAGAAAATTTTTTTTTTCTAAAGTTTTTGGATAAAAATCGAGGTGGAAGATTTTTTTCACTCATAAAAGTGGTCAGAATCCGAGGCTATTTTTTTTAACTTAAAGGAGAAGATTTTTTTCAAATTAAGGGGTCAAGATCCGTTTTTTCCCTTTCTTTTGGCATCAACACTAATTGAGATCAAGATAGTGGGGAAAATTCCAAGCTCAGTTTTTTTTTTTCATTGATTCCCGAAATCAAAATGTGACATACGTGCGTTCCTTATCCAGAAAAAACAAAAAAAACCTAGAAGATTTGTTTAACACATCTCATATCGTAATGTTTATTTGTTGTACATGAATAACTTGGACACTGATGTCTTGATTAATCCGTGTTTTGATGTAGAGCCGTTGAGGTTCAGACTTTCCCTAACTCAAAATTTGGGGATCAAATTCCAAAATCTTGTTTCGATTTTTACTCCCAATCGGGCAAAAGTCAATTGAGAACTTTCATTTGTCACTTTTAAAGGTAAAGATCAAGGGCAACTTGATTGACAAATAATTTTTTTTTCGTTTTTAGAGGTCAAAATCTGGTGGAAGACTTTTGTTTTCACTTTCAGCAGTCATAATCGTGATGTAATTTAAAAAAAAAAAACTTGTCAAAATCCGAGTGAAATTTATTTCAATTCAATGGGTCGAAATCGAGTGAGAAGACTTCTTTCACAATCAGGGGTCAAAATCGAAGGGGCAATTTTTTTTCACTCCCAAGGGACAAACTCGAAGAGTTAATTAGAAAAAAACTCTCGGTGTCTGAGTCCATGTGAATTTAAAGAAAAAATTTGGTGGGTAGAAATTGAGGAGGACGATTTTTTCCATTCCCGGGATCGGAATCCAAGTGATTTCCTTCTTTACATTCAGGGGTCAAATCACTGAGATATACTTTTTCACCATAGGAGTCAAAAGAGAGGTCAAGATATTTTTATAATCTTTGGGAATATCGAAGAAGGGCTTCAATTTTTTACTTGTAGGGTTCTAAATCGAGCAGAGAATTTTATTTAAATGGTCGACGTCGAGGAATATTTTTCAATTTTAACGGTCAAAATCGAGGAATGATATAATTCAAGTTAATTTCTCCCACTTTTAGATCTCAAAAACCAAGGTAAAATTATTTTCAGGTGCTAGGAATTGGAACCAAGGGATGATTCGACCCTTGAAAGGCCACATACAGAGGTACAAAATTGAGGGGTATTTTCCTTACTTTTGGGGGTCGAAATCCAAGTTGAACTTCTAGGGGTCATAATTGAGAGGATGTTTTTTCTTCACTCTCAGTGGTCGGAATCAAGAGGTATTTCTTAACCCTTAGCTTTAACAAAGCAGGGGATTTTATTTCTTATTTTCGTCAAAATCAAAGAAGAATTACTTTCAGGGGTCAAAATCTAATTGGAGTTTTTTTTCCACTTTCATGTATCAAAATCGGGTGGGGTGGGGGGATTTATTGTGTGCATAGAAAACCGAATGGATTTTCTTCTACTTTTTTAAGGGTCAAAATCGAGGGGAATATTTTTTTTCAATCTTGGGGATCGAAATCCGAGTGATAGTTTTACTTTGATGGGCCAAAATCAAGGAGAAGATTTTTTTTCAGATTTGGGAGTCAATATTTGGGTGGGGGGGTATTGTCAGTTTTTTTACATAGATTTTCCCCAGGATTTGTCGGACTCTAATGAACTCTATGATTTCTCTTACTCTTGTTTATTTTTCTAATGTATTGATCTGTTTTATGGTGTCTCCATGTGATTTTTAGCATGATTCTCTTCAGTCTACGTTTCATGGTTCTCAGTTTGTGGGGCAATCTTCTGGTTAGGTTCCATTTTTCGACTTTATAGGTGACTATCGGGAAGATGGTTGTATACACTTCTTTTTAGGACAAATGAGATTCTCTTATTCTCGAAGACTGGGCTTGCCTTATCAAAAGCTCGCCAACCTCGAGAGACTTTTAGCCTGATTCCTTGTCCTTTTGAGGTTTTCATTGCTATTTGTTATCCTTGGTAGAAATAATGTTCTACTTTCTTTTGCTTAGCGTTTTTCGATTTTGATCGTGTAAAAAAATAAGACAAAATAGGATCTTATCACTGACCTTTTGGAAATTGAATTACGTAACCTTCTTTTAAGTATCATTGAATAGATATTTCGATAGTTTGCAGGACACTCAAAATTTAAGAGGGCTCTTGAATTTTTTCTATAACTTAGAAATCAGATCAAAATATATTCAAATTATAGAAAAAGAATTGGTATGTTCCTTGAGAAGTATGGTTGCATTAAAACACTGTATTTTAATTAAAAAGAGATATCTAACCTCACAGAATAAGAAAGCGACGATGTTGGAAGTATTTGAACCACTACTACCGTACCCCAGTAGATATTTCTTGTAGTTGAGTAGATCACTACGGAAAGCTCATAGGTTCCATCTAGTTAATACTTACCTGAGTTATAGCAGCTCGCTTAGAAATCAGATGTGAGTTAGAAGTAACGACTTTTACGCTGACACACTCATTTTCTTTGGATCGTTTAGATACGTTCCGCGTTTCTTCTTTTAACATTTGATAACTCTTCATTGAACATGTGTTCCCAATCGAAGCGGAAAAAAACAAACCAAGATCAAACCTTACACATCGATGAATCTATTCACTCGGAGAAGCCATAATATCCATATGTGTTTTCATGGTGCAACGAACTCCAACAAAAATACAAACATCAAATGCACTTGTGAATCTATATCAGCCGACCGGAAAAAAAGAACTATTAAATCAGAGACACCAGTGATAACACAGAAACGATTGAAACCTCTGATAACAATGGCAGTACATTTTT
Organism: Thysanoteuthis rhombus; assembly: GCA_963457665.1. Taxonomy (NCBI): domain Eukaryota; kingdom Metazoa; phylum Mollusca; class Cephalopoda; order Oegopsida; family Thysanoteuthidae; genus Thysanoteuthis; species Thysanoteuthis major. Next base: position 40,961,113 of record OY735201.1, read on the forward strand.
CATACCCTCAACTACCTGGCACACGTAAATAAAGTACTTTGATGCCAAAACTATTTCCGATACATATTATTCAAATGCTTTGATGCAAAAACTATTTCTGACACATATTATTAAAATATTTTGATGCAAAAACTATCCTTCCAAACGTTAATGGAATATTTTGTTGCTAAACACTATCCTTGCAAATCGTTTATGAAGAAGCTCGTAGAATGAATAGAACGAAACGTTGTATTAACAAAATAAACAAGGAGAAGCAGTTCAAACGTCTGAAAAATCTTTTTGAACGGATCAATGAATAACAATTGAATCTTCTTGTGAAAGTTTATTAAAGAATTCAACAATATTTCATAGCCTGCCTTGAGACGATCTTCCGAAATCTTTAATTGGAACATAGTGGAATCAGAAAAGACGATAAATATCCAAGTAACATCAAATTTGCTGACGACATCGTCCTCTTAGCTAAGAACCTAAATGGTCTACAAATAATGTTAGACAAACTAAATGAAGAAAACAAGAAAGTTCGCCTCCTCAAGAACTTCAGTGGAACAAATGTCGTTGACAATAAACATATTGGGACAAAGACGCAAGGATCAAAATCGAAAGGTTGAGAGATATAAACCACTCTATCTATCTAGGAGAGAAAATCTCCATGTAGTAATTGAAAAGAAAAATAAATAAAGCGAAGAATCATTTTAGGTTGGCAAGCTTTCGGTAAAGTAACTGAGAACGATGCAACGTGCACAAAGAAGAACCATGCTCAACCTCTGACGGAGAGATCATAAGATAGCACAATGTATTAGAGAAAAAATAAAAAGGCAGGAACCTGATATATAATAGAATAAGTTAGAAAAGTCTAATGGCATTGGGACTGAACATGTTGCAAGAATATCATACTACCGTTGGACATCATGATTCACGACGTGGATCCCCAGAAACCAATAGCGATCATTGGCCAACGGAAAGTAAGATGGCGTGACAAGCTAGATAAATTCAAAAAGTATTCGCTCAGCAAAAACCATGATAGAGAGGACTGACGAATCTTTGGGAAGGTCTATGTCAAACGACAGATGCTAAAAAGCTGATGGTGATAATGATAATGAAGGAAAGTATGTTTTTTTTTGTTTTTAATTATGTTTTCTGTTCATGTCCATGGTTCACAAATTTCTGCTGAAATGGCGTGGGAAAGGCGGATAAAAAGTGTGAAAAGACTGAATGTAATCGAAATCAGTCTAGACAATTTTTTTACCATTGCTAACTGGTTATCAATACGCCGTTATATAACACTTTTTTAAAAAATTCTTTTCTTTAAAGCTTCATATTTTTTCCTTTATTTCACCTCTTAACGTAAAAATCTTGATTTTCATGTTTATGTGTGTGGTTGTATGTTCAAGTTAGGGAGAGAGAGAGAGAGAGAGAGAGAGAGAGAGAGAGAGAGAGAGAGAGATAGAGAGATAGATAGAGAGAAAGAGAGAGAAAGAGATAGATAGATAGATAGATAGAGAGAGAGAGAGAGAGAGAGAGAGAGAGCGTCTCGCCATATTCATTTATTTTTTCTTATGCGAAATTCTTGACGACGATTAGTTTCTTAGCAAAACATTTTTGTAATTTATCTCTTTAATTCATTCTATCTGTCCCGTCAGGTTTTTTCTTCAGTTACAGATTCTTCCTTTTTAATTTTGCTTTTTCCCGATTGATTATTGATCGGTGTCTTTTTTGATGCACTACCTTAACTTTTTCCTCCAAGTCTAAGTGGAATTTGAGTGGTTAATAAAATATTTCTTTCTCTGAAGCATAATCTAGCAACTGTTCACCTTAGTTTTTTTCTTTCTTTTTCTTTCTTTATTCCTTTCTATTTTTTCTCCTCTCTCTCTCTCATTTTCATTCATCCTTTTCTTTTTCTTCCTATGCTTGTTTTTTCTCTCACATTATTTTCCTCACTACTCTCTTTTTTCTTTGAATATATTTGGTAAGCATTGTTGTTTTTTTACTTTTGCTCTCTATTCATATATACACACACACACACACACATATATATATATATATATATATAGAGAGAGAGAGAGAGGAGAGAAGGAGAGAAAATATGTAGAAAGAAATGTGTATGTATAAATGAGGATCACAATAATGAAATAACCAGACACAAATACCACTCGAATTCCAAAAATAATGATAATAATAATAATAATAATAATAATAATAATAATAATAATAATCATCATCATCATCATCATTTTGGTGTCTCTTGTTAGACATAGACTTCCTCCAATATTTGCCAGACCTCTATATCATGGGTGTCGCGAAGCCAATACTTTTGGAACTTGTCTAGTTCAACACACCATCTTTGCAGGCCACAGTTTCGCATTTGATCTCTGGGGATCCATTTTGTGGGTCTCAATGCCCATCAGTTATTTGGTATTCTTGTAAGATGGCCATCCCATCGCCATTTGAGTTTTTTCCTTCCATAGATGATTTGATAAACTCCTATCTTTTTCTCTAATATGATGTGCTGTTTTGTGATCTCTCCACGAGATGCTGGACATGATCCTCTTTTTGGACCACCGGATGGTACTCAGTTTGAAGGTCAATTTCTCGGTCAGGTCCGAAGTTATCATCAAGAGGATGCATTGGTTGTAGACCCCTTCTTCTAAAGACTAATTGGATGTTTCTAGTTCGTTGAAATTGAGCGTGCTCCACCGAAAGCTCGCCATCCTAGAGTGATCAGTATGTTCACCACAGTGAAAGTTTCGAAGCTGGATAATCAATCACTTTCGTATCATACTAACCGTTCAGATCGAAATGTCTGAGTTTTCCACACTCAGATGAAAATGAGCTCTTATTTTCAAAAGGATAAAGAATCTTCTTTGGAATAATGCTATTAGCAAAAGGTCACGGATATTCATTCCGTTATATTCTATCGAATGTGGCACAATGGCCGACAAGAGGTGCTTAGGTAAGAGGTTCGTTTTGTGGAAAAAACCCAAATAATGCAAAATAAAAGTAAAGAATAAACCCAGAAATAAATGTAAAATAAACCCCGATTTGTAATATAAATGAGAGCTGTGTGAACGTGTACGGGTGTGCACAAGAGAAATCCCTTCTAATGTCGACATCAAATTCTATACCTGATGATTGATTACAAGCAAGCACGATCAGCATTTATGTAAATTTCCTGTCATGCGCAGATGCTCAATTTGACATCATCTGGTTGATAAGATTATCCTATTCTTGAGGCTATCAAACTGAGTTACATAACGATATAACAAGACAAGTGGCAATACCTTGACCAATTGGAAGTCACATCACCGTTATGTCACATATTCCAGTGTCAGCTTAATGAATCGGACTGACATTCTTTGTGAAAAAAAAACCCAAACAGGTATAAGTGTTTGAAAAAACACTTATGTATACATTGTCTTCCTCACTCTTTCTTTTTCTTCCCCCTCTATTTTTCTCTCTCTCTCTCTCTCTCTCTATGTCTCTGTGTTTCTCAATATCTCCCTCTCTCTCTTTCTCACTTTCACACCCACACAAAGTGCTTCTTCCCGAATCGTGAAATTTGAACATTGATCAATCGGTTCATCTATCAAGTTACCAAGTGTGTCCAGTGTCCTACAAGACATTTTACTTCAACACATGCACACGTGCACACGCGTGCACATGCGTGCACATGCACACATACAGAGGCTTGCACACACGCACACACACACTTTAAACAATTAAATCTGATTGGCCATTGCTTTATGTAGTGAATTCATTCTTTATTAGATGTCCCACAATTATTACTTCGTACCAGATAAAGTCAACTTAAGCATAGTAATCATCTATGTATCTATCCACCAATCATAAATAGAAAAGAGGCAGAGAAAAAATCATAGACCGAGACGTATATATCATCACATGATTCATTATCATCCTGAGGGTTGCTCAGTCTGTGTTCTCATTCTTTTAATCGCCCTTGCCGATATTACAAGTTTTTCGGCCATTTTTTTTAGTTTGAACTGTTAGATTAAAAAATAACAAACTTTCCTTTTCATTCTAACTAAAAATCTGAAGATGACAGTCGAATTGATCTGCCGAAATGTTCTAATAACAAGAATATCAACGAAGTCCGAATAACTCTTGGAATATATTGAGTTATAAATCTTCACCTTTTACCCCTTTTCCATCTACTCTCCTCCATCATAACTTAACAAGTTTCATGTTGGGTTTGACTGGAAGTAAATCATTTGAATAATTGAAGTGAATCATTTATATGCGGACATTTATCGTATCACCCCATGATAATACCAGGATCAAATTGAGTAATGGGCGCGTATCTGGAATCTAATGACTTCATCGTCGGAAAGAAATCCTTTACACTCATTTCAGTCATACTGTGATTGAGGAACATTCCGAATTTACAACAAATATAAATGCAAAAAAAAAAAAACAACAGATAATTAACATTTTGAAGAATCGCCTTGATAGATGATGGATCAAGAGGTTCAATATTTACGATTATCATTGATAAATGTTACCAGCACAAGCATTTATATGTGCACGTAAATATACACTATCTCTCTTAGACATTCACACACGCCTTATATATATATATATATATATATATATATATATATATATATATATATATATATATATATGCCTCTGTGTGTGTGTGTGTGTGTGTATGTAAATATAGGATTTTAAATCATCTTACATTTTATTGAAACTCATATTTGAAATGATGTCCTCTCATTACACGGTTAATGTATCACTTGATCTAGACAATGTGAATAGAAATAACAATCAAAGAAAAGGGGCTGCCCCGAAAATTGAACACGTAACTGATAGGGTAGCTGCTTCAATGTAGTATTGCTCCGGCCATAAAACTGAACAGGTGGTAATGCAAGGGACCAAACAACTGTTTCCACTCAAATTTTCTTCTTGTTTATTCTTTGGTCTATATCTACTTTCTTCATTTCTTCCAACACAACAATCATATATCAATAATTGTATTGAAAAAACAAAAACAAATAAAAATAAGTAGAATTTCATAGAAATTACTCTTCAGGGAGTGCAACAAGTCTCAAAATAAACAAAGAAAGGAAAGCTCGTGATAACATCACCATCAAACAACTAAAAAACTGCAGGAAAAGTCATCACCAGAAATCTAGCCATTTTCTTTCACTGCAAGTCAAGTTCCACAAAATTGGAACATTGCAATTACAGTGCTGTCATATGTAAAAAAAAAGGAAATCCAAAAACCTCAATAATTACAGGCGAATGAGCCTACTCAGCTGAATCTACAAATTCTTTACCCAAGTAATCACGGACCGTATCACCAAAACGCCAGATGAAAACCAGCCACTGGAACAAGCATGCTTCAGGAGAAAGCTGCCCAATCATCAACCATCTCCATTCAGTAAACCAACTAAAGGAGAAAGCAGCAAAATATAAAATGCTACCCGCTCTAGCATTTATTGAGTTTAAAAATCTTATATATATATATATATATATATATGCCTCCCCAGCTGTCAGTAGAGCATTCATAAGGAGAAATGGCGTAAAATGAAGAAGCAATTATCATTAATTTATGTGTACAAAGGAATGAAATTCTGTCTTTGATCAGGTGTGTCTATGCCAACAGACAATAAACTGGAGATGAGAGAAAAAAACTGATATGGACGCAGAAACTGACACGTTTCTCGAAAGTACTATTCTAGAAGAGATGATGAATTCATTACATCGAAACCAGATTCTTTCTTTTATAATTAGACACACCTTTTATCTGAAAGGTAGCATCATGTCATAGAAAGCGTGGAAAATTTGATGATATCTGGATAATTGAGTTATGAAATTAAATGTGTGAAAATGTCAGGAACTTTTGCATCAACTGTTACATCAACGTTTTCCGTGTATATGATAATGTCCGTATAGTCTTATAAGTATTCTTAATTTTCTTACATCTTTGTATGGGATATTGGAATGTATAAACATACACATACATGTACTTTCGTAAACACCAAAATACACACAATGATATAGCACACATACACACAAATATGAAGCATGCACACAGACACACGTGCTCATTTATATGAATAACCATAAAAATTGATAGATATAACATATCTTATATAAATGTACATAACCATTCACACATACATACATACATACATACATACATACATACATGTATATCGAATTATATTTTCACATATGCCTGCAGACATTTGATGGTTTTGTTGGCAAGTCTCTTGTGTATCTGAATTAAGTCATATTTAAAATTTTTCCAATTTAGTTTTTTAGTTCCTCGAAATATTTGTGTGATCGTGTGAGACGCAGAAGGCAAGACATTTTTTTCATATATGAGATGTCTATATTTGAAATCCTTCTGGGTTAATTTGTTAGATTTATCTATTATATAATTGACAGTTTCATCCCCCTGCGTTGGTAACGTTTTCTATTTTGTTGGGTTTTGTTTATTCCTGCTTCCACGAAGTTGTTAACATCGGGAAAACTTAATCATCAATGATTCAGGGAATTAGAAAAAAATATATAAACAAGGCATAAATCGACGCAATATTTGTTCCAAGGTAGCGAGTGTTATTTCCCAATTTCTTAATTGTAGAAAGTATAGTAATAGTGAGTGTAATTCGTTTTCCGTAACCAGAACCAAAATGACAATTTTCCATTAGATTCTCGCCACACGTACCTTGGCAGCAGCGTTCAAAGCATGATCTTATAGTGAACCGACGTTGCTTTCCCACATACGCTCCAATGTTCTCTTCAAACTTATCAAAATGAGTTTAAAGTATATGGACTTTGGGGGTCAGCCCACAGCTCATTTCGTTGTTGCTCTTCATCATAATA
>OY735201.1:40970464-40980464 GCA_963457665.1 Thysanoteuthis rhombus
GTGTGGGTGATTCTTTACTAACACAATGTACTACAAACTGCTTGTTGCCTTGAGCTACACTGAGCAAAATTAGTAAATAAAGAAGAGGACAGTTTAGATAAAGGGATATCAATTATCTAGATAGCGGAATCGGAAGATCAGTGGATATCCTCTGTAGTTAAATGACTTTGGGGGTGTGTGGAAATCTAGATGAATATTGCCTAGTGGTGGAATGCTCGTTCCCAGTTCGGTAAATCAATGGGCGAGTCATAACAAAGACTTTCAAAATGGTACTCAATACCTCTCTGATAAACACTCAGCATGAAGAGTAGACATGGAGAGGGATGGACTCCGTCGGTCAAGGTGTCTCTACAACACAGTACTGGAGACTGAAAATCCTTTATTGTCTTCCAGGTCTATAGACATCGACAGTTCCGGGTCTGTAGACTTCGACAGAGAATTAAATAATCATAGTATGAAGATCTTTAGTAATATATGTTGTAGATATTCATATGAACCTCCAATATTTTGCTCCGAGTTCATGATTATCGTGGCTTTGTATCTGTATGCATTTCTTGTAGTAAAGAATCATCATCATCATCATCATCAGTCTTTTAGCGTCCGTCGTTGGACATAGACCTTCCCCATGATTTGCCACACTTCTCTATCATGGGCGTCACGGAGCCAGTACTTCCTGAACTTATCTAGTTCATCCCTCCATCTAATATTTTGCCGGCCTCGGTTGCGCATATGGTCTCGGGGAATCCATGTTGTGAGTCGTGATGTCCATCGATTGTCAGCCATTCTTGCAACATGGCCAGCCCACCGCCATTTGAGATTTTTTATGGATTCTATGATGTCTCTAACTCTTGTCTTTTCCCGGATGCGTTGTGCTGTTTTGTGGTCTCTCCATGTGAGGCCCAGCATTATTCTTCCATGTGCACGTTGCATGGTTCTCAGCTTACGGGTCTTTTTTTTTTTTTTTTTTTTTTCAACCTTGGTGCTCCGAACATCCACTCTTGTAGTAAAGAATAATCTATATTAATTGGTGTTTGTGTACCGAAGAAGTGTACACGTGTATGTGTGTGTGTGCATGTATGTGTGTGTGTATGTGTGTGTGTGTGTGTGTGTGTGTGTGTGTGTGTGTGTGTGTGTGTGTGCATGCATGTGAGTGTGTGTGAGTACATGAGTTGGTTAGGGGTGAGCATGCATGTGCCTCACTTTCTCATGTCTACTTGGATACGTTTTCAAAGAAGTGAATCACGTGCTCAAACTTGAAATTATGTGGTTGCTTTTATTCTGCTGTCACTGTAAAAAAAAATCATCCAAGGAAAATAGTGAATGTGGATGATTTTCCCTCGACTTTAAGACTCTTTCATTTGGCAGGTAATTTACTGCAATGAATCCCTTCATGAATTGTGTGAACTTTTCTAAAATAATGATTCAATACCCTTTTGGCAATCATCAACAATTCATTATGTTTTTACTTCAAAAGAGAACTTTTCGGCGGAAAAGTAAGTATTTTCTAAATTAAAATCATCTCGAGTTTTTCACGATGAAAAAAAAGTCAATATTGTTCTTTAAGCAAGAAAAGCTAAAATTTCTAAACTTGAATAAAAAAAAAATGTTATTTATCCTTGTATGTTGCAGCTGATAGCTGAAAGGAAGGGAGATCTGCAAACATTGTCTGGTTCATTTGATAAAATTGCTTTCAGTCTCTATCACCAATCGGACTGCCAGTGGCTGCGAAAAATGTCGTAAAGTAATAATAATTACTATTACTGCAACGACTGAAATTCCAATCATTCACAGTTGATGGGTTAAAATAGAACGACATGAAACGTTTCATAACAGAACGAAAAATGCCAATCAGCGCCTGACCAAAATCTGAGTTGCGTGTGCTTGAGTCTGTCAGTGGGTGGCGTAGAAATAATTGTTTTTAACAGAATAGTCCCCTATGTCGATTCCATCAAGTTGATCAGCACCAGCAGCAGCAGCAGCAACAGAAGCAGCGGCAACTTTGGTCATTAGACATCAAACATTTATAAAATTCTACAGACCTTTCGGTTTTCTAGAATTGGCTCTATTGTTATGTCATCTTATTTTTTCCATATGATTGCAACATAGCCTGTACTTTGACATTGAGTTCTTTTGATATTATTTTTTATATGATATCCCTGACTCTATTCTCAACAATTGACAATATCTTCCTTTGACAGGTGCAGCTTACTCGATTCTTGTTCAAATTTAATAGAGTTTCCTTCATGATGTTAGTACTTTTAAGATAACAGATACCCAATGGTTTTCCTTTTAGTAAATTTGTTTTGTACTTAATTTTTGCGACGAATTCAATCTTTGTTGTGATCCCCAGCTTAGAGTAGAATATACACATCATAATTCATCTACTTTCCTGAATCTCTTTTCTCTCTCTCTCTCTCTCTCTTTCTCTCTCTTCCATGCATGAGTACGCTCACACACAGATACACACCTCCACGTAAATACAATCTAAATTGTATTTACTTCATAAATGTATTGCATAAATTGTTAGCATACACATACAATACACTCACGCCTACACACACACTCTCTCTCTATCTTTCTCTCTCGCACACACATTCATACACTCATACACACACACACGTTCTACGATGTGCATCGCTTTGAGGGACAACTTTTATACTCGTGACAGTGTTATTACTATGTATGGAATAGCAGTAAAGAGCCAATATACTAGGTAATGTGATTATGAGAAAATATTAATCATATTATATGCTTTTAGCCCACACAATAGATGAATTCGTTTTTGTAACACATGATAGCAGTTGAGATTGTTTTACAAACTTTTTCTTCTAATAATTGTTGTAGAATCAAAAACAGAATCTTAAAAGAACTGGAACAAGACGAATAAGATTGCAAATCGTTTTTTTTTTTAAATTACTAATCGAAAATAAGTCAAACGTCCGCAGCTGTCCCCAAACCAGCAGAAAAGAAATTTGCATAAACACTTATTATTTAGATATATTATCGTGCCAGCGTTTTGTTAGTGTGTTTACTAACACCCCTACAGGTGCATCTTGACCTCACTGAGAAACGTTCTTTTCACTAGCTCAAAAAGGTATTCACTTCTCTGTCTCCTGTGAATGAAATGATAATGCATTTGCTACACGACAGTCACGATAATCTTCTGTCTCTAATTCTCCCTAATCCAGGAAGAGCACATTGGTTAAACTCCATGTGTCTCCTGTGATAAAAATAGTCTTTCCTTCATGTGTTTTTTCTGCGTCTGAGAATGGTCTCCCGAGGTGCTCATTGGCGATCATAAATTCAGGTGCCATCCATCGTCCCCTACTTGTAAGTCAGGAATAACAGTGATAACCTTGTCTCCATAATTATTCCAGGCCTAATAGATTCAAAGCATTTCAGTAACCTCCTCTTCGTTAACTCACGACTACTACGACTACTTTGCACCGAGCTCCTACCCTTCGCTCAAGCACAATTTTCTATCTTCGTCTTCTACTTTGTTACAAGTCTACACAATATACCCATTCTATCATGGATCCAATCTCGTTCTTTACTAACCTGATAAGTGACTATCTCTCTGTATAAAAATGCTACGTAGTAATCTAATCTGAATTGACCTCATCTATCACGATCGATCTTACTAATGTTTACTTGTATTTTTCTTTCAGCTTTTTATGCAATGTTATAAATGTCTCATCATTAAATTTACATTCTATTTAGTGATTTAAACATTTGTATTTGTCTTTATCACAATGAGGATTTGTATTCAATCTCCGCATCCATATTCATACGAAGTGCAGGAATTATCCCTTCTGTAATGGCCATCATTGACTACTTTCCTTCATCAACACTTATAGTGTATAGTGATGTCGGCATGTGGTGATAAACTCAAAACTCGTGGAGACAAATTCCTTTGTCCTCGGCAACTACACCATCTCGTCGCTACGCAAAAGAAACCACCATAACTATTCCCCCTCACACACTATAGGAACCAAAATACTAATACCTTGAATATTTAAACAAATGAAAAGTCACATGAAAATATTTGCAACCCGTGACAAGGTTTTCACTATCATATAAAATATTCTTTAAAAGATCCTTGTATCCGGTTTAAAATGAGTTTTTATTTCCAGCAGACCGAATAGATCTTTTGCACACATAGCTTAACTTCTAGGATCAAATGGTCCACACATTTATATCTAAGCACATGGCGTCTCTTTGTCTGTATATCACTATTCTTTCTGAACACGTACGCACACGCACATGCATATGTACACATAGGCACAGACACGTGCACAAATAGACACAGAGCCACACACACACACACACATGTATATATATGTATATGAAGTTAATGACGATTGAAAAATCGAACAGATTTTCAAAATGCAAATACAGTTTATTATCATTGCCATGGTAACCTAGCATGATAGTCATTGCCCGTTGTGATGGAGATACTTTAACATTTTTTGAAACCTCAACCTGTGTTTATTTTAATTTTCATCTTGATGTCAATTGCTACTCTATCCTTCAAATTATTGTTTTACTTCTGCATGTTGGAAGAATCATGGGAGCAGCGGCTTCAGAGAAGACCGTCGATGATTTTGATGATACTTGAAATTGAAATCCTTCCTTTCATTTCAAAAAAAGATCTATTAATCCGATAACCTGCTGTCCCAGCAGAACATGATTATGACCAGCCACACACACACACACACACACACACACATACGTACACAATCGTACGAACGTATGCAGTCATTCACACGCACGCGCACAACACACACGCACACTTGTGCGAACGTATGCAGTCATTCACACGCATACACACACACGCACAATTCCCAAAAGTTGCACATATATATATATATAATATATATATACATTCAGCGCTCCATAAAACTTTAAACTCAAGTGAACATTTCTAAATCTCTGGCGGAAAGACTGTTCAATCGATGAATAAATCATACGTGGGTTTAACCTTATCCTTAGTTATATATGTACTTACCATAACAAGATTGTTTTCAAAAAGGCTTAGAGTCAAAGATTTACACCAAAGATATCTATTGGTTGAATAGTCTCGCAAACTTTAAAACTGTAATAGTTAACTTTATAGTATTATTGGAAATCTTATTGTTTTTTTCGGTTGAAAAGATTTATTTTTGATTACCTTGCTGAACCATTGCTTGAAAAATCTGTTTCGGCAGACTATGAATAGAACAACGTCGGGATTCTCCAAGCACTTCATTCAAGGCTGCGAAGATGGCAGCTTTGAATTCCTACACTAAATCAAATTGCCCCCACCTCTTTGAAAAAAATTTTGCCAAGCATCCTCATACGTTTCAGAGTTGTTGAGGTCGGGGCAATTGATCGGTTAAACCCAACCGTTTACATAATGCTCTTGGAGAAATCGTTGAGTGACTCTATCAGTATGTATAAGAGCATTGTCATGCTGAACCATGATTGGTGATACGCTGATCCGAACATTTTCGAAAACTAAATTTGCTTTTCTCAGCTGATTCACATATCCTGCCGCGCTCAGTCGCCTATTAACAAACTGGAATGCCATCTGACCACCATATCCTTCGGCAGCCCAAATTAGCTCACCACATTTGCTAACATACTTTGAAAAGAACCCCCTTTCGGTAATTGTGGGTTATGCCAGTAATGCTGTATACTGTCATATGGGTCATTTAGGTTAGATTTCTTCTTAACTGTGAAGAGGAAACTCCGTCACTCATCATCCTACGTCTAATGAAGTCTTGAAAATTCCAGTCTGCGTTGTTCGTTTTTACATTCAGAGGAGCCATAGACTGTTTCACACATTGCTCTGATAACTGGACTCTCATCACGCTCGGACATCTTCTTGGGTCAATCACCTCTGTTCTTGGTTTTTTACTTACACGCAAATAATTTCTCTCAAATGCCCAACTTTGACAGTTTTGTTCAGCCATTGCACGTTGAATGGGCTTCTGATTCCAAAGTTCATAAATCCTAACCAGTTCTAAATCGGATATCGTTGGCCTCCTTCTTATACTGTGAAGACATAACACCGTCTTTAACAACAACAGTTCCCAACTTGAGTTTAAATTATTGTGATGTACGGCATATCGATTACTGATATTTAATCCTTGAACCCAACCCTTGTATGTAAGGTAACTTGATCCCAGGAATACCATAGGTGGCACTGATCTTACAGGTTCATTCATAGTCGAAACTACTTTTTCCACACTAATTTGTAAGCTTATGATCAAAGATTGATTCATTTGTAAGAAAACCAGTGGAAATATAAGGCACAGTGGTTCGAAGCACGGAATTTGTTTTTATCATCTTTAATGTACTTTCAATCAATTAGAACATCAAACTTGCAGGAAATTTGTCGGTTTCATAAGAAAAATTAACAGAATTAAAGAAAAATCATTTTTACAGTGGTGTTCTCTCTCTCTCTCCCTATATATATATATATATATATATATATATATATATATATATATATATATATATGTGTGTATGGAGAGAGGGAGAGAGACAGAGAGAGAGAGAGAGAGAGAGAGAGAGAGAGTTGTACTGTAAAAAGTTGAGAGAGACAGAGTGTGTCGTATTTGTAGAGTTGATCATTTAAATAGAGTTATTCCTAACATGTTTCGGCGCGAAAACATTTCATCTTCAGCTTGAATGTTTGACATCTTCTGCGTTTTTAGAAAAGTAGATGGTAATGTAAAATCAGTGAAATGAGACATTTCATTTTAAGTCCACATTGTTGATGTAGGTCAGCCAACTGGATTGTTGATAGTAATAACTGTCCTGATAAATTATTATTGGCTTGTGTGAGTAGTGGACATCCGAGGGTCAGAGCTCCAAGCGACATGGCAACATTCCAGTGAGGAGAGAAAAAGTGTAATAGAACATGAACAATAAAACTAGGAAGGAGTGATGATTAAAAATCCTAGTTTCAGAACCATTTGAGATAATATAGGGAATAGATTTATTATTAGGAAATGTATCAGTAATCAACAGTTCTTAGGTTATTATAGAAGATATCATTTTGACTTAGTTTTAATCATTCATTTTTAAGTTATATGTATATAACTATATATATACATACATATATATATATATATATATATATATATATATATATATATATATATATATATATATATATAGAGAGAGAGAGAGAGAGAGAGAGAGAGAGAGAGAGAGAGAGATGGAAAATGAAAAAAGACCCGAGACAAGCATGTATATTTCAATCAATTTTCACAATAGAAAAAGTGAAGTAAAATTTTAGATGGACCCAGGAGTCTCAAATATTTTTTTTTCCATATGATTAACTTCGCCACAACATTCTGTCGGATCTAAATATTTTTCCTTTATACAACCCTAATATATATCTATATCTATATCTATATCTATATCTATATATATATATATATATATATATATATATATATATATATAAATATTTATATATATATATATATATATATATATATATAAATATTTATATATATATATATATATATATATATATATATATATATATATATATATACACGGAGAACGAGTCATGTCTGTTGATATACTTACTGATCCCTCATCGTTAAAACATTTTAGGGTGACCTACGTGAGTAAGCCCTGTTTAAAAAAAAATGATATGTAGTATGAGATAATATCAATATGCAGTACACATAATACGTTTTATGAAATGATGGACTAAATGTATGGCATACACTATATAATAAGAGGAAGTTATGTTTGATCAACACGACTGGAGTACCATGTTAATATAACTGTTTTGTTTCCAAAATCTTCGAAACAATTACGTAGTAAACAACTGATGATCCAAACAATATATATATATATATATATATATATATATATATATATATATATATATATATATATATATTATAACACTCATTATATATATATATATATATATATATATATATATATATATATATATATATATAATGACGTTATTTGGAGATGAGATTTTCAAAGTTCCATAGTTAATGTGAGCACCAAGGGAATTTAGCAAGTAAATGATTTTAGTTTCAATCAAGGATACACTTTTGAACTGAAAGAAAACAAAAACAAAAAACTCTTTTGCCAATTTCTAGCCGTGGATTATCACCGAATCCGTCTTAATTAACAATCTAAATATTTAAGGCGAATTTGGTAATAACAAAAATACCTAAACGCTCTTTTCCGTTTTCTCAGTGGAAAAAACTGATTACCTATTTAACTGAAGTACCTTTTGTTCTTTTCCATAGGCAAGATTATTCTGCCAAAGATAACAACGCTGTCTCTTTTTTGTATGCTAATAGAATGGTTTCATTATACCACGATGGTGCTGACAGTAAGCTCGTAATCTGAGGATTAAAAGGCGTTTATCTTGTACAGCAAATATTTGATTTTAAGCTTAATCTACTTTTCGAAAAGGCATTTGATTCAGTTTTAAATAATAGTCGGATAAATCGAATGTTTTACAGATAGAATTTCAAATCAAACTTCAGGTAATAACAACATGCAATATATATATATATATATATATATATATATATATATATATATATATATATATATATATATATATATTCATTCTTGGGTAAGGGGATCTCCAGATAAGAAGACACCCGATTTCCTGCTCGTATTTCATACCTTCAGCCCATACAAAAGCGTAAGACGATCTCCAATCTACCAAACAATCTGTGTTGAAGTTTATACCATTGAGCAACAAACATCCGATACGGTTATGCATAAGTTCTTAACATAGCCAACGCTGGTGCATTTTCCACTTTTTTCTGCACTCAGCAACCTGACAAACTAATCACGGTGTGTACCAGCATAATTTTTCCCTACCTGTAAAAATGAAATGTGGCCCCAAAAGATCTCTTCTATCCTGATCCACTATACGTGATTATACTAGGCCTTTCAGTTCTCCATAAAGGCTATTATCTAGAGACTGTCAATTTTTCTGCGAGTTCATGTGAAATCTATTTCACTAACTTGAGAATTTTCCTTCTGGTGATAGCACTGGCAATAAGAGCTGGTTAAGCTTCAGTCTTTCGAATATTTCCCAAATTTTGATCAATAGTGACATTAGGAACTTTAGCATTAACACGCACACAAACACAAACACACACACACACACACACACACATCTATGAGTGTGTGTATGTGTGCATGGGGGTAGGTGTGAAAACGGAATTATCAAAATTCTAGCTGAGTTTTCTTAGCAGATAGAACTTCGGCACAGTATTGAATTTACCTCTGTGCGCTGTATTAAACCGTAAGATTCCATGACAAATATGTCTCGTCGATAATATGCCATGGAGGCTGGGATGGAAGATCTTTGGTCGATGAGTGTGCAAGTCACTCTTCCGTTATTATCTTACGCCCATGCAATACTCATACACACATTGTTATGATTGAAAATGGTTCATATATATATATATATATATATATGTGTGTGTGTGTGTGTGTGTGTGTGTGTAAATGATGATTAGAATGTGAAGAAAATAATTCAATAGACAATTGTTACATCTCAAGTTTTGTTTGTATTCCGTAGGCGTATTTAGATGCATTTCAACAGAGGCCAGCCATTTTTTTCAGAGAAAATATTTCGGTGGTTCACAGATAATATATTTTTTGCGCTGTTTGATGCTGGAGAACAGAATGGGGATATTTCTGTGTTTTTTTTGCTTATCTAGTACGGGAGGTTTTTGTAATACTGCCATCGTCTTTTTCATCTACATCCTGTTAGATCACATTACACCCAGAATACAAACATATATATATACAATAATAAAACATAGCTACTCACTTGTCATTAAAAGGGAATCCATCGTCAAATAACTACCATAGTATAGAACTGGAAAGTAATAATAAAAAATGAATACCTTTTACGAATAATAAATACTGATAGACAAATAATGTCCAAAGTCTATGAGGAAAATTTTTTTAAATCAGATAAACTATGGTAGATTATTTAAGA
>OY735201.1:40982964-40985464 GCA_963457665.1 Thysanoteuthis rhombus
ACTATATGACAACTGTCACGAAAGAGGGTTACCCTGAAGCACATTCTCAGTTGCCGTCTGAGGGCAAGAGGGAAAGGAAGAATCGCTTATGTCATGACCAGGTCTCACGGTCTTTAGCGGACACGACCTATATGGTCCTTCACAACTGCAACAAACAGCATTCCCTTATACAGTCCATCACCTTTGTCAAAGATGGGGTGAAGGCACGACAGCAGCCGTGCTCTTCGGGGGTCTTTCATCAACCCTCGTGACTGGCTGAATCGATCTTGGAAGGTAGCACAACTTCCCTGAAAACATGGCAACACTTCTGCTCCAACCAGATATGGTGCTTACATCAGAGTCAACAAAGCAAGTGGTATTTCTGAAACTGTCTGTCCGTAAGGAGGATGGAATCAAGGAGGTGAACGGAGAGACGAGGATAAAATATGCTGGGCACGTACAGTGCAAGAATAATGGATGGTTAGCCTAGTGTGGGACGATTGAAGCTTGGTACCGGAGCTTTTGCTGGTCATTTATGGCATCAGACACTCAAACTCTTAGGAGTGAGAGGTAAACAGAATGAAAAAACCCTTGAAAATTAAACAAATAAACCAAAAATTGATGTGATGAGGATTTGGAGTGAAGACATTTATTACGGCCTTTGCATTATCGGCGGCTCTTTAGCTCAATGTTAAGAGTATCACTACATTGCAGCAGCTACCTTATTGGCAGCAGGTTCGAGCCCCACTTTCTTTAATTATTCATTCTATTCACGTTTTCTACGCTAAGTGATACATTAATCAGCTGATTCTGTCGGATCATATACATCCATTTTATAATACACACACACACACACAAATATATATATATATATATATATATATATATAGCTTGCTATATAATTAAGAGATGGATATACAATTGGACGGAACATATATGCAAATTAGTATGTTCGTTTGGTTGTTTAGTTAACTATCTGTCCAGAATCCTGCTATAACATAAATGTTACATTTAATTGGTCAATGTGAAATAAATTAAGAGAGCTAAAAAAATCCGTAGAAGATATTGTAAACTGCTGGTTTTAAGGTAGAGAAGATTATGCATTTCTTTCTCGTCCTTTTCCGCATGTCTTTTTTTCGATGTGAGCAATTTTGTTATAACATCATACACAACGAGGTGATTTTTTTCCCACGTGATTCGTACAAGACTTCATATCTTGAGACTTTATACTAGGTCAACCTTTAGAATAGCTTGAATTGAGTTGAGACTGAAAGAACCTCAGAATTAAAAATACTTGAATCATTTAAAAAGATACCAACTAAAATTGCCTCACACTCCCTTAGTGCTGATTTTTACATAAATAACTCTTAACAGATATTTGCTAGTATATATATATATATATATATATATATATATATATATATATATATATATATATATATATATAAGTTGTTTGGAAGTGATCTTAATGTAAAAAAAAAACGAGCGGGAAAGCTGCCCGATACAGATTAAGGGGCTCAATTTAGCGTTAACTTACATTGTCAATTGACCCCCTACTAACATTTCCAGGCCTTAGTTCAATTTGCGCTACCTGTACGCGTGATACGTATCTAGAATATAGAAATCCACTTTCGCAGACATTCTACCGAAGAGGCTTTGATCATCACTCGTGGCATTGCGCTATAGTACGCTCACTCATCTGTATATAGATATTCAAGCACTATAGAGAGAGAGAGAGAGAGAGAGAGAGAGAGAGAAAGAGAAAGAGACAGAGAGAATAGAATATTTGTACATATACTTCAACAATGATTTTACAAGATACAGTGCCATCTGCCCAGTTTCATCAACGCTCTACAATCGTTTCCAAAGAGATCTGGAATGACTGAATACCTCTCAGACATATTTTCCAACTACATTATCATTTAGAGTACTGAAGTCGTGAAAAACTGTGCAATTTCTGATTAATTCAATTTAATGATAGTGTTGACTATGTTCTCGAATCACCATTTGAAATCATTACCCTGACTGGAACACTGGGCACGCATGTCTGAGTCTAAATCGTCACTATTCCAGCTATTAGGCCGGTCCAGATAGAAATTGAAACTGAGAGAGAGAGAGAGAGAGAGAGAGAGAGAGAGAGAGAGAGAGAGAGAGAGAGAGAGAGAGAAAGAGGTAGAGAGAAATAGAAACAGAAAACAGGTGGGGGGAACAAGGGACTTATAGATTAACTAAAAGGCTTAGATTTGTCAGGAAATAGATAGGCTTAGCCAAGAAGGTCTCAAAATCTCATTGCAATTTGTCACATGAATACAAAACACTAACAACTCTTTTGCCTGTTTGCAAGGATATATTTTATGTGCCTCAGAAGATAATAACACTTCAATATCTGATTATTGTTTATTTGATTGTATCCGTGACCAAACTGTTAAAATCAAACCAATTACACTCAGGTAATGGTTGTCTTTCAAACTGCCAGTATCGGTCAGACGAAATGTATGCAAAATAAAATGCAAATTACTGA
>OY735201.1:40990464-41070464 GCA_963457665.1 Thysanoteuthis rhombus
AGCTTGATAGATATATAAACAAATCTCTCTCTCTCTCTCTCTCTCTCTCTCTCTATATATATATATATATATATATATGCAGAGAGAGTGCTGGATAGATAGATAGACTGATGTTCGTGTGCACGTTTGTCAAATATGCATTTTTGCCCACGCCTATTCATTAAAAATAAGATCTGCTATGTTGCAGACGTTTTTACATATTATCTTTGCCATCCTGTTTTGTCGAAAATCCTGATTTGAAAGCAACATTGACCTAGCAATACTTAAGCGTATTAGAATATGACGACTGACATTTTCAGAAGACTGAAATATCCTATCTTTGCTGAGTGGATAGCATCATTCTTTAATGTGTTGCTGACCCATATTGTGGTTTAATTTTAGCTCTTTTTGCTCTCTAGTGAATCTATATGTAATCTTTCTATTGTTAATATAAAAAGGATGATATCATCCCAACTAACTATACCTCCCAAATGAAGAGCATTTTATTAACAAAAAGTGATAAAAAAAACGAATTAAAAATTAAATTTTCTGTAGCTGACAACCATTTTGAAACTGAAAGTTTGATAGATACGTAGGATCCCAATTTTTCTCAGTTCCAAAGTCGTGACTAGTTTTTTGACAAAATTTTAAAAAATCAGTTTAATTATTTATTCAGGTTAGCATAATACTGACTGACCAGTCTTTAGATTAATCGAGACTTCAGGTTCCATTTTTCTTAAAATATAATTTTTTCCTGAATGAATTAATTCATGTATATGCCTGAATTATTTCAATTTCCTAAATTAAAATGAAAAATACTGCTGATTTCTGGCAGATCTTTCAAATTGGTATGGTTTGCATTTCGCTGCCGCTGAAAGAACGATTATCAGCACTGGAGGTCCATACAGTAAAAAACACTTTGGAAGCAAACGTAGAACAATAGGAAATTGGTTTTATCTAAAACCAAATCATTTTTAATGAGACTCCGAGGCAATTTTCGCAATAATGCATTCGGACAGCCATTTCAATCAGACAAAAGTGGCTTAAAATTTTTTTTTCTCCCCTAATAACTGACCAATGCATCAATGTATATATATATATATATATATATATATATATATAGAGAGAGAGAGAGAGAGAGAGACATATATATATATATATACACACACATATATATATATATATACACACACACACACACATATATATATATATATATATACACATACACACAAACACCCACCACACACACATATATATATATGTTTGTGTGTGTGTGGTACAAATCAGGCTAGCAGTATAACATATGGTAATCTATCAATGATATAAAGCCACTTCTGATATGTAATGAATCTATTTCAAAGAGTGCTCGATACATACAACATTTTACTATTGAAGTTAAGTTGTTTTAGAGTAGAGCTGGAAAAAGATAGTAGAATATGGATTCGCTACATAAACTAGCTCACGTTTCTGCCCTCTCCAGGCTTCATTGATGAGTTAGTTTGGGTAGCGAATCCACATTTTATTATATATATATATATATATATATATATATATATATATATATATATATATATATATATATATATATGAATATATGAATGAGTCTATTCATCATTGTCAATCATTGTCTTATAAACTTCAATATGAATAGATATAATTCGCTAAAAAAGGCATTCTTTCATTATGTTTCCATATAATATTTATCCATTAGCGATATTTACTCCGGAAGCACAAAAGAGAACTGATTAAACATTAAAACTAAATGCTACAAGAACACTATTCCTCAATGCAAAGAACACTGAACAGAATATACAAGTCACTCGAAAACAGTTAACAGATTTACCATAAATTTCTCCATGGGAGGTGAAGCAATTCATGAAACAAATAGAAAGAATCAGAGGCCCCTAGACCAGATATTATCACGATCGACCTACTTAGAAAAACTTGTAAAGTCATTCCTGGAAAACTAGCCATTCTATTCAACTTACGCCTCATACAAAACTGAGTCCCAGAAGATTGGGGTACTACAATCACAATGCTATGTTACAGCCCTAACAACCTCAACAATTACAGGCCAATAAGCCCACTTTTTGCCGAAGTAATTACAAACTGAAACACCAGACCACTAGATGAAAATCAACCACGGGAATAAACTGGCTTCAGAAGATGCTACTCAAACTTTGACCATCTACATTTGGTAAACCACCGGAAAAGGGGAAGCAGTAGCATATAAAATGCCATTAGAGCATTTGTTGACGTCAAAAAAGCCTTCAACTCAACGAAAGTTCATAAGGTTATTGATGTTATCATCCTGCGTAGACCCCGTAGATGTAGAAGTATTGCTGCATATCTACCATCATAGCAGAAGATCAAAAGATGTCCAAAGACAAACAATAAAAGACTGCTGCTAATAATGATGATAATGATGATAACTGGCTCACGACCACGATTGTTTAATCGATTGTCGACTGCTGTTTCGAAGGGAAGGGCTTAAAAGATGTTTTTTGTTTCCGAAGTAAGTGGAGAAAGGGAGAGGAATCGCACCAAGCAAAGAAAGATCTGAAAGGCTAAAGGTAAAGGGATGCAATCTAACCCCAAAAATACACAGTTCTCGATATTATACAAAAAAAGAGGCATATATATATAATGTAGAAACCAAAGAGACGTTCATTTCGTTGGTATAGACGTCCCTGATATGACACGTTTCGAAATATTGTATAAATCAAACATTCATTACATTGATACATGCGTACTCCTATATAATTCAGATCCCGATATTGTACCGCTGAAAACATGTTTATCACATTGATTCAATCATCCCCCGATATACTGCGATTTGTAATACTGTATAAATCAAAGACACATTTATAACAGTTGTTCAAGCGCCCCCGCCCCGATACATTGAATCTATGAAATCGAATTAACGGATCTGTAGTCTGATGAAATCCCTCATGGATAGCAACAAGAAAAAAAATATAAAGATTATATAATATAATGATTATACAATGATATAAAAAATCAAACACATGCATTTACTACGTGAGCAGGTAGGGTATTTGCCCCCACCCTCAGATTAGATCTTCTCATCAGGGGTAAAGAAGGGTCAGAAGTTGAAACCTTATAGTCAATAGAGGTGCATAACTGTTGATTTACGTCACCCAGACCTAATGTTTCTATATAAAAAGATACTATCGCTTAACAGGGTTGTACGAATGAGATTTACTGCGATCATATCCTTTAGAATTCCCTGGAAATATATATGTTTTTCCCCCCTTCATCAAAAGTAGCTATGTGATCTGAGTAATTCTAGGTTTTTAAGAAGAATATTCTAGTTATAATGTCGTACATCTTTCTCTGTTTTCCTGTCTAATAAATTAAGTGATTTGGTTGCAGTGATGTTATTTCATTATCATTTTCCTCTTAGGAGTGGAACGGGAAGGCCTATCGGCAAAATGAAGATAAATGACATTAAATTAGAAGATTGTGTCTGGTAGGAAGTGGGTTAATAGAATCAATAACAACACGCATTGCTATCTTTTGTTTAATTTGTCTCTGTCTTTTTCTTTTCGGGGAAGACGTTTAAAGTTATAAACAATGATAACCAACCGAATCTTTTAAGACAAGGAAAATCAATCACAGCCTGTCTGTACTGTTACGATCATCATTATCATCAGTCTTTATAGTCTGTATTAGACATAGATCTTCCCAAAGATTCACCAGGCCTCTTTATTATTTAGCATTTTCTGAACTTACCTAGCTCTTAAAATTATCTTCGGTCACAACTTTGCTTACGATCTCTGGGTCGACGATGTGTTGTCCATCAGTTGTCTGGAATTCTTTCAACATGATCAGCCCATTGCCATTTTAGTTTTCAAATGATTTCTATATCTCAGACTTATGCCCTTTTTCTGATATACTGAGCTGCCCTGCGAAGTTGAACATGATTCTTTTCTGTACACGTTGCATAGTTCTCAGTTTCTGGGTCAATGTCTTGGTTAGATTCCATGTTTCAGCCTCGTAGGTGACTACCAGGAAGATGCATTGGTTGTATACCTTTCTTTTTAGTATCAGTAGGATTTTCATGTTCTTGAAAATTGAGTTTGCTCTTCTGAAAACTTGCCAAATTAGTGTGAGTCTTTGTTTGATATCATCTTTTTAAAAAATTATTGGAGATTCGTTGTCTTGAGTAGATGTAATGGTCTTCTTCAGCTCTGTGTTTTCAATTTTCATCGTTTTGCCTTTGTCCTCAATACATTGGTTAACGTGACTTTTAGTTTTCTGGAGTTCATGTGGGCATCAAATTTCTTATTCTTTTCATTTGGTTTGTCAAGCATTATTCGGAGGTCGTGAAGGTCCTCAGCAAAAAGGATAAGATCGTCAGCAAATCTAAGGTTAAATAAGGAAAATAACCTTCATTGTCTTAAAGGGGTTTTAGTTACATTGTAAATAGAAAACTCTCTAACACCTTCAGAATGTTGTAGAGCATTTCACTTTGAAATCTCTCACAAAATCTATCGTGTATTTGGTTGGGCAGCGCATTATGTTTGAGTTTTTTTCATACTATGACGGATAGTGTAACATGTCTAACTTATATCTCTCGGTGTCTCTGTCTGTCTGTCTGTCTGTCTGTCTGTCTCTCTCTCTCTCTCTCTCTATATATATATATATATATACATATATTTATGTAAATACACCTTATTTTATGGCATATATGACCTTAATTATTTTGGTTGGAAGTATAAAGAAAAACGTACGGGTGAAGATTTTTGGCATACATATATATATGACATAATCTCCAAACTTTTTATCTTATTGTACTCATCAATATATAAATGTATATATATATATATATATATGTTTGTGTGTGTGTGTGTGTGTGTGTGTGTGTGTCATTGTAAATTATTCAAATATAATACTTAATGTCTGCATAGACATCACCCCTAACGGAAACAGCTCCAATTAATGAACCAGGGAGCTTATGATGATGTGAAAAGGAAAGAAGGCAGCAGAGAACTAAAAAAAAGTATCTGCAAACAAGCAATGAAGAAATCATTCTTAGTATCCATCGCAGTGCTATAAACAACCAAAAAGTATCGAACGACGGAACAGCAAAGCATACAGCAAGGAAAGAATGATGAGAACAGAAAAAATTGAATGAGGAATTCAAAAGACAAATACAATGCACGGACGAGAAAGAATGGGCATGGGTATGTTAAGGAGATGAAATAGAATTGCTTATCATGGCAGTACAAAACAATGTCATGGCAAAGATCGACAAAACCAAAACGAATAACAGATGCCACCTCTGCGAAGAGAGGGATTTGACTGTAACTAAATAACTATTTAACCTGTGGGAAGACAATGTGCACCATATGATCCGTGAATGTTGTAGACTAGCCAAGAAAGAGTACAAAGACAGATACGACAGGTTAGCAACAGTTATACAATGATGAGTACATGTGGACAAACGGTATTAACCAACATCGTAGACAGTCTTGAAAAATAAAAGCCACGAATCACTCTGGAACTTTGAAATCCAAACAATCCAAGCAAGAAAACCAGAATTGATAGTTGTTGTCTAGGGAAAGATAATCTGCCAAATGATACACATGACTATGACATTGGATCACAGAGTGAATATGATAGGGAGCGAAAAGCTAGGGAAATACCAGGATTTTGCAAGGGAATGGTGGAAGATATGGTAGGATAGTAGGTACACTCGGAATTTTAAACAAGTCTGGAAGAACTGGAGATGAGAGGAAAGATTGGGACTATGAAGAACAAAGCACCACTGATGTCTGCACGAATACTGAGGAGAGTGCTGAAAATATCAGGTATACGAACGTGAGCAACAACCAGGATGGGAGAGGCATGATCAAAACAAACCATACCGCTGCTGTGATATGCGAGAAGAGTGAGAGGAAGGCAAGAGAACTGAGAATTCTTATTCCTACAGCCTTCATCGACAACCACCAGGTAACTGGTATGAAACTGTAAATTGTAGCTCTGCTGCTTACTGTGAGCACACGCACACTCACACACAAACACACACACATATATATATATATATATATATACATACATATATATATATGTATATATATATATATGTATATATATATATATATATATATATATATATATATATATATATATATATATATATATTGGATACTCAAAAATAAAAAAAGTTTTGGGGGCAATTGTCTTCATGATTTTGTTTTCAACATACAGTTGAGCAGATTAAACATATCTGACTGATTCGACGACATTAGCTTTTGAAAAAAAAATTCCGAACTTATGATTCGTTATATCAGTTTTCATAAGATAATCCCTCATCATTGCAGATGCTATCTTCAGAGAAAATCAGACAATTCTCTTCCGTGAGTTGAAAATCCGTGGAAGTCACGTTCAAACTCTCAAGAACATCAATTTTGCAACAAGAACTTGGTTGTTATGGAAACTGATAAAAGAAAAACTACTTGTGCTCTTGCTCAAGATACCAAAGCTAAGGTGTCACCGAGCGTATTTACCCCTCCATAAATTGCCATTTCATATGGGTCATCTTTATCTATCTATCTATCCATCTATCTATCTATCTATCTATCTATCTATCTATATATATATATATATATATATATATATATATATATATATATATATATATATATATTAAAATTATAGTTTTGATATATATGAGGAAACCACTGTCGTGTAATCAGTCAAATATGTATTGACTGCTGCACAATGCATCGGAAACATAATCATAAAGGCATATGCCGAAAACCAATTTTTAATACCTGAGATCTTCATATATATATATATATATATACATATATATATATATATATATATATATATATATATATATATATATATTGTTAGGAAATGGATATATGATCCAACATGATGGCTATAAATTGTGTTATATTATATATATTTCAAAAAAAGTTTCACTATAATATACTGCAATTTACAATTATATATATATATATATATATATATATATATATATATATATATATATATGGCGTATGTTAGAACGTTTCTGCTGCTGCTGCTGATGATGATGATGAATGTTAAATTAGCATAGTCATCTCAAAGGCTAAAAGTCTGCTTAGTCAGTTCATAAGCCCTACAACGTGTTGAATGAGACACATAGGTATTGTCTGTACGTCTCTGTAAAATAATTCATTTATTAAATTAATTTTGTACGTTTGTGTACGGAAAAAGAGAAAGAAGATATTGGTTTAAAAGCAGCTGCGTCAGTCAGAAAAAAAATAATAATAAGCCCCACCGAACGTTAAACTAGCAGGCTATTATCCCTGCCCTGCTTACGGCATTAGACTTCTCTGTCTGGTTTTCCTTATTGCAAGTATCTTATGTCTGGGTTTGCGATATATGAAATAGACGTAGAAGCAACAAGCATCCAAAGTGGGGTCCCTCACTTCATCATTCTTGCTTACAGCACCTGGTATCCCCAAGTGGTCACCCATCTAAGTATTGACCGGGCTAATGTTGCTTAACTTCGATGATCACACGAGAACGGGGGCATCGATCATGATTTGGTTGTATGCAAGAGGAAACAGCTTTGAAATATTAACCCATCTGGGTTCGATTTCATACTCTTCCAGGTGGTAGCCAAAAACATGATTTTATGTTACCCTTTTACTGTTCAGATTACGCCTTTTGCTGATCTAGTTAAAATGATCCTTTTTGCCTACAACTCTCGATACTTTTATTGAATATAATCTAACACTAACATTTGTAGATATTTTTGTCATAAATTCAAATCCAGGCCACTTATTAATATCACTTTTTTTTTTGATACACGGGTATTTTTTTTCAACCAAATAAGCATAAGTTAAAACAACCATCAAGTTACCCAGAAGTCCAATAGAACAGAGATGAAAAATGAATAAATGAACACGAATAGATTAATGCTTTCACGGCTTAATCTGAAATCGCCAGGGAGAAGTTGGAATCACCTTCAAACAATCCTCAAGGGTAATTCGAATTTGATTTAATTCTACCTCCGAGTAATTTGAACGTGATTTCGAGTCATATTAGGGTAAGTAAAGCAGGGGTCATCAGAAAATTCCTACAAGGAAATCCATTAACATTTGATTTAAATGTCATCAATGATAGATAGTGAAACAAAGGATCTAGGCAAGACAATGGAAGTTTAGTGCACAGTGAGCCACTTATTGTGGTTACTTTGGGACAGAATGTTTCCAATGACAGTAACAGACTGATTAAATGGGTAAATGATTCACTGAGGAAGTTGCTGATTGCTATTGCTTCAAATAAAGCGTTTGGGACGGATTAAGATCATCTGCGGTTAAATGCTTCATTTGTACAAATATGAACGTTTTTGGTCGAATATTTTCATTGGGTTTCAAGAACGAGGGTGCTTTTTCTTGTCAAGGTTGACTTTAGGTGTAGCAGATTTTTGCTGCAATTGCCTTGATCGATATGATCGTTATGAAGGAGTGGCTTTCTGAAGTTCTCAATCACCCACACACACATAAACACTTGCAAATATCAAAGAGCTTAACATATAAATATTCTATTAATTCCTTGTCAGCATCATTTTAAAGCAATTGATATGAAATACAGGGATTGTATTCATGTACGATATGCAGGAAACAGGGCATTACATATCCATATTTTCTTTAAAAAAATTACAACAAAAACAATGTTTACGCATGATTCAGAAATGAAAAAAATATCTAAATAAATTCCATGTCGAAAGAATACCGATGAAACCAGTTTTTTTCTTGCTTTCACTCTTTTCTACTGAGTCAGGAGACTGATTGATCCTATTATATTTTATATTAGACGATTTCATCTATTCACTGGTCTGTCATCCTAATGCAATCAACATCCCTCCCCCAAAACTGATGAGTTTAGGAGTTGCAGATTTTTGCTACAATTGCCTTGGTCGATATGGTAGTTATGAAGGAGTGGCTTTCTGAAGTTCTCAGTCACCCCCACATCCAAACACTTGCAAATTTTAAAGATCTTAACATATAGATATTTTATTAATTGCTTGTAACCATCTTTTTAAAGCAATTGATATGAAATAAATGTATTGTATTCAGGTTAGATATGTAGAAAACAGGGTATTACAAATACATATTTTCTTAAAGTGGTAATGATATATTTATAAACAAATCTGCTTTTGATATTCAGACAAATTCCGCTTTTTATGCAACATTGTTTTCCAACTATCACAGCTGAGCCAACTGCTAATCTCGTGCATGGGCGAATTTTACTTGCTGGCTGTTTTTCTTCAAGATCTTGATGGGTTTCCATAAAATGGTTCCTTTAATTCTCACACAGTTACACGTGAATGCAGAATGGCAATTGAATTCATTAAAATGACAACTGTATCTTTGCTCTGCCTTCCTCTTTAGATTTGACGCCGGTCTGCGAGAAATAATAAGTGAATTTCGGTCAACCTCGGTTAAGTATTAATTTCACTTATAATTGAGTGTACCACGATTGAAACTCTGTGTCAAACTAATCCAAATATGGTATCTATCCATCTATGGTATGTTATTTACCGATATAAAACTTTGCAGACGTTGATCCCGAAGTAAAAAAAGAGGCCCCTATCATTGAGTAAGTCCTTCTGACATTTTCTCATATTTGCATCATGATCAAATTCCTCACGAATCGAACTGCGCTCCATTAAACTCATCTCTATAAATTTTCGATTTGACATAAGATGTCTACCATAGAACAATGCTTTGTAAGCTATTTTAAAAAACATTTACACGTAAAATGATTTCGATTATCATTGATTGATCTGTTCATATGGCTATATGCCAGACACGAACGAGCTTTGTAAGTGAGGTATTGTAAGATTATGAAACTATTGATTTCGAAATAGTAAAGGTTGACAATGTTTATCATTACTCTTTGATGGGTTTGATCCAACCCTTGTGGCCTTGTGTCAAACCAAGCTGAACTTGACGAAGCTGAACGTACTCGATATTTACTAAATTAAGTTTTGTTCAAAACAAAGCTACCGTAGTGGGACAACAAGCGATGATATTAGTAATAATCAGCATCACAATCTTGTTAATCATCACTGCACTGATTGTGAAAATAGGGGTTTCCTGAAAAAAACTGAAATATTTTGGGATTTCAATAAGATTCCTTGGGATTTCAAGAAATCACTAGTATCCTCACCTTTTGTGATAAATATTCACTATATTACTATATTATTGGTACAATATGGAACCGATCGAGGAACCCATGAAAAGATGTCACAGTTCAACTTGATCAAAAAAACAACGTCTCACTAGGAATTTTTCAGTGTTAAGCATTCTCACTGAAGCGAAATATAATTCATATATTTATCCTCTGGTAGAATCAAACCAAAGACGATAATTCAGTCTGGGCAGCCGGGCAGAAAACCGGACAAATTATTCTTGTACCCAAAAGCAAATCACACACATCAATTTTAATGAGGAATGAAAAAAAATAAAATAAAATTTAGATACCGTAGGGAGTCACATCTTTACGAAATAAGATCACGAATATTCATTCAATTCTGGACACAGCTATGTGGTTTTGATTTGCGTTCTCTTTTTATACAATCCCAGGACATTGTAGCAATACGGTGATTCCCAACAGTAAGTGAATACTATTGTATACAGAGGGCTTCCCATCGAGGGGCCAGTGTACATGCATGTGTCCTTCTTATCTTGCACATGTTTTATCATGTTTGCATTATGCTTCACATCTGGCGATAAAAGCTTATAAATTCAGATGGACATTTCGAGGCAAATGTGAAATTAAATTGGGAACAACATATATAGCGGGAGGAGAGGTTCGGTTTTTCCAGGATTCCTCAAAGAATAATCCAACCAAAGACTAATGAACCCGAGAAAGCGACATCCAAAGGCATTTTTAAATGCTACAATGGCCCAAATGTATTGGATACACCTAGTTAATAACTTAATAACGTATACCTGCAAAATTGTAAGTGCTTATGATACGGACATGAACGGTCAAATTACGTTGGACATACCAGTTCTCGTTTGGTCACCAATGTTTTGCAACGTGGAACCAAGTCATCACCTAGATGAGTCATCATTTTGGAATACCAGGTGCTATAGGCAACCCTAGATTAATCCCTGCCCGAGTCATGACAAATACCTCCAAAATGGTACTCAATGCCTTTCTGCTAGCATGATTGAGGGTCACCTATTGTCGAAGATGAGAGTTTATGATAGGGCTGACAACTTCAGATAATACAGGGACATTAACAAAACATTGTCTGGTACCTGATGCTCCTCCTAGGGAAAGGACATTGATAGGACAAGCAATGATTTATCACGCTGAAAATGAAAGAAAATATAATTATCTTACGCAATTTGAAACAAACTTGATATTTTTGCATAATAGTCAAATGAAAGATGACCAGGTCTAGATTGTCACTCAATCGAAGCTTACATGTTTTGGCTGCATGCTTTGTTAGGGATGATCAATTAAGGAATTAGAAGAAAAGTATTCACTGAATATTACTTCTCTTCCCCTTTAGGGGGTGGTTAAAAAAGAAAAAAATGTTTCTTTTTAGTACACAAAATAATGTATGAATATTTTGATTTTCAGCCCTTTCGCTTCATTGTCTGAACACAAGGCAATTAGGTTAATATCAAGGCAAAGTCAGAGCGCTTTTGATTATGAAGACCAAGAAATGTTTGTTGCACTGTCAATTTAAAGCCATAAAACATTAACCAAAAAACATGTAAATTTTCAGTTCGTTTTTATTCATTTGGTTAAATGAAGGGCATGGCCATAGGTAAAGTTTACGATAGCTGTAACCTTTTACTCTTATCATTACCAAATTCACCCACTCTCTTCTCCGTTAATTACCATCGAATGCCAGAGTCACAATTTTATCATTATATCAGCTGGTAGCACAGAGGGCAAAGATGTGTATCCATGCCTTTTCCAAATTCTTTAAAGATAGGTGGACACGAGCTGCCACAGATGGAAGGCAAACTGCCGATTCCATTTCCAGCGTCGATAAACTGTTATATCTACTTTGGTATGTCTATTCAAAATCATCATTTTGATTTAAAAAAAAAAGCAGAATCAACACAATGGTTTCAAGTCCCTCTTTAAAATTTCATTTGTTAAGTCTCTTAGATCGAAATGTACATCTCAATAGCTGTATCACTATAATGACTATGTGCTAGTCTAAATTTGACTCAGTCACCATCCAAATTGCAAGAAGATGAGTGGGTCTGTAGCAATTGTTAGAAAAATATTCTCATGCAGTGTTTTAGTGGATGGAACAATTGAGAAAGATTTGGTTTGAGAATGTGACCATCTAAGACAAAGATAGAGAGGACCGGCACCTCCCTGACATTTGATATTGTGCCATATTTTTCTGTGGTATCTTTTATAAAAGCATTAATAAAGATGAATAAAATAATCGTTTGTTCGTTCAGATACTTATTATCAGTACTTTCTATAGGGTTGTATTCATGAATAATTGAACAAGCACAAAATGTGTTTTTATTACTCGAAATGGAAGGGACCATTAAGAGCTTTGAGCTGGGGTATCTAAAATTAACTTTCTGATTGGAAAACTCTGACAAAATGCGATATAGGTTCGCCTATTCAATGTCCTTGATCGATTCTGAAAAAAATTTTAGAAGGATAGAAAAAACTTTCCACGTAACAATTTAATCGTATTATAATAAACAACAATTTTCAGAACTACGAAATGCCCTGTTATGTTGATTACAGTAGATTTCGGCGGTCCTTCTTGCGTGATATGCAGTTTCCAACATTTAAAATTGAGCTATTAAAAAACAAAATATATGTTTGTTTGAATATTCGACAAATATTGTATATCTATCTATCTATCTATCTATCTATCAATCTATCGCTTCGAATGCAAAGGCAGAAAGGAAACATGGGCTGATTTCCTTCCGATTTCGGTTCTGTAGCAGCATATAGTTAACATTATGAATGCTATTTTACTGGTGAACATTTCATCAACATGATATTTGCATTCATCTTATTTTCTCATTGTATAACGAACAATGGCCAAGAAGTACACGACGATTGAATATTAACGAAAAACTACTATTCTTTGGGCGATTATGCTTTAGTCACTTTCAAAGTTTCAAACACAGACAGACCTACATTCTGTGACGTTCTGCGCCCCCCCAAAAACTGCGGGAGACGATCATTATGATACGATGGCCATAAAGTGCACATGCTCACTTAATGATCTCTCACTGCCAACTGAGTTTCCCCACGGGTAATTTCTGTTCACACTAACTTGGTAAAATTCTTCTGATTTCACGCCAAGCTATATTAAATCTATGTAACTGGTTCTCGATCGAAATATTCAATATGGTTATATACTTTTCTGGACAGGATTTACCTGAGTGTAATTGAAGTAAATTGAAGTAGAAGACTTTCAAATTTGCTTCAGTATTGGAAAAAAGAGAACGTCTTTGGATATTTCTTGCAACAAATTATTCATCCTCATTTATACTTTGGGTAACACTTGGAGAAAGGAGGAAATTTATCCTTGAAATGCTTTGAAATTTGTGATACTTACTTCAATTGGATATTCATCTCGTAAACTACTAAATGCTTACCGTACGAATTCATCCAGTCTTGCAGCCTTAACAGGTTTGTCGTTGGAAAATCAATGGAGAAGATTAGAGGATAGATTTCGGTAGACTCAGGTTATTTGTTCTCTCACGGAATCTGTTGTAATACACCAACGAGATTCAAGTTTGAAAGATCACACTTTCGATTCTTGATATGAAGACGACTTGATATACTATTTACTCCTTAGTTTCAGCATGTGTCACAACAGCAACAGCATGAGGATAGGTGTAATTGCATGATATCATTAATGGAGCAGATTTTCGAGTGATTTGATCACTTAGAAGCTTTACCAAAGAAAGAATATGAACACTTGTAACGTAAATCACTGATTTTGAAATTTGTTTGTGTAATCAACTGATGCACGAATGTTTTTTTGTTTTTTTCAATTTATCAATGGTTACGAATTGAACTTCGGAATATGCATGTATGTGAGCATATATGTTTATGTGTGCACAGGTGTGTATACGTATACTCGTACGGCTTGTGAGGGAATATGTACATTGATTATACTTCATTTAGTGCTAAAAAGAAATATAGAGTATAATTGAGAGAAAACATAGATTTTAAATGAACGAACCCGCTTAAATCGGCAGAGTTTGATATTCTTTTCGAGTATCCGTTGAAAAATCCATCAAATCTACCTCTTAATTTTTGTCGGAATCAACCAAATTGAATTTTGCTATCAAAATTGATTTTTGACGTGCAATTGATACGTAATGATAAAAACAGTGTAGCAATTTTGTAATCACGTCACCCTATAGTGTTCCGATCACCGGGAAATAGAATCATATTGATTTCTTTTTACCTCTGTGGGTAGCTTGAGGGTGATTTTAACTCAACTCGAATATTTTGTTTTCATTTATCTATTTATTTATTATCAATTTGTGTTTATCTATATCTGGAGAAGCTTGTAGTTAAGTCTACCCTACCCTCTTTTTGCTCATTCAGATGAAAAAAAAATGTATTGAGACAGCGATTTTCATAACTAGCAGTGATTTTAATAGCTGATCAAAGAATCATAACAATGGTTAGGGTTAGGGTTTATACTATTAAAGTAATCAGTAAACTCATTTATAATTTTAGATAAGCCAGCGAGTGAGTAATTACAGAATCACGTTTGGGCTTCCATTAGGGGTAGTAACAAATCAATTTTAAATTACTGGAAGGTGACTTGAAAGTGGAGGTAGCTTGGAGTCTGTACACTTGGCGTTAAAATTAATTCTGAGCGAAGGATCAGGTTTACAGTCGACTTTCCAACGAATGAGCAAGAGAAAACGCCCCGGCTCGGTTTGAAAGATACACTTTCTTTATAACATCATAAAAATGACCATTTAATAACAAAGCCAAGCAGAAAAAAGACTTTAAAAGTTGTACAAGAATATTGATAAATAGCCAATCTCATTTCGTTCGGACCAGTAACTTATAATTTGATGTCCATGCCTTACAATTATGAAATTGTCACATGACTCATCATCATCAACCTTTTATCGTCCATAGAATCGCCACACCTCTCTATCGTGAGCTTGCCTAGTTTGAATCGCCATATTTTGTTAGCAACAGTTTTGCATGTGATATCTGGAGATCCACTTTATAATTCGTGAGGTCCACCGGTTGTCTGACGTGTGAGTTTTTTTTAATCTATTCATGTTCACGTTGCATGTTTTTCAGACTGAGGGTTGATATTCCATGTTAGGTTCCATGTTCCAGCAACATATGTGATAATTGGGAGGAAGCATTGATTGTAGACTCTTCTGTTAAGAAATGATATTATCTAGTTTGTGAAGGTTGAGCATATTCTACCAAGAACTTACAAGGTTCCATAAAGATTCGTTGTTCCATGTAGATGTAGTTGTGTACATTTCTCAGGTCTGCGTCGTTGATTTAGATTTTTGTGTCTTTCCCTGTTTGTTTTACATGACATTTGTTTCACTGAAGTTCATGTGAAGTCCAAATTTCTTGATGTTTTCGGTCAGTTTGTCAAGTTAAACTACATATGAGTCTTTTAAGGCATTTCATTCGCTCGTGCTGGATACAACGGTTCTCGTACAATCACTAAAGTTAAGGGATGTCAAGCTTGATTAGAGACTAGATGGATGACTCTTGGAGTACCAAGTGCTGTAAGCTGCGGGGGATCATATAGGCAGTCTCCCTTACCGATCGATAACACGAGCCAGGGGACCCACCCTGACCTGGCTGTGAAGGACAGGAAAAAAGGAATGGACTGGCTCGTAAGCTACCTATTGATGGAACATAGATACGATAGATCCAAGTGTGAGTTCGTTGAATACGGTTAAAATACAAGTCGGATGAGAATCAACTCTCGATTAGAAATTATATGTAACTTCTGTTAATATTGTTCTATGATTTTTTTTATTATTTCAGCCTACTACTTTGTCTACAATTGATCAAAAAATATTTAAGTTATTACCAATTTTGAGTAAGGAGTGTCTTTTTACTCAACCTGTATAAAGGGATACATTTCACTTTTGTCGATCAGACACTTTCAGACACACTTACCAAATGAATTACTTTGAAACTTGTTGACTGGGTTTCATTTGCATATAGACTCATCTTGTCTGTCAGTCGCTATCATATTTATTAATACAACTATTATTCAATTTGCATCGTCATCTCAAAGTGCCCATTAGTCTAAGGCTGACATCCCAATTAGAAACCTCACGACATATTTACGACGGTGGACTCTGTCTTTTGACACAGGTCGTCCGGGGTTATTCTTGATGGGTCAAATTTACAATACATTTGTTCTACGAATTAGGCGATATGAAAGGTTTCTTTGAGTAATGAGCTGTCAAATAATTCATCATCATCATCATCATCATCATCATCATTCTGATTACCATCAGTCTTTTAGCGCCCGTCATTAAATGTAAACATTTTCCTAGGATTCGCCAGACTTCTTTAACGTGGGCGTCACGGAGCCAATACTTCCTGAAGTGGTCTAGTTCACCCTGCCATCTTATTTTCTGTTGGTTTTGCTTATGAGCTCTGGGTATCTACGTTTTGATTTGTGATGTCTGACATTCTTGCCTCATGACCAGCCCTTTGCCGTTTGACTTTCCAAACGGATTCAATGATATCAATGATCCTTGTTTTTTCTCTAATATTCTGTGCTGTTCTGCAATCTCCCCATATGATATTGATCACGATTTTTACGTTGCTCGATTCACTGTTTTAGGGTCAATCTTCTGGTTAGTTCCCATGTTTCAGCCACATAGGTGACTATCAGGAGAATGCATTGGTTGTATAACTCTTCTTAAAAAAAAATAATGAGATTTTCTTCTCTTTGAAGTTTGAACTTGCTGTACTAAAAGCTTACCAACCTGGAGCAATCCTTCGTTTGATCCCAACTTCTTTGGGGGATTTCATTGAGATTAATTTTCTTAGGTAGATGTACTGTCTACTTTCACTAGTTCTGAATTTCCGATTCTAATCGCTGTGTCTTAGGTATTCACCATCTATTCTGGCGATGATTAACTCCGTACAATCTAACACTGACGTGTTGACGAGACTCGCTTGATAGCATCTATGTGCTTCTTTCTTACTTGTAAAACCGTTTATCTTCTTGACTTATAAATTCGACCAGCCTTGTTAATAATGAGTTGTTTCTTCTCAGCTATAAAGACATCGTTTGTATTTCTTTTTTTCCCCTTTCGATTGTAATCTTTTCGTGTATATCCACGACTGCATGTTGCTTTGTATTAGAATTGCTATTGAATTAAACGGAATAAGAGCCTATGTTGGTTCAGTCAGTCGGCAGGAATACATACCGCTTCAATGTACGATAGAGTGTGCATACGTGACAATAAATAAATCGACCAAATATTGCGATACATAATTGATCTGTAATGAAAGTACTTCATTAATTCTACGTATATAATCTACTACGATAATATC
This sequence comes from Thysanoteuthis rhombus, assembly GCA_963457665.1. Lineage (NCBI taxonomy): Eukaryota > Metazoa > Mollusca > Cephalopoda > Oegopsida > Thysanoteuthidae > Thysanoteuthis > Thysanoteuthis major. The sequence goes on from OY735201.1 coordinate 41,008,018, forward strand.
TTCTTAGTTTGAAACAAAGGAAAAAACAACAACAACAAAAATGTGTGTATATTCTTGAACTGCTGTACACTTCCAGCTGAAAGTTTGTGTATTGGGGTAACTTGATCTTAGGATAAAAAATTCTGATGACCTCGAGCAAGGTAAATTTGGGGTCTGGTCAATTTTGGTATTTTCAGATCTAATAGAAAGCACAAAATTTGTGTGTTAGGGAAATTGACACCAAGGTGAACATGGTATGGATTACACTGACCTCTGGTGACCTCTAGAGGTTACTTTGAGCTCGCGTCATTTTTAAATTTTTAGGAGAGGGTTGATTTGAGCATTTTCGACCTACCTTTTTTCCTATTTACAAGATTGTGAATATGTATCTGCCTCGTATCGGAAAAAAAAAAGATGAGTGATTCAAGTACAGTCAGTCATTTATTTCCTGTCGGTAGAACAGAGACTGCATGTAAAACTGTTTTCTGGTTGACACAAGATCAATCTCAGCTCAATGCTCATTTCTTTATTTATTTGCACGATCATGGATTGCTAGACTACCCACTTCAAACATCAGTGACAAACAAAATAAGGTTTTACAAAAATGTCTTTATAACTATCACATGCATTATATATCTATACATATATATATATATATATATATATATATATATATATATATATATGTATATATATATATATATATATATATATATATGTATATATATGTATATATATATATATATATATATATATATACATATATATATATATTTATACATTATTGTGTGATCTGCAAACAGCTGTTTAGATGTATTACATCTCTTCAGTGTGGCTATAGACTTTCCATTATCCCATCCAGTACCGTGAGGCAGGATTGAAACCTTCACTTCAGACCTGGAGGCCGATATCCTACCTCTCTCTCTCTCTCTCTCTCTCTCTCTATATATATATATATATATATATATATATATATATATATATATATATATATATATATATGTATGTATATATAAGTATATATATATACATATATATACATATATCAAAACATCACGACCTTTTCTCTGTTGTACACTTAACTGTGCTATGTTAGCCCACACAACAACCTCTGATGACTCAGTCTAGCTTACTTTTCTCACCATTTTTCGGTTCTGAAAGCGCTCAAACATGTTTTTTTATATAAGTCAATCGTAATTTTACATTCTATTTGCACTGTTTTGGCTTATGAAAGGCTTCTATAGGGACAGCTCACTTTCAGTAGCAGAGAAACTTGTACACCTGTATTTTTTTAACAGAGATTAATTGATATTCATTTATTCATGTCGAAAAAATGGATATGAGGTTGATAGTTTGGAAAACAAAACACCTGTATAAAAGTACATCTCGAATTCCCTATTGGTAGCTGACATTTTGTTCAAAATTTACACTTCTTTGCCAGAATATACTCACATACAAACACACACACACACACACACACACACACACACACACATATATATATATATATATATATATATATATATATATATATATATATATATATATTCTTCTAAAACAAACCCAAGAGAAAATGGACTTCGAAGAGCCCCAACCACGAAACAAAAAACGAAATTGACTACATCCTAATAGACAAAAGCGACACAATGAAAGACATCACATTCCAAACCCCCCCATAACATACATAGGGAAACGACCATAGAATGGTATGATGGAAGTTGCAAGTAAACACCAATAAAGAACGCAGAAGAATATTCTACACCAAAGCGCAGCGACTGAACGTACCAAATGAACGCACCAAACCCTACAAACTAGAATTGAAAACAGATATAAAATCCTTACCAATGAAAATGGCACCAACTCCACAGCAAAATAACAACTTCTCTAATAGAAGCTGCCACTATGATTAAACCAAGAAACACGAAGACCATTCGTAAAATCTCAGACTAAAACGGGAAACGCGTTGAAAAACGCGGAAACTTCAAACCACTACCAACAAGGGAAGAGCAGAGGAGACCGAAATAAACAGAACAATCAAAAAGAAACTGAGAGAAGACAAAGGAAGGTATATAGCAATCATTGAATCCACTCACGAAAAACGTCAGGGCTTTAAAACAATAAATAAAGCTCTCAGTTTAGGATAGAAGCAGACAACTAGCATACTCAAAAAAAAAAAAAAAGGAGAAAAGAAAGAACGGATACATAACAACAGACAAAGACAGAATCATCGAATGCTCCGAGAATTCTAACAAGAACTCTAATCTTCAAGACACAGACAACGAAACAACGACAAGGATATGTAAGACGCTGACAATCAGTTCGAGGATATCCCAAAAGTTACCCAATGGGAGGTGAAACAAGCCATCAAACAGACAAAAAAAAGGAGAAACCCCTGGAACAGATAACATCACCATCAATTTACGCCCAAAAGCTGGTAAGATTATCGACAAAAAATTAGCTATTGTCCAGCTTGTGTCTAAAATAGAGTAAAGTACCGAGAGACAGGAACACGGCAATGAAAATGCTTTTACATGAAAAAGCCCAAAGACCTCAACAAGTACAGACCTATAAGCCTACTCAACTGTATCAACAAAATTTTCACAAAAATCATCACCAACCGGATCACTAAAACACTAGATGAAAACCAACCACGGGAGTAGACTGGATTTAGAAGAAGTTATTCAATAAATCAGCTGGAAGAAAAAGCAGCAGAATACAAAATGCTACTCGCTGTGTTATTTATAGACTTCAAAAAGGCATTCGACTCCATGGAAATTTCGAAGGTCATGAAGCCCTTCACTCTACGAGATGTAAACCCTGAATACATCAGAATACTGCAACATATATTCAGTCACACAACTCGTTTATCAGGCTAAATGAAGACTGAACTCTCCTAGCTCAAAAAAAGAGTAAGACAAGGTGATACCAGCTCACCCGAACTCTTCACGGCCAGCTTCGAGATGATCTTCTGAAACCTAGATTGGAAGAATGGAAGAGTCAGAAAAGACGACGAATATCTGAGCAACCTCAGGTTTGCAGACGATACCATCCTTTTCGCAGAGAACCTACACGACCTCCAACTAATGCTTGATGAACTGAAAAAATCAAGTAAGAAAGTTGGCTTACATGTGATCTTCAGTAAAACAAGAGTCATGTGCAATAATCTCACCGAAAAAAAGAACATAACCGTCAAAATGGAAGGGAAAGAAGACAACTACATCTACCTAGGACCAAACCCACAAAAGAAAAAATCAAGCGAAGAATCACTCTAGATAAAACAAGCTCAACTTTAAGAACAAGACAATCCTAATAATCCTAAAAAGATGAATATACAACCAATGCATCCTTCCGATAGTCACTTATGGAGCTGTAATACGGAACCTAACCAAGAGATAGACTCGCAAACTGACAAGCATGGAACACACACATGAAAGAATCATGTTCAACCTCACATGGAGGGATCACTAGGCAGCACAGTATATTTTGAAGAAAACAGGGGTTAAAGACATCGTAGAATCTAACTAAAAAATCAAATTGTGAGGGGCTTCATAACATGGATCCCAATAGATCATATGCAAAACCAAGGACAACAGAATACAAAATGAGCTACACAAATTCAGAAAATACAGGCTCTGCCACGCCCATGATGAAGAAATGTTGCAGATCCTGGGGAAGGTCCATGCCCAACGATGGATGACAAAAGACTGATGATAATGATTATGCGTTGATATATATATATATATATATATATATATATATATATATATATATATATATATATACGTATGTGTATTATTTCTATTACTTCGTTGCAATGGCTAATGATGATTCTTTATACATCCAAATTCGAGAAGACTTTGCCATTTTGGACACCTAAAATTGAAACATCTAGCGAAGTAGTTTTCTAATCGAATGGGGTAGCAATTAAGAAAGGGTTCGCACTCACCTGGCCTAGAATTGGACTTTCACTAAAACTGATTGTGAAATATGCCATTTCCTGAGGGATGTTTCCTTGGTTAGTCACTAATTGTAATTTAAAAACCAAGAAAACTGAGATTAGATCTCCGTACTACTCTGCACGTCCTCAGTTGGTGGATGGGGAAAGGCTCCGTAGATATATGGGGTACGTTCTGAGACGGCATGATCCAAGGAGGCCCCCGAAGATATATAGTGGCTCACCTAATTAGGTGGCAGCAACAATCTGAATGCTCTCCAGAAAACTGTGGCAACTGGTTGGCTAAATTGGCCAACATCTTCCAAAATCTTATATTACTGCAAAACTTTATTCATACCGGGGCGTACCTGGTGGATGGATGATCGTTCATTAAAGGTCTGACCGCATTGCTTCATTTTCGTGCGAGCAATACATCGCCGAGGGCGAGCAGACACAGTTCAATCAAGACAAGGTCTTTGGATTAAACAAATTAAACAATATGAAGGTGTGCACTCAAAGTGTCTGAGGCTAAGTTGAATATTACAGACTTGATCGACTAATAATAGAATCGGACAACCTTGTCTGGCATATTGGAAAAGCTTCCACAGTTTATCAATCAAGTATGCTATTTAAAAAGAAGGAAGGATAACAGATCCAGTCTAAAATTGCAGACATCGTAATAAGTTTTGATAGAACATCAAAATGAATAGTTTGGATAATTGTTATATTAAGCAAAAGATACACACTAAAACTAACCCACGTTTATGCGCCAACTTAAAAAAATGCGCACCAAATGATTGTAAGGTAATGACAGGGAGAAGACAAAATTGCACAATACTCATACGAGACTTCAATGATAAGGCAGGGAAGATAAGAAATATAGAATCAAGCATACAATGATTTGGGGTACGATAGAGATATGAGAGATTCGCTGATTAATTCCTAAGCGAAATACAGAATGAAGATTACAAATATTTTTTTCTCAAAGTTGAGAAGGTCGCAAATGGTCTTACAAAAGCCAAAATGGTACAATCGGATACGAAACTGCCTTAAAAATAATCAATTAAATTGATAACGTCAATGAAGTCACTTTTATCAATGAAGAAAATGTATGAAGTGACCATAGAATAGTGGCACAAAGAATCAAATAAGAATTCAAGATGGTAAGACACAAAATGATCCTTGAATCTTTAATACTTTTTACATTCTGAGTTTATTTTCATGTAGGGTTGACCAGTCATTGTAATGAATTGCACAATTTTGTTAGATTCGAATCGTATATCGTTTCTTCTTCCAATTTGTTGAAAACAAATATCTGCGTTGGTAGTCTTGCAAGGACTCAAAATAAACGGAATTTCCCAGATGGCGTAAGTAATTTCAAAATAGGCTACAAGCCTACTGGAAAAAGTAGGAATTTGTCTAATCATTTTGGGAATTCCCTTAACAAGTATTTGCATAATCGTGATGAAAAGGATATATCGAAATCTATTTTTCTTATATTTGCAGTTCCTGTTTCAAAGTATTAATTTGGTTGTTGATGAAAGGAGGTGTAATGCAAGATCCAATCACTGAAGGAATGATGTTTAAGAACTTGTGTATTTTTTTGCTGATTTTCACCACAAGACATTACTGTTGTGATACATACATTATTGTAATACATACAATGCTACTTTAATATAGACAGTTCTCATAAGTATTTGAACAAGCACAAAATATGTGGTCTTGCCTATCATCGCGTCGTTTCTATGTATGCATTGTCGACCAATGCATATACGGCAATTCTGAACCTCCCCCATGTAATGCACCCTTTTGATAAGTTCACATATCCTGATTTATCCCCAGTTAAGAATTACTATTTTAATTTAAGGGGATTTAAGTAACTAGTTTCGCAATGTTAGTTAACCTTGTAATCCCTACTGTGACTGATTTTGGATCAACATTTTAGCGAAAAAAGCTTCGTTTAATTCATTTGACAATTTGATTTAATTAAAAAAAGAATACTTCCCTTGATATGTACCTACGAGAACCGCAAACCATACTTAAATGCATGCCTGATATAGAGTTTTTTCTCGCGTAAATCATTTTTTAAGTCTTAAAAGAGACCATACATGTTTTTTGAATCCTCCTGTGTAGTGCTATATATATATATATATATATATATATATATATATATATATATATATATAGATAGATAGATAGATAGATCGATAGATAGATAGATGGATAGATAGATATATACATACTCACACAGCACACACCACTGAAGATGGGAAGTATCCCAAAACATGTCTGGACAATTTACATCTAAGGATCAATAAACCTTACCTCTAAACACTTTACTCCCGAGTCTGTCTCACTCTTTGCAGTACACACACACACACACACACACACATATATATATATATATATATATATATATATATATATATATATATATATATATATATATGTATATATATATATATGTATATATGTGTGTGTGTGTGTGTGTGTGTGTGTAAAGTAATATATGCTTTCATTGATTGCAACCAATATTTGACACTGCATACCTGATTAATTTTGGTATCTGTATATTGCAAGATATTAAGCGAGGACCTTTTTCAAATTGCTGTTTCTATTTTCTTTCCAATGCTTCCGAAAGGCCCGTTGCCAACTATTAGCTGGCTACAAGACCGTATTTTAAAGAATCGAGCTATGTTTAACGAGTTGTATGAAACACAGAATTAGAGCTAACTCACGAAAAGTACAAGTGCTGAAGTTTTCCAATTACTAGAAAAGTGCTTTGTTCTTGATCAATCGTGCATAACAATTAATAGAGAGCTCACCCAAACATCCAATACAAAACACTTAATCATCCTGTGAATTTTGTGAACATATCGAATGGAGTGCATACGCAGACTATTGAGACAAGCAAGAGTCTAGAATCAAAGAGAAACATGGCTGTAAGTATGATTCATTTACCTACAAGTATTCATTTGGCGTGACTGAATTGACGATGTGTTAATAAATCTCTGCTTTCATAGTTAACAATATCTTCAACGTCGTTGATGAAATAAAGAAACTGTCCTCTTTGATAATTTTTTAGGGGAGGATGTTTGAGTGTAAAAGCTCAATGGCAGATGATTTTAAACATGGCCACTCTGGCAAAGAGGATTTCAAACTGATCCGTTTGTGCTACTGAGGTAACGAAAATTACGATAAAAGCAAAGAAGCTGTCAAATTTTATAAAAAGCAAAAAAATATTTTCAAATGATAAATAATAATAATAATAATAATAATAATAATAATAATAATAATAATAATAATAATTTCTTATCGATCTTAATTTCAAAAGATAGTAGAAAAATGTTTATCACCTAAACATGAAGCAGTGATTAGAAAGTTTATTTTTGCAGACCATCATTATTGTACTGAGTTTGAACCTCACTAGGTACGCATACTTGTCTGGTGATGTACTAAAAGCCAACATTTGTACTTATGAATAACAATTCTTACTAAAAGACAAAAAATTACTGATCAAAGATATTCTTCATTTTTTCTCACTTGATCAGCATAGAAAAAGAATAAGGGCCAGGCAACATTTTTTGAGATTTTTACTTTTAACTTCGCAGGTTTCTCTAGCCATCTGAAAGAAGATTACTCCTACAGAAAAGATCTTATAAGCTAGGATAGCGTATATTGGAAAAAGTTATTTGTGTACTCAGATAAAAAAAAATGGTGACAATGTTATGTAAGGTTGAATTATCCTAGTTTCGGTACTGAGAGGTACAGGAGACTTGGACAAAGGAGAAAAATTGAACTGGTGCCGCTATGACAGCTCGCTGCAAAACGAATTTTTGCTATTCGTCTTTTTTCGTAGAAATGAAGAAAGCTGCGTAAAGCGAAATTACGAAAGGATGGAGGATATCTGTGTTCAAGAAGAATAAACAAAATTAGGTTTTTAAAAATTACTCTCTGAAAAGTTGATTTAGCCAAACTCCAAGTTGGAGCTGACTTTGATCTTTACTAATCATGACACGTTAAACAAAACCAATACATGAAATTAACATTTCACTAAGACACGCGCCATGTTAGTGGAAGGCAGCGGTCTTACCAGCTGAGTTCAAACTGACAAGTCTTATCTATTTACAAATCTAATTATTATATACACAAAACAAAAGTTAGAGTAATAGTCTTCAGTCGGAATTGAAGTAGGAATGGACTTTGACCATGTAGAAGCCAGACTTGTGATTTCAGAGAAGATGCGGGTATTAAAGTCAAATAACATTCTCTAAGAAAAAGTTTGTTTTTTTTTCGTAAGAAGAAATCCAGAATAAGTATGGAGATCACCTAGCTGAAAATTTGTGTGTTGAAAAAGTACAGGAATGAATAAGACTCACTATACTTGCAATGAAGACAGGATGGGAGAATGAATGAGAGGGTAAAATTTTTCAAAACTATTAAGTGAGTTGAGAACCGCGCTTATACTGGCTATAACTAAGAACGGCCCTGCTTGAGGTCCTCATTAGGAGGAGAGGTGTCATTCATCTCACCCTGCCCTATTTTACCTATAACTAATGGGAGAGATCGATTCATACTTTTTCAAAGGGCATTGGTGCAAAATGCTGCTTTGAGATGATCTTCCGGAAGCTGGATAGGGAATATAAAGGAATCGGAATATACGGGAAATGTCCATGTTGAAGATGCAGAACTGAAAAAGGTAGATCATTACATCTACCTAGTACAACAAATGTCCAGGTAACCTGCAAAAAAGAAGAAATCAGGTGAAAGTTGGCAAGTTTACAGTGGAGCAAGCTCATCTTTCAGGAAAAAAGGAACCCCCATTAGTCCAATAAAGAATAATCACCGACGGAGCTGAAACAAGTAAGTAGACCAAAAGATTTACCCTCAAACTGGGAACAATACAATATGCACATGGGAGAATCACGCTGAACATCACATGGAAAGATCACGAAACAGCACAGTGTATTAGAGAGAAAACAGGAGTAAGAGATATCATAGAATTCATCTCAAAGATTTAAATGACAATGGGCTGGTCATGTAGCAAAAATGTCAAACAATCCACTTACATCATGGATTTCGATAGATTATATGCGAAACTGCGTTCGGCGAAATATAAAGATGGTGTGACGAAGTTCAGCAAGTAATGACTCCGCGATACCTACAGTAGAGAGTTCTGGCGAATCAAAGGGAAGGTCCATCCCCAACAAAGAACACTAAAAGGCTGATGATGATAATGATATTCACAAACTGCAACCAGGTTGAGTTCGGCTTGCCGAGTCCATTCTCTCCGTCGATTCTCTCTCGGTCAATCTACACCTCTTTTTAAAGGCCAGGTGTATATTCATTAACTTTACTTTGGCGTACGTATGACTAATGTAATAAAAAAGCTATTTACCCACTTCCGCGACTAATTCACATGCGGAAAGCGCTTGCTAAAAGTCTCTCATTACAAACTGTTTGTTTACAACATCCCCATCGAAATGTGTTTCTCACAAGTGCCAATAATCGTTTCCAATTCATCGACTTCTCTTCTCCAGAGCCGTTTAGGCGTTACAGAATGACCACAAACTGAAGCAAGCAAATTTTCGCCTGAATTCGACGCCACACTTAAAGATCAACTCTAAAGAATTCATTTAGCACCTTTTTATCCCATTACTGATCCTGGTGTTGAGCTTTAAATTATTGATTTTTTAAAAAAGTAATTCTCGAAGAATATAGAATTTTCACGTCAGTCACTGATCGATTGGTAATAACTAACCCTTGGAAACATTATGTTTCCAGCGGCAGTAGATCGGCCTTGTGATCCTTCCAAATAATGACTCCTGATGCCTGTGTTAACATCAATTTGCTTTTTTTTACGATTAATGTCTTTCTTAAAGCTATCGGATAATTGATTTATAATGTTTGATTGATCATGATTATGTTATTCAGTATCAATATGCTAAAAAATCAATGGAAGTTCGATATTCCCCGGTTATTTACAGAAATAGATCGATTGAAGTTGTTTTGGGCTTCAATTAAATTCTGGTCTCCCTTATAAATATCCTCTGTGTAGCCATGACCACTGGAACAACCAGTGCATAGTTATACCGAAGACATCTGAAAAACTAGACTGAATCTCTCACAAAAAACATTAGACAAAAACACTAAGAAAACAAGTGTGTATTTTTTGATGGAGAGATTACAATGTTAGGTGTGTCATAAGTGAATGTTGCAAGCTGGCCCCGAATAAAAAGAAAAAAGGACAAGAAAAAAAAGAAAAAAGAAAAAAGGGAACGGTGATACACTGATTTGTGCGAGAGACAATCTCCCGTCAAGGCACGATTAATGTATCACTTGCCCTAGCTGATTCTTACGGCAGACTCATTTTCTCTGTTCATTTTATTTGGGTTGTCTGGGGCGAGTAACGTATCAACCATGTAACGACGGGAGATCATTTCAAATGAGTTTCTATATAATACAACACAACTTATGATTAAGTCGGACTAATTATATCCATTCCTCAATACATACCTGTTGCGTTGAAAGACACGAATAGACCAAGAATAAACAGAATGAAGATTTGGTGTGAAAACAGTTATTTGGGCCTTTGCATTACTTGTGCCTGTTCGACTCAGTTGTTAGAGTAACTCTACGTTGAAGCAGCTACGCTATCGGTAGTGAGTTCGATTCCTGCAGCATCCCCATTTTCTTTTGTTATTTTGTTCTACTTATGTTTTCGAGAGTGAGTGTTATATTAACCGTGTAACCACGGGAGATAATCGCCTGTAAGTTTCTATATATTATTACACAATTATTAACTCACTGATGATCGTACAATCTACTTCAGTTTGACTATCTGAACGAATGGAATGGGCACCAACAAGAGGCTGCCTCAGAAAAACAAGTAGCAGTCTCTGATTTCGGAATTCAAACCAACCTCTCCATGCAACAAAAAAGACTGGATTAGATAGTTGTGAATAGCAAAAAAAAAAAAAAAAAAAAAATGCCACATTGTAGATCTGACAGTGCTTGTGAACCATGAGGAGAATATGAAACTGATGAATATGAGATATAGGGCTCTGGGAAAAAATAGTTGTTGTACTTGGAACTATACCCCAAATAGTCGTGGCAATCGGTTGCAAAATCTGGGAGGCATAAGAATTGTCAATACCGTAGTGATGGTATGGTCAGCAAGAATACTAAGACGGATCCCCGAAATTTGAGGAGATTTACTGTCACTCAAGTAAGTTCTTACCAGATTATCGTTGGAGATGCATTTGACTTGCCTAAACGACGGACAATTGACCGTGAAAACCGATCATGCACACGCAAACGAAGAGCTGTCTGAGGAAATTGGTCAAGTAAGCAATACATTGTCAGTATCAAATCACACGGATCACTCAATACAGTAGACCAGATATTGTCATTGTGAGCTGGAAAACCTGTTATATCGTGGATGCTGCAGTTCTAGCATACCCAAGGGTGAAATTTAAGAAAAAAGGGAAGAGCCGGACATTTTTGCCATATAAATGAAAAGAAAATGTAAGATGAAAGTGTTGGTAACCATTATTCGCTCAGAACTGTCCCGAAGAACTTTGTGAAGAAGATGAAAGGACTGGAAATCCAAGAGATAATCGATATGAAACAGATAAACGCATGACTAAAATGAGACAGAATACAGAATTTGTCAAGACTCCTGTTGAGTGGACTGAGATGAATTGAAAACGTAGGGGCATATTTATGAGAGAGAGAGAGAGAGAGAGAGAGAGAGAGAGAGAGAGAGAGAGCAGAGACTCACTGTTACTTGATTTCCAGTGAAATCCCTCAGTTTGAGAAAAACTCAATGATTACAAATAATAATAACTGTAATACTAATATAGTCGTTCCTCTGATTCTATATTTCAGATTTTATTATTTTGTCATCGGAAATAGCATTAGAATTTTTATGAATTTTGCAGGCTCCCGAAGGAAACTGCAAACGATGCTAACCGACCAGAAAAGTGATAGAATGTTAAGCAAATGACAAAAAATGATTATAATGATATATGCAGCGCTACTACATCTTTATTGTCCGCTTCCATAGATATTGTTCTGTACAGTATACAATGAGAAATTTGATAAAAATGTATGCTTCGAGTATGAACCATGACCTAATAAGATGTAGACGACACATCCAATAGCAGGATGTAAACAAAGCCAAAATATTAGGTAATTCATTACTACATATTACTGTAGTTTACTATGTTATATAATCTTGAATTCATTCGTAAAAGATATTTTTTGTGACGAGGTTTTGGGGTTGAGTCAAGAGTTATTCACAAAATTTCAATTTCACGTGGGGTACATGCCCCTTTCCCGGCAAAATTGGAGGACCGACTGTATATGTATAACAAATGTTCAATATCACTGAAACGCTGTAAATTGTCTAGGTCACACATGTGAACAGGTTCAAAGGGATCCAATGAAAGGTTCAGACAGTGTGAACCACAAAACTGCCCAAGTCGGTGTAGACACTGATTTAAAAAGATTCACAAAGACACAAAAACTCACAGGCAATAGATTCCCTGAAATAACCACCAGATTCCACCTAGGAAGCCAAACAAATAAAAATGATAATATAAAATCAGACAGATTTGTGAGGGACAATTATTCGCCATGAAACGTCTTCAACTCAAACAGAAGCTGTTCTGATAAAAAGAGAAAAAAAGCATAAATACTTGGCCATCCAGGTAAGACAATGAAACCAAATCTAGTCACTGTGAGCAGATACAAGAAAATCTCTCAATCAGGATGATAGTTTGTCAAGCAGAAAATAAAGCGTAAATGAAAGAAAGTGAGATGCTTGATAGATGTGAGGACCTTGCAATTGATTTTAAACGTAGCATATGGATGCAACTATAGTATTCATTATTGGGACTCGAAGATATTCTCAAAACGACGGGATGATTTGGAAATTTAAGGAAGAACTGGAACTATTCAAGGAACAGTATTACTAAAATCTGAAAGTATACTGTGGATAGTACCAGGGTAGAGAGAAGACTCTCTATCACTTGAATCCTAACAATAGCAACCAGATATTACTTCTGCCAAAATACAGTACTTTATAAACAAACAATCCCGAAAGAAAAATACTGCCAAAAAGATATGAAGAATTCAAAACAGAGAAGGAACTTGAATCATTTAATTGATAGCATTTCTAAAATCATTTAGAATACTGTAGTGATTACTGTTTTCAGGGAAGGCCAGGGAAAGCCAGCAGGTACTACAGGAATGATAACTCGGTGAGTAAAAATAGTCATATCCATCAATCAAAAGCGGTATTGAAATCAGCAACAGAAAAGAATGCTGGAGTATTGCCGAATCTTACTGATTCTCTGAGAGAGTCACCAGTTACCACTGATAAAAAAAATAATGTATGATTATAGTTACAGAGGAGTCATTGCTGATTTTGAAAATAAAATTCAATCTATTTACAATACCTGAATATCAGTTTTCTATCTGAGATTGTACAAAAATGTTGTTATCTTGGTCAAAACAATCGTGAACGCAAAGGCATTCTAATATATGTTGGCGATATATATTAAAAAAATATATACCTTACACGAACAAATTACGCCAAGGAGGCATTTTTGATTTGGCTGAATTTTTTCCCAAGTTTTTCAAAAATCTCAACAAAAAGTTCATCCGTTGTTCTATTGCACTGAAATGATTGTCAAGACTGATGTAATTTGTCAAGACTCCTGTTGAGTGGACTGAGATTAATTGAAAACGTAGGGGCATATTTACGAGAGAGAGAGAGAGAGAGAGAGAGAGAGAGAGAGAGAGAGAGAGAGAGAGAGAGAGAGAGAGAGAGAGAGAGAGAAATTCAAGATAAGCAACTCAGCAAAATATGAAGATAAAAAAATGGTGTGTGGAGAATAAACAAAAATTGAAAGGAAATATTATGTGAAAATAATAAAAGATGTGGAATATTTAGAACTTGGCTATAGAAAAAGAGGGGAAAATAAGAAAAGTATAATATCAGTAAATTATAAGAAAAAAATAGATACCTGTAAGAAAAATGTGTACTTGCACAATGTTAATGCATTTATAAAATCATTAAAACAAATGACAAGAATTACTTAACATAGAATAGATGAGAACATAATGTGGTGACACGAAATAACTAATATGACTAAATATTGTAAAGATTAATTTGATTTCGCTACTGCATAATTATTTTTATGCCAGATTACTTTTGTTTGATATTTGTTTATACTTCTACAATTGTATTGACATTTTGCAAAGGTACAATCTTTTCTCACCTGCCTTTTTTCCTCAAAGATTTTTTCTTTAGACAAGTCAGTAATAACTCCTGAGTAAACATTTTATAGTAATATCTCGGCTGAATCTTGGATTTCATGTTTTTTTTTTTAATTTCCCACACATCCTCTAATTTCTCATTTATTCCATATATGTAAAAATATCGTCGACTATAATACAGATTTTACATAATATATTGATATGAATGACTACCATTTAATGTTAATATTCATATGCAAATAATACGATATAATTTCTCTCTGAAATTCATAACCATTTCTAATAACTAATTCATTCGGTCTAGTGTTAATCCCACAACGTTTCAAGCTTCATCAAGTTGTACTCGTTAACTGATAGGAATTCTGAACAGAACCCTTTATTCAACCCACGGAGGTAGATTGTTCTCGTTCCGTGGATAAGTTCAGGGGAGGCGGGGATATCTCTCTTCCAATGAACCAAAGTATATGATTTTCGGTATTAATCAACCCAGAGATTTAACCTATGACCTCTAGGTTGCTAGATGCACTTCACGACCATCTTTATTCACAGGGGATTATTTGGTGTAGGATACGTAGACTTATAAACATAGACGTTAAGATCTAATGTGGTTCAGTGTCGGTTATCTGCCTTGTATGCAAAAAGACTTGGTACTTGTTTAACGTTTACGAAATGGGGGATCCTTGTTTTTGTCATAAAGTTGTAGTTAAAGCAAAACATCAAGGGCTTTGTTTGTACAGACATCGTGTGTGTGCGTGTGCGTTCACGCACGTGTGTATGTCTGTGTGTGTGTATGTGAATATATATATATGTATTTGCCCGCGAAAAATTTGGTTTGAATTTGGAATAAATCAAATATTTCATACAAAAATGAAATAAGAAATATTTGCAGAAATATTTTTTCTGTTTTTAATCGATGAAATCACGTTCACCTTTTGAAGAGTGACTACTTAGGCTAACTGATGTAATGAAGAAGTTCCTGATTGTTATAAAAAAGAAATTTTAGCGAACTCTATACTAAAAGGCCTCACATTTTCAAGTCAGAAAGAAATTATCGGCCTTATTGGATATAGCAGTTGCATAGTAGACATCCTTCTGTGAAAAAATGAAATTTCAATTTATCTGGAAGCTGTCAAATTCTTGCAGGTGTATATAACGTGTAGTGGATGTAACACATCGGAAATTAATTGCAGAAAAGTTTGTTTTTTCCTTACCTATTCAATTGTCAATAATATTTTATCCATTTGAACTCCACCATGGTATATAATCCTGGAATCAACCTCAACATAATGTAGGTAAAAAATATAGAAAAAAAAACCGTAATAATCCCAAATAAATCCTAAAATCAATCTTTAAAACAGAAAGGAATAATTTTGTTTTCCATATAAGTAAATAATACCTTCAAACACGTTTGATGGAAAAGCTATATATGACGAAAGAAGAACTCGTATAACTGATGATTGTATTGTTATAAATTTCTGTCCCATTCGTAAAACTGATGACTGGATGAAAAACTGGCGTTAAAGATTTTTTTCCCCAGTGTTTATAATTAAAGTTGTTTATCTGGTGATACGTTGTGTACACAGTGTAAAAACATAGAACGTAATACATTTTTAAATTGAATTGAAACGTTGCGAGAAAGTAGTTACCTTAGTAAAATTGATTTGTCTGAATCGCTGTTGCCTTCGCTTGGTGATATTCTCTGGCACAGGTAAATCCTCTTCTCCAGATTCTGTTAATCGCTTTAGATTTTCATGTTACTTTAAAATGTTTATTACGGATTTATCGTTTTATGGTATCTCCAGCATATCTCAATATTTATCAAGTTTGCATTTTGAATGAATCTTCATATTTAGAACACATTCTTTTATTGGTTAGACTATTCCATATCTGCACTATACAGACATTGAAACTGTATTATCACGTATCCAGCTTAGCTCTTAATTGGTGCATACTCTGGTTGTTAATCCTATTTCCTGTTCTCTGGTTATTTTCTTCCAGCTCATTGATGAAGGTACCAACCCTAAATTTGCTCGCCGTGAGAAAATTGAAGGAAGAACTGGATTGCTTAGAGGACCATAGATTGGCTGAAAAATGACCATGAACAACCTCCAGAGATGTGGGAAGTTGACTTCTTCTGATGCCGAGAGCAGAATATTAGTTCAACATGACGGATGGTTCTATCGTGACAGACGATAATTATTAAAGATATTTCTTATTTCTGATTGGGAGTTTCTTTTAACCCATCCTATAAAGTACCAGTTCTTGCAACCAAATAAGACAGACAGACAGACAGACAGACACACACACACATATATATATATATATATATATATATATATATATATATATATATATATATATATATATATATATGAGCCGGTGTTTGTGGACCTGTCATGAGTGTTCTCCGATTCGATCTCAAAAATCGGTTTGAACCGAAATTCAACGGTTGATAAACTCGTCAAGCTGGACGTGTAACTGGAACCAACCGCTTTTTGGAACTGAATAAAAGAACTTAAAATTTGACCACCAGTAGTGCTCATTTGGGCATACATTCAGATCCTGTCACTAAAACTGTCAATAGTTTCTTTTGTTTTCAAGTTGTCCTGGCTCGTTTACCGGTTGGCTAGCTGTCTGGTTGGCTATGTGTTTATCAGGCGTACAGAGTGCACCAATGGAACTAGGAGGCAAACATTTCAAACATTTAGAGGGGCAATTTGCAATGTAAGTTTATGCTATATTGATCCCTTAGTTTGAGTCGGTTTGTTTCTGAATATTTGGACATTTTACCAGACGTTATCATGACTTAAAAAATGTTGAGAAAATTAATTAAAAATTTGATAATTTATTTTCTAATTTTTTGATTGATCACCCCCAACACAGCATATTTCCAAATGACTTGTCTCCTTGCAGTTTCTATTGGATGACTAACCAGACTTGGTTATTATTTATTCTGAACCTAATTGATAATTTGTAACATTGTACTACCAATTAAAAAACATGTGCAAACACAAATATTACACATTTATTGTTATATATTTTATATTATGTAAATTATGTCGAGATCATTTCGTTCCATTTTCCGTACTATAAGAATAAATGTACAAAATTCATATGTTTTTATCGTAGGTTATCTTTGGTGTGTGTGTGTGTGTGTGTGTGTGCATGTGTTTGCACGTGTATGGGTTATCATCATCAACCATTAAAAGTCTGTTGTTGGAGAGAAGCCTCCCCTATGGTTTGCTAGTGTTTTTTCTTGGCTTTTGAGCGACACGGTATCAAAACATACTGAATACGTCCAAATCACCGAGCCATCGTTTTCTGTCAGCCGCATGCTGTGAGTCATGATATTCAGTGATTATCTGACATTATTGTAACATGACTTGTTCAGTGCCATTTAAGTTTGCTTAATCATGTCGGAAATAAGAACACGAAGATCAAAATCTAAGACTCAGAAATGGAGGAACTAGACCACAACATCTACTGAGGACAAAATGAGACCCTAAAAGTGGAAGAAATCAAGCAAAGAATCACTCAAGGATAGCAAGCCTTTGGCAGAACAAGCTCAACCTTCAAAAATTAGAAGATCCCATCAATCCTAAAAAGAAGGGTACACAAACCATGTATTCTCTCGATAAAGACTTATGGAGCTGGAAAATGGAACTTAACTAGGAGACAAACCTACAAACTGAGAACCATGCAAGGTACACGTGAAAAAAATTATACTCAACCTCACATGGAGAGACCACAAGACAGCACAATATATCCAGGAGAAAACATGAGTCTGAGATATCATAAATCCATTCAAAAACTGAAATGGCAATGAGCTGGCCATGTTGCAAGAATTTCAGACAACCGGTGGACATCACAACTCGACATGGATCCCCAGACATAACATGTGTGACCGAGTCTGGCAGATAGAGAGACGAATTAGACAAATTCAGAAAATACTGGCTAGCGATGCCCACGATAGAAAAGTGCGGTGAATCCTGAGGAAGGTCTATGTCTAACAACAGACATTAAGAGAAGGATGATGATGATGATGTTAATAGTCTTTACGATTTCTCCAGCACATTTTGTTCTTGGTATATATTGCTGTTTGGTGGTCTTTCCATGCGATGGTTAGCATGATTTTTCCTATGCACGTTTTATAGTTCTTTGTCTAAGAAACAGTTTTTTGGTCAACTTCCATTTTCCAGCTCCATAGTTGACTATCGAAGGTTGCACTAGTTACATACTCTCCTTTGTTTAGACCAATTCGATCTTCTCATTTTTGAATATCGAACTTTTTTCTGCTGAAGACTTGCTTTCTCCCCCAAGATGATGATTCTTCTTCTTTTTCGTCTTCTGCTTCTGTTAATGTATTACTTGAACGAGAGCAATGCTACGTTTAATCAGCTACCCAATTAGTTCCTACCAAAATTTCTTTAATTGTTTATTCTATTTACGCTGTCTAGTTCGAGTGATACATTAACTGTGTAATGATCTTTTAAAATAAATTTCTACATAATATAACGCAATATTAATTATATAAATATATATATATATGTGTGTGTGTGTGTGTGTTTGTATGTGTGTGTGTGTGTGTGTGTATGTGTGTTTGTGTTTGTGTGTATGTAGTCCAGAAAGCTAAACTGCCTTATTTACAAAACTCATTAAAAAACTATTTCAAGTTTTTTTGTCTCCTCTCAATCGCTCAATTTCCCCAAAATATGTTATTGTAATCTATGTAATGATCTTCAGTGTTTTTTTCGTTTGTTTCACATGTACTTTGTTATTATGATACTGTGTGTAAAATTTTTCTCTTGTTGGGATCATAAATTATTTACTATGTAACCGTTTTGGGGATTTAAAAAAGAGCAGTTATATCAAGATGGCACACCAACAGTGTGGATTAAACACCACCTCCCTTTCAGCAATATTTCTTTCACGGAAATAGAGCAATATCTATAAATGTTACTTAGTTTGGATTTAAAATATATTACGTATCAACAATATGTAAAATTATAGATTATGTTATATTATATTTAAACTCTTACTTGAAATGGTCTCTTATTATTACATAGTGGATGTATCAAATGGCCTAGACAACGTGAATAATGTATACAATTGAAGAAAATGGGGCTGATGCAGGAATCTTTAATTGCTTTTTCCGTTTTTGTTATATAGGCCAAGTGATGTATTAATCATGTAATGACGGAGGATGATTTCAAATAAAAGTTTCAGTATAATATAACGCAATTCGTAAGCATTCTGTCGGATCATATATCCATTTCCTAACAATACTCACACACACATACACATATATATACTTGTATGTGTGTGTGTGTGTGTGTGTGTGTGTGTGTGACTGCATGTGTTTAAAGAAAAGTAAAAATGCCTCGAGCGTCTGTTGCATTCCTTTTGCTCACCTTGCTTTTCACTATGCGTTGACAATTTCAAATCCCTTTCATCGAAAGCCCGTATGTTACTTTGCAAGAAGGAATTAATTTGCTTCCTCCGATTCAGTTGTTCTGCCAACTAGTCTCTGGGAAGCAGGCAAACATTTCTCAAGCTTCAGAGCAGAAGCCAAACAGCAAATATTGTCAAATTCTTCGTCAACCTAATGTAATATTTGGTCAGATCTTTGTAAATGACACAGCTTTCGATTCTACAATCAAATCAACTCCCTTTAGAGTCCAAAATACGTCATGTTGTTACCTATTAAATCAGCATCAGCCCGGATATGTGGAAACAGACATTCCAAAACAGAGTCATTATTCTTTGGTTGAAACCAAATATTTGTTACATTTTTATCTCGCTAATCATACAGGGCGGGTATTGACTATCGAGGGTTGCACTATTTGTATAACCTCCTTTGTTTAGACTATGCAATCTTCTTGTTCTTGGACATCGAACTTTTATCTGCTGAAGACTTGCCTTCCCCTGTTGATGTTGATGTTGATACTTCTTCTCCCCCTCCCTTTCTTCCTCCTCCTCATCCTTCTTCTTCTCCTTGTTCTTCTCTATACATCAACAAATTAACTCCCTATTTGTAAATATCGCACAATTTTCATGAAACGAATTTCATTTTATTTTGTTCCTTGTGGCAGAACCTAATTCGATTAATTTGGATCAGCTGGTGGAGCACATTTGACATGTCATGGCCAGCATACTTTGAAATTCTACCGAGGCTCCACCAAAACACCAAGAGAAATGGGTGGATAACACCTGTGTCTACGTTGAATTTTCACACAACAGACTCATTCTATTATTGTATTGTCCAAAGTAAAGGTAGCTGGACTACAATCGACTAATAATCATTACACATATTTCTAATTTCTGATTGGGAGTTTCTTTTCACCCATCCTGTTTAAATACCTGTTCTTGCTACCAAATCAGTTGCAATAATTCCAAGATCAGTGGGTCTCTCTTATTTGTTACGAGTATTCCGGCTATGAGACGCAGTTATACCTGTTCTCTTTTTAAAGTCAAAAGTGTATATTTGTACAATTAACACGCTCTGTTCATGTATGATCGGACCATCATCTCATTAAGATTATTTACTCTGTCTTAAAAGAAGACTAATTGAGGCCTAGAGAAGATAATTTATGATCTAAGGCACAGTTGGACTATGGCGTATATCTAAACTTGCTGACACATGCAAGCACAGTTATACTTGCAAGCATAAAATATAAAAAAATGACCATTGATTACACAGGTCTGCACCCACGTACATCAATATAAACTGGTAAATATACACACATTCACGTACGTGCGAATACGCACAAAATCGAAGCAAAAATATCTCTCTGTACAGCCTCCATTGTGTGTACAACTCGTGTAGAATAAGTCAGGAGAAACAAAAATAATCAACACTATAAGGTTCTATCTTGAATTGTTACAGACCCATTTCGGAACGAAGCTATCATTTGTTGGTTCTTTCATGAGCAATCCCTTAGATAAATAAATAACGAATAAGATAGATTGATAGATTCAAGCAAGTGTAGTATTTTTAAAGACATATCGAATTTCAAGTAAAGAGGATAATATCAGTCAACTATAAAAGGGTTTGGTAAAGAGAAGCCAATAACTTTATCACATATCCATTGATGTCTTTTATACACATTTTTGAAAATTTCATCTACTTATTCGAATTTATTGGAAAAAAATACTGAAATTTAAGCTTGCACTAAATGATTGCAGAGAAAAAAAAATGATGTAATCAAAACATATAAAAAATATTCCGCCATGTAATGTGCACTTTCTTCTCGAAATTTCACCTTAATAACCATGCCGTTCATGATACCACAAAGGTCATGATTTGAGGTGGTCCCATTGTTTTTTATTCTTCTTTTTTACCTGAGTTTTTCTTTTCTATATGTCTTGCTTTTATTCCAAACAACGAGAATATAAGGCATCTCTATCCTACGATCTCTTACCTACACGTTTTTGAGTTGAGTACCTTACGAATTCAGGTAAACAAAAGTATATATATTTTTTTTATCAAATATTCCCTAGCGTTTTTAGGCGATGTGCACAGTATGGAGGGAGATGCAGAAAATGAATCATAAAAAGTAGCAAACAATAAATCAACTCACCTGTTTAGTGTAGAGTAAACCTCCTGTCTTCATACACACACACACACACACACACACATACACATACATACACACACACACACACACACACATACACACAAAACCTTCCCAACACTATCATGGATTTGATCCCACCAGAAAATGAAACAACAAGGTCTATTAGATTCAGCTGCATAAGACACAAAATTACCTGCTTCGAGTCGCACTTCGACTTTTTATAGTCCTGCACAGAGAACCACCTCAGCCGCCCCCATAAATTTCAGGAATAACCTACATCCCTCCATAGGGAACCTAGATATAGAATTCCTGAACTCATGGACTTGTAAACTACAACCACGGATCTTATCAACGACACCCTCTGGTTTTGCGGAAAAAAAAAAGCTTATACAGATACCTGCAAAGACATTATCAACGTGGAATAGAAAATACAATTACACACTGACACAAAAGAAATCCAAGACATCATCAACATCAAGGAAAGAAAAGAAAAGAAAACAAAACAACTTGATCATATCAAAACCAATAAATGTAAAAAAAACTGAAATAAAACACTACACACAAAACTAAAAATATTGAAGACATAACCCAATACTAAAATCCTCAGACCTCTAGTACCAACTTGAAACCTCCAAATCACCCTCTACACTAAAACTAAAGACACACACAACTACATTCAATGTAAATCAACCAACCCAAAATACCAGAAAAAACCCTACCATTTTCACAAGGACTTAGAATTAAGATAATTTGCTATATAGATGTTGAACTTAACGGACATAACTACAACCTGCTATAATATTTCACTAAACAACGATATTCAACAGATGATACAAATAACAGGATAACAAAGGCCACTGCAATACCAAGAGAAGAAACCCTTACACTCTCTAACGAAAATAAACCTGACTGCATACCACTTATGACCACCTTAAACAACACACTACTATCCTTGGCACACGCTATCAACAAGAGATGGAATATTCTCACACTCAAAACAGAACTCAAAAAGTATACGTAGAACCATGGGTCATCATATAAAAATATCCCTAAATCCACTAAGTTCTGTCAATTCTGTCAACAACTAAATAACTATAGAACACAGAATCAAATCACCAAACCAACCCAATCCACTTCCTGTAGAAGTACACGTCTGCACTCCCGGATATAATTTTGCCCCAGAAACCAGATTAACAATCATTAAAAAAAATAGGGAAAGAATACATCCACATACACATAAGAAATTCTAGAAAGACATGAAGATATGTGCTTTAACCGGCTAAGAACTGTCCCCCTAACAGACTCGACACTAAATATAACAACCCCAATCACACAGATCTCTGATATTACAATTCTCCCTCTAATAACAACCTCACATCCACATCCTACCCGCCTTCATGAACATCCAATATTGGGAATTTCACACAGTCACACAGACCCCTACCTATGAAAACTTTTGTATCAAATTTCATTTGTACAATTCATTACCATCAGACTTCCGATGACCAGTAAGGATACCACACACGGAGTTCTTTGACCCCATCACCCGACCATCAGTACTATCCCCAACTCACCCACACAATCTAATATCAAACCACTACCCTGCAACCCTGATATCATATGGCCTCTCCAAGACATACAACTACTGCTACCATTACATTGTGCCAATGACCAACACGGACTTAACCATAGACAGAACAAAGTCCCACACTTCATGGTGACCCTAAGGGAATCCTTCTCCTCGATTCCTATTCTTGCTTCCAAAGCAAAGCATCTGATGTTAGATTTATTTTCGACGGAAAGCTTTTAATCGCTAAAAGGTACACACTCACACACATAAACACACATATACATCACACGCAACTGAATTTGGGAACACCTTCCGAAACAGGTATAGCACACCAAATAATCCATTTATGGATTAATTAATGAATAAACAATCTCCATACTCTCTTATTCCTGAGTCTGTCTTATTATTTCCTATGGTGAATATATATATACATATATATATATATAGAGAGAGAGAGAGAGAGAAAGAGAGAGAAAGAGAGAGAGGGAGAAAGAGAGAGCAGTGTCTAAAGAGGGTAGGATTTCCACCAAGGAGGGAAATTTATGGGACAATGTACTTTTTGGCGTAAAATTCGAATCCGGATGATGATTAAGCGTATGAAGGGGGCATTACTGAAATATTGGGGGTGTAATGGTCATTTAATTTAAAGTACACCAATTTTGGATAAGTACACCACTTGGCCACTTCCCGCTTTGCTCAAACTTTTGTCACAATCTATTTTTTGCAAGGAGGGGATGAGTAGGTGAAATGAAGCCATGTAAAGGTTTTGCTCAATATCTTTTCAAATTTAGTTGGTATGGATTCAAGCACGAGGATTACTTTATCCGTTGTGACGCCCATCGAATTTATTTTCCCATTTGTAACTCGTCACGATTCCATAACAGGAACTATTTTTGCGCCAAAAAATTGTCCCCCTGGCCAACTTTTTGTGTAGATTTCGAAAATATTCTAGCTCTACAAAATATTGTTTTTTAGAAAAAGATGCCATGGTATAGGCATCCAATTTGTATTAGTATTTCTGAGAAGCCATTTCAAAGTAATTATAACTCAGGATCTGGCCCAACTCATAAGCACTGACTAGAGAGAAAAAACGTGGGCGTTAATACACTTCCCCACGGTTAGCAAAATATAAATTATACCGGCCGTTCCTGCTGGGTCCTCGGTCCCAAAAGGCCCAGCTGTATCTCTTGCCTTAGGTGGGAGTGCTACATCCCAACAGTGACCACCCAAACAGAATACTTAAATCCAAACAAAACAAAAAAACCCTCAACAAGAGAGCAATGTTATACATCGGCACCTACAACGTCAGAACACTCAACAGACTCTCACTTAACCCATCTGGAAAACGAAATCGAAGACATCAAATGGGGCATCATGGGTATTAGCGGAATGAGAAGAGCAGGAGGAGAACTAAAAGAATTGAAAAGCAAAAATCTCTCCAATTACAGAAAATCATCTAATAGAATCTGAGTACAGGTAGGGGATTCTATGATGTTTCTAACTCATGTCTTTTCCCGGATGTACTGTGCTGTTTGTGGTCTCTCCAAGTGAGGCCCAGCATTATTCTTTCATGTGCACGTTGCATGGTTCTCAATTTGCGGATCTGTCTTTTGGTTAGGTTCCATGTTTCAGCTCCATAAGTGACTATTGGGAGGATGCATTGGTTATACACCCTTCTCTTTAGGATCAATGGGATCTTGTTATTTTTTAAGGTTGATCTAGCTCTGCGAAAGGTTTGCCATCCTAGTGTGATTCTTTGCTTGATTTCTTCTTCTTTTGAGGGTCTCATGGAGATTCGTTGCCCTAGGTAGATGTAGTGGTCTACTTTCTCGAGTTCTGTGTCCTCGATTTCGATCTTAGTGTTCTTATCTCCAATGTGGTTGTTGCACATGATCTTCGTCTTGCTGAAGTTCATGTGTAGGCCTACTTTCTTGCTCTCTTCATTTAGTTCATCTATCATTAGTTGGAGGTCGTGTAGGTTCTCTGCGAAAAGGGCTATGTCGTCTGCAAATCTAAGGTTGCTCAGATACTCGCCGTCTATCCTAATTCCATTGCTCTCCCAGTCTAGCCTTCTGAAGATCATCTCGAGGCAGGCTGTGAAGAGTTTAGGTGAGCTGGTATCACCTTGTCTTACTCCTTTCTGGAGCTGAAAGGGGTTCGAGTCTTTATGTAGCCTGATAAAGGAGCTGCCGTGATTGTATATATGTTTCAAGACTTCAACATATACTGGATCTGGGCTGGCCATGTTGCAAGAATGGTAGACAATCGATGGACATCGTGACTCACAACATGGATCCCCCGAGACCACATGCGCAACCGAGGCCGGCAAAATGTTAGATGGAGAGACGAGCTAGACAATTTTAGGAAGTGCTTGCTCCATGACGCCCATGATAGGGAAGTGTGGCAATTCCTGGGGAAGGTCTATGTCCAACGACGGACGTTAAAAGACTGATGATGATGATGATGATGACAGGTAGTGGTCGCTTTTTGAATGAATTTATCGTGCCACTTTCTTGCTTATACGTAAAAAGTGAAAAGCAAAAGTAGGGGGTCATTTCTTTGTTCTGTAACGTTTCATTAAAGAGGCACCCTATGTTTCAATCATTTACTCTCAGTCTCCTATTCTTCCCATCTCCACAACCTTTGTTTCGTGTGACATACCATTGTCACCATTCTCAAAGTTTTGGAACGCTAGAAATACACTAATTGCAATGTCTTCTCATGGGAACGCTTTACTTTTGGAGAGCAGTGAAATATGCATACCAATGGATTTCCAACTGGTATATATATATATATATATATATATATATATATATATATATATATATATATATATATATATATATATATATATATATATACACTAGTTTGCTTCACTAATTTGTTCAGCATATATAGTCTTTGGAGACAGTATTGGATATCGTTCGTGTTCACATCCATACACTTGACGATTTATCAGAAATGGAATCTTGTATCTAAGCGATACATTCGCAAATTTACGAAAATTAGAGAGAAACTGATGACAACGTTTTATTTTTCTTACTTGAAATCGTATTCTCCCTTTCTATCAACCACGTTTTTGTCTAAAGTCCAATCCCACAGAGACTAAACACTTCAAGGCATCCCACTCGATTCCTGGGAAAGTAAATAAGCAAAGCAAAGCAAAAAAACGGGCCGTGAATCGGCAGATGAACATTTTTATAGAGTTTGCTGCGGACCCCCTCCGAGCAACACGTTTATCTTTTCCCTTCATTGATCTCATCGCAAATTGAAGATGGCTGCCCAAGGCCAGCAACAAACTAAAACACGATTGAATCTACTGTCAAGTTTCGTAATCAGTTTTGCTCTAAAGTGCATCCAGTTGGGAGAGGTATTCTAGAAAAAATTTGCATCATTCTATTAGAAACCAATACTGTCACTAAAACAGTCGGCTTGGGTTTCTTCAGTTTTTTTAGTTGGTCTAGCTGACTGGTTACGTATCTATCAAGCATACGGTCTTTTAGAGGGGTCAATTCGCAGTAAAGGTTTATGGAACATTCTTCGCTTAGTTTAGGCCACGTATTCGCTTGTCTCACTTTTTAGTGATCACTGCCCAACTAAAGGTGAGAGAAGCGAAGTAACTCATTCATTGATCACCCACTTTTTTCAATTTTTTGATTGATCACTCCAGCATGGCATCGTACTAAAGATGTTTGTTAGTCATATGACGGCTTCTATTGAGTGACTAACCAGATCTGTTTTATTTAATTTCTTTTTTCGCTTTTTTTTTCTTAACTGGATAGATTTCGTGAAAAAAGTATCACGTTAGCATTAATTTTGATGCTTAAATGCTTGGAGTTTTTTGAGAAATGTCTCCCTGTTGAATGGTTTCGTTTTGTTTTTAAATGTTTATTTTAAATTGGCTGGTACATTTCAAAGATTTATTCATGGTTATGTATCACTCCTTTTTTTTTCCGATTCTTTGATTGATCACCCCAACACAGCATCTTGCCAGAAGATATTAGTCCTGCGACGGTTTCTATTGGATGGCCACCCAGACCTGTTTTATTTTATTTATTTCTCCGCTCTTCTTTCTCAACTGGATTGATTACGTGAAAGTAGTGCCACGTCAGCATTGATTTTAATGTCACAACGTTTGGATTTAAAAGAAAAATTCCTCCCCGTTTGATGGTTCCGTTTTATTTTCTAAAACTGTATTTTAAATCGTCTGGTAAATTTCAAAGATTTATTCATGGTCGTTTATATAAATTCGGAAAGGTGTGTTCAGAAAAGTTCTTCATATCTGTTCCTCTATGATTATGAAAAAAGATGGAACAGAAATAAATCATGTTTCCTCTGTATAGGAAGTTTCATAATATTTCATGGATGATTTACAATCAGATCAATCTCTCTCTAGCCAATAATGGTTATTGATTAATTCTTTATTTCTGACTATTCAGACAATGTTATCATTTATTAAATACTATTTAGTCGCAATCAGAGTAAGAAGAATAGAACAAAAATTTTGAGTCATTTTTTTAGATTCTGAAATACTTGATGAATCTAAAAAGAAAAAGTTTTTGTGTGAATATCTTGCATATCATCATTCAACAATATAAGATGACAAATAGAAAGAAACAATATATCTTAAACTCAATATTCTGATTTAGTGCATAACTTCGAAATCAGGTGTGTTTTATTCCTACTTTTGATTCTCCTGTAAAGCCTATTCATGATCAAAGGGTATTTTACTTAGAGTTCATAAAAGTGGGTATTTATATTAAAGATGAATATACTCTCTAATTTCAATGAAATTTAATCGTCGATACAGTGGGTAAAGAATTTTGTAGAATAATAATAATTGGTTGAACTTGTGCAGATTTTTTGTAGTATGAGTAATCGGATTTTTTCAGAACTGAAAAAAAGTTAAACACAAATGATTGAATGAAAATGATTTTATCTCGTGATATTTTACGATTTTTCATCCCTAGAATATTACAAATGTTTGAAAATTGAATGAACTTCTGAATGTGATTTTATTGGATTTTTGATCACGTGTCACTTTCTCAAAAGTCAATTATTATTTTGGAGATCTTCGAGGAAGGAAGACTCTTTTCAAATTCATCGTGCATTATTGAAAATTAGCAACTGTTTCTGATGGATATTTTTCGAGGACTGTTTTGATATTCAACACAGAAAACTCATCGAATCCTTACGATTATTTCTGATATCCCTTGTTGGTAGAAATATCAAAACTCTCAAAACAAATTTTTGCCCTGCAAATGAATCTATATATTTACAAATCTCAGCTTAGTCTGACATAAGTCTATGATTATGGAGCATTTAAAAATTAATGCACTCATTACAGTAGTAATAGTATACAATACTATCTGGCTCACCATTCAGTAAATATTTTTGACCAAGCACATCGAATCAAGTATCAATTTCTTTTAGTGTGGCTTGGATGCTTTCAGATCCATATTCTGCATATAATAAGCTTCATCTTGCTACTTAACAAATTTTGATAGCTAATGAGGTTGCGAATGTATGGAACACCTGGATTTAGTTACTTTGGGAGATTTTCTAACCAAAAGAAAACTTTAACGGTGAAAGTAGATGGGCAATAACATTTTCTTGGGATATGGTCCCAGAAAAAAATCATTAAAACATGTTTTGATTTATCAAACATTCATATTTTTAATAGAATATGTAGATAAAGTATTTATGAGGCCATTTGTGATAAAATCAAAAAATCACGCAAAATGACCTGCACCAGCTCTTTCATGTATCACTCGAAATCTATGCGACTCAATACCTGATCCAACGTTTGGGTCACATCATGTAAGTTTATCTACAAATGTAAGACACCCAGAGAGGACCTGACTCACCACATTAGCGAATTGATATGCAAAGTTGATTTATTCATACTCATAATAACATAGGGGCCTTGAATATTTACTGGATAATGCACACTCCAGACCTCAATTTAAACTCGAACTCATCACACTAGTGAACGGTATATTAGACGATCTAGTGAAACCTCGGGCTAGGGTAAGCAGCATTCCACAGTAAAAAATAGTTCATAGCTTGGATTTCTGTATTAAAGTATCAATTCTGTTTGAAATGGAGGTTGTTAGTTATGAGGGTGTAGCGATCTTCGTAGTGTCAGTTACAATTCCAATCACATACTG
The DNA here is from genome assembly GCA_963457665.1 of Thysanoteuthis rhombus. Lineage (NCBI taxonomy): Eukaryota > Metazoa > Mollusca > Cephalopoda > Oegopsida > Thysanoteuthidae > Thysanoteuthis > Thysanoteuthis major. Next base: position 41,037,535 of record OY735201.1, read on the forward strand.
TATTCAGGGTATTCATCGTTATATGAAATGCAGGTCACGGGAATATCATATTAAACGTCTGAAATTTGGTAGGTGACACTCAGATACAGTTCAGATTCAGTTTGTAGTCAATAGATATATCGTGTTTCTTTTGAACTTATTTGTAGTTGCCGGGTAAAAAACAACTGAACATGTTTTTGATAACGCTGCCTGCTAACATTCATGATTCTTAGAATAGACCAAATTGCATTGCTTTAAAAACGTGACGTCAAAATCAAATATAGTCTATTTGGAGACACTCGGTCATTTTAGTGTTAAAATAAATGGTTAGAGAATTTCTGTGAGACAGGTGACATGAATGGCGTACTAAAAGGCTGTGGGCTGCCCCAGGTGGCATAATTAGAGGAATGACACTATATTGACAGCTTACATTATTTTTGAATCTTTCAAATGATATATTTGACGGATTAAAAGTGACTTGGACTTGGTAATTCTGAAGTAATCATCGTCATCATCATCATCATCATCATCCATTTCACGTCCGTCGTTGGACATAGACCTTCCTCCAGATTCGCCACATCTATCTATCAGTAGTTTCATAACTTACGCGGTCCGTCACGCCATCTTATATTATATCGGCCCCGATTTCACATCTGATCCCTGGGGATCAACTTAGTCCAGCAGTCATGATGTCCAGCAGTTATCTGCCTCTCTCACAACATAACCAGCCCATGGCCATTTTAGTTTTTTTAATGGATTCTTTGATATTCCAGACTGATTTTTTTTCCCAAATATATTTTGCTGCCGCGTGTTCTCTCGGTGTTATGTAGACCATGATTCATTCGCGTACACGTTGCATGTGCCTCAGTTTACATTCAATGTTTCAGCTTTGTAGGGGAGACTATCGAGAAGATGCGTTGGTTGTATATCCTTTCTAGCATCACTAGGATTCTCTTGTTCTTGGAAGTTGAACTTGCCCTGCCGAAAGCTTGTCAGGGATTCTGCGCCTGATTTCACCTTCTTTTCTAGGTTTACATGGTGATTTGTTGTTTCAGGTAGATATAGTCATCTGCTTCTTCCGGTTTTGATTGATGTGTTTTTATCTTCAATGTTTGTTTTGTTGTCCATGACATTTGTTTTACGGAAGTTCATGAGGAGACCCACTTTCTTGCAGTGTCATTTTCAGTTCGTCTAGTATTAATTAGAAGTCATGAACGATGTCTGAAAATTTGAGCAGAACCCAACAATGGTAAATAGTTTCCAAAAAAATGCTGGCATTGTATCTTTTGAGGTACACAGGAATCTTTCCATGAAATTGCAACTTCCAATACCTTGTACTGACTTTTTTGATTTTTTATTTTTTTTATTTTAAGATATTTAGTGATAGTTGGACAATTCACGGTGGAATGAAAGCAAAAAAGGCTCTAAAAGTAATAGTTTTGAAATTTTAGGGGGAATATATCCCTGTTTTTTTTTTTTCCAAGATTTGCAGACAAAATTGTCATTTTCACATAGAACCTACACGAACTCCAACTAACACTAGGTGAACTAAACGAAGGAAACAAAAAAATTGGCCTTTACATCAACATCAGTAAAATGAAAATCATGTGCAACAATCACATTGAGAATAAAAACATGACTGTCAAGATTGAAGATGCAAAACTGGAGAAGGTGGACCATTGCATCAATTTCAGACCACGAATCTCCACGAGATCCTCAAAAGAAGAGGAAACTAAGTGAAGAATCTTTCTTGGATGGCAAGCAACTCTTTCAAAAACCAAACGATTCCAATAATCCTAAAAAAAAGAGTATACAACCAAAGCATTCTCTCGATAGTCACTTATGGAGCTAAAACAGGGAACTGAACCAAGAAACTGACCTGCAAACTGAAAAGCATGCAACATGCACATGAGAGAATTATGTGGTATATCAGGAAGAAAACAGGAGTCCAACACATCATAGAAACTATTGAAAAAAATAGCAATGGACAGGCCATGTAACAAGAATGACAGACAACTGACGGACATCACGACTCACAACATGGATCCCCAGGGATCACACGAGAAACCGAGGTCGACAGAATACAAGATGGGGAGACGTACTAGACAGATTCAGAAAATACTTGCTCTGCAACACCCATGATTGAGAATTGTGGCGAATCCTGGGGAAGATCTATGTCTAACGACACACGTTAAAAAGATGATGATGATGAGGATGATGATGATGATGACTGAAAACTGCCCAGAAAAAATATTACAAGAGGTACGATTTCTCGTCTTTTAACATTTGTAACCCTGGTTTTACAAGGTAGGAGCATACTTGAAAAAATGTTTTTTACAAAAAGGTTAATTTTGTATGCTTATACCTGTAGTGCAACATTCTGGATATATTAGAAAGAGGCCAAATTCTGGAATTTGGGGCACCTTAACATACCACCCCGGATGACACTGATCCTAGGAACGGCACTGGATGACATGACTCGTTAATTGAAACTAAAGCAACCGCCAGATTGTCTATAACTAAATGCAGTATCATTCTGATAATATGACGTCAGAAGTATGAAGTTGTCGACCGTTCTCACGCTGAAATATTAAAAATGAAAATTAAATAAAGTTATTTTTATAAGAAATTTCTTCGGAAAAATATGACACCATCTTCCCCATGGAGTAATATTTGAAAGAATTTTCTCAGTTAAATCCAGCAATTACTGATAGAATACACTCTGGAATACTCCATCGGCAGATGCGTTGCTGGAGGTGGATGACGTTGGCTATTTGAAATCGCCAGCGTTCCCCCAATGAAGGAAGCTCCTAGAGTTTTTTTTTTCAATTGTCATCTTTATCAAATCCCCCTATATGTTGTAGTGGTCCTCAAGGGTCCAAACTCCGCCCACAGACCCCCTAAACCTCTATTTATCTCCAGCTACGCCACTGTCCAAGGGATATTTAAGGATGAACAATAGAAACAGAGTCAAGATCAAGACAAACATTCATCATCGTCGAACGGAAATTAAATTTTGCTTTCACATTTTCTTCAAAATATGCATAGGTTCAGTTTGTTTTTTTGCGACTGTGTTTGCCATTAGGTGTTTTGGGAATTTTTCTTTTCTTTATTCAGATTTTTGCTGAATTTCTGAATATTTGTTCTCTTCCAAATCTTTGCAATTTATTTTCTCAACCAAAGCATGAAAATCGATTAATTCTTGAACTGCTTACAGCAAATTTACGATGCATTGTTGACATTAGTCACACTAGGGGGACAAAGGGATTTAAATTATTCTTTATTACGTGGGAAGCAAAACCAAGTCATCTAAAAAGAACTTAAAATCACACCCACACCCACACACAAACACAGGCACAGACACGGACACATAGACACACACACACTCACACACTCACTCACTCACACTTGAAGAAAAAAACAATATTTTGCACAATATAATTCATTTCATGACAGAACCGAACTTCGATTGACTGACTAAATTTTTCTGCATCCGATAATACGTAAAAAATAAGTTTTATTTCAAAGAATTAATTTGATTTATATGAAAAAGCAATAAATTTCTCGGATACTACTTTGATGTTTTGACATATTTCAGCTGACAGCTTCGAATTATCCAAATCTATTTCTGTTCATTTAAACTGATTCCTCTCCTCTCTGGAACCTAAGCGTAACAAGTGCTTTGTGTTGATTGTTACATACGAAATCGATTTTTGAACGATTAAGTGAAAAAGTAAAAAGGAATTTTTCAGTAGCTGGAGTATATTTCAGCGGGGAACGCAACAATGTAAAATAATTCCAGGGGTTTTGGGCAGAAGATACATACGGGTGTCGATTGTCAGGTACAAGAATCGGCAGTGCTAAAGCTATGACTTGTCCTAAGCTGTTACTGATCAGATTGACCCCTTCATCCCTGGCATCTATATGGGTCTAACTTTCAAACCCTGTTGGAAGACCCTACCAGGGAAGGGTGTCCCCTTCTTGCAAACGCAGTGGAAAGAGGGAAATAGAATATAGAAAAGCCTAAAAAAGTGACAAATCAACAGCTATTGTCTTAATCTATGGTACTCTCGTATGTTCTCAATTATGATTGATTATTTTACTTGTTCTTCAAGTAATGGGTTATCCAACTGCCATCATTCGTCAGACGTATCAAAACTGGTATGTTGTCTGTTACATTTTTGCTTTTTTCATACCATATTAGTTTGTTTTATATCTATGAATCTATACTTCCACAAAGATATTAGATGAATTCTTAAATAGTATTCTAAATAATGTCTGCTTTAAAAACAATGCCGGAATGTATTATTTAAAGATCTGGTGAGTCAGGCTGATGAAATCAGCCTAGCAGGAAGATAGTATACAGTTTTTGCTACCTCTTATGTTATGAACATTAAGCAAAGTCTCTTCAATCCACCAGAGGCATGTATACTTAATTGAGCAAAGCTCAGTAAATAGCACCAGCTACTGCGAATCATCGAAGTTGAGCAACCATTAAGCTAATTGGCACTTAATTAAGGGCTCGGGTAATTATGAACGCTAGTTATTGTAACAACCTAAGACCTTGTGCCCAATTAAGTGTAGTAAATACCAACTCATACGCATGTTGTAGCCATGCTTAAGGAATATCTGGCTGCGGTATAACAGCTGTGTTCGTGTAGGAGTATGAGGAGATATCAAACCAAGCACGAGATTAGGGAGAACGTAAGAAGGCTGCAGTGGGAGATCTCGAGAGAGCACTGAGCAAACTTGGAAAAGTAGAAAGGACGCTTATATGATGTGCGAAGGGGGTACTTAGAAAAGAATTCAAGCTTCTTTGACCTAGGTAGGCTCTCTTTCGTTAATATCAAATGGTTGGAAACTTTTCAGACCGACATCGTATTCATATAAGAGTGATTAGATGGCAACCTAGCAAAGGTGTTCCAATCTTTCATTCTTGATATATTATAATTAATTAGTTACTTACATGATTTCGATTCAAATGCAACTAATCCTGTCTACGATCACCAACTAATAATTGGAATAGCAAATGACGATTTTTTTATCCGTCTTTTATCATAAGTGTTAATAGCTTTCCGTTGTTCATAAGAAATGAATCAAATTCACAGACATCTTGATTAAAGGTCTCTCCTTTTGAAAGATCAGGCTACCTTTCTAATAGCTCATAAATGTGTATACTATGCGTTAATTTAGAGGATTTGTGTCATCTATAGGATACAAAGTACATTTCATTTTACCGAGCAAGTAATGATCAACTTATATACTTGAACAGTTAGATTTTCCTAGTTTTCTGTCCGTAACAATGTACTCGCCCACTTGAAGGTAACAATTTTGATGAAAAAGATATCTCTCCAACTTTTGAACGATAAACTCTTCTACTAAAACATTTTTCATTAGTTTCTTAAAAGATTATCATCTAACTGAATTGAAGTACTGGTAGTTCCCGTTTTTTTTTTTAAATTCTGTTTTGTACCAATTTTTTGCTTTTTAGAAAAAAGCTAAGAGCAAAAATAGCACCAAGCATTTGTTTTACAGCAAACCATATTATTTAAAACTCTGTTTGAAATGATTTCCCGTTTTCACTTGGTGGGTAAATCATTTGGCCTAAGGATAAACAATTAAATAAAGTGAGGCTGTTGCAGGTTCACAGATTCGATTCTTTAATTGTTTATTCTGTTTACGCTGTCTCAGCCAAATAATACATCCATCATAAACGGGAGATGATTTCAAATAAAATTTACAGTTATATAACGCACACACACACACACACACACACACACATATATATATATATATATATATATATATATATCACCTATAAAAATGCAAAGTCATGCATCCGGGGAAGTCTAATGCTCAGCACCAATAGGGGCTGACCATACGAAACAGAACCTTTTATAATCTGGAGTCAACAGAAGTTGAAAAGGCCCCCAGGTCACACATTGACAAAAGCTCACACCGTACCCTCGGATATATCAGCCATATATGCATTTAAACACCTCGACCTATAGATATTCTCATTTTATTTTACAAGTCACTTAGTCCATTCACAAGAGGAATTTACTTCATTCATACGATCTCCCAGATATAACATAGATGCAGTGGAAGGTGCGCAATACAGAACAAAAGAATTAATCCTCCAAATCGAATATCTAAATTACACTGACCAACAACGAAATTTCAACCTAAAAACTCAGAATTTCTGACGAAGCCGTGCAGATATTATTTGGACATTCTGCATCATGTAAAGACTACACATTCGAAACGAATCCAGACATTCCACAATATGCTAAAAGAAGTCCTTACTACAACCAAAGCTTGGCAAACAAAGGAGATGTCATAACTGCAAACTGCAAGTACAGGAAACGAAAGGGCCAAAGTGGTACTTTATGGATGCCAGAGTGACCACTATATAAACTCAAATGGACAACCGTTGCATCCAAGAACCTCCTTCAAATGTAACCCTGAAAATGATATTGTTCAAATAAAATTCAACTATCTTTATTTGAAATGAAAAAAAAAGGAAGAATTTATGCAGATGGTCATGAATACTCCTTGTACTGGAGTTCCTACTTGGCCTAAATAGTGATACATTTCGATACATATATGACCGACATATTCTATTGTGAACATATCAGGAGGTATTTTACTCTGTACTATACCAGCTTTAAAGAAGTAACGGACGTAAAACCCCGAATTAAGTAATGATTTTCAGAGGTTTTACTCGAGTATGTATGATTAATATAGAGAACGAATCAGAATTACTTTTACTGTTGATACCTGAGGATACCTGGAGGGTTCTAACATACACACACACACACATATATATATGTATATAGTTACATGGTATACAACTGATGATCCCAGAACCATGATAACAAAATATATGTTAAACGAAAATCAAATCTCAGAAAAGATCACAAATATGAATTTTTAAAATAAATCATCGATATTCCTTGCTAGATCGGCGTAGGGCCAGTCAGCAAATCCCCAGGTCCTTCAGGAATCTTACGGATGAAGTAACAACAAAACAAACCTCTACCAGATAGATCTTCGCTGTCTTCATCCGTTGGTCAGTCTCCGCTGTAAGTTGTTGTTCTATGTCGTTCACGAGTATGTTCCGTTCAAAGAAGGTCATTTTCCACCAAAACCCAAGCCACATCTTCCATGTTGGACTTGACAAAGATCTCACCGTGGTAGGGAGCTGTTTTTGTTTGCTCTACTGCACTCTTAAAGAGCCATTTATTTCCTGCTCACAGGGTTGGTGCTACCATTCGCTGTGCAGTATCTCTTGACTCAGCCATGGTAATCTCCAGCCTTAGTTTAGCGTATTTGAATCTTCTATGTGGCTAGAGTGAGGCAAACCCCGATCATACTGGCCCACGCTGCCCTGGCATCAAGGGACACCTGACCATTACCTCGTATAGGTATGGTCGCCCTTCCTTTTTTTCGTGACACTTGTAAGGGTGATATCGTACATAGTTAATGGTCACATGAGGCAGGGTAGTAACCCGAACTGCTGGTACCAGATTTTCAAATAGCCAGATAGTAAAGTCAGGTCTATGCTCTGTAGGCCCTCAGCGATCCTCTCTTTGAGCCAGGGTACCTGATTAATGTCCTTCAATTTTGAGTCTCACCATCTTTCCAGACTTTTGATTGGTTCCTCTGTTCCAGTGTGAATAGGTTCTTCTATGAAGAACATTATCTGTGTTTGCCTTTAGCAATAAAGATATTTCTTGATACGGATGGATCAATTTGTATTGTAGCCCAAATGATTTTCTCTTGAATCTTCTCATGAAGGCGCCTGATGCGAGGTGCTGTTATTATCACAGTCATCATATCATCTCTCTAAGCTCTAATTAGTAGTAATTGGGCTCCAGATTTCCCCCACAGTGACCCTTGTTGCTGTGGTGAAGGCCAATATGGCAGATGATACATCCTGCCCTTCAGCCAATCTCTATGAGTTGCTATGTGATGGTAAAGTCAGGCGTAGTGAAAATGAGCCGTTGATCTTAGAAATAGGCATCGACAAGGTTTGTAACAGTCTCTGGTATCACAAAGTAATCAAAAGACGCCCAGAAAAGGCTCTAAGGGACAGATACCGAGGCGTTAGCAAAGTCTAAGAAAATTACACGGAGATCACTTTCTTAACCGTCTGCATTTGATGTCAGATCATGCTGGTGTATTCTAGGCATCTAGATGCTCGCTTCCTAGACTGTATTTTATCAATCAGGTTGTTTTTTTCCAATCAGCTTGCTATTCTCTGGGCCATTACACTCAAGAAAATCTTACAGACTAATAGGGTCGAATTGGCTGATATCTACAAACACCTTATCTTTTGGAATGAGGAATTTTCCTGCTCTTCAATATGCTTTGGGTATCATTTCCCTCTCCTGGGGCCATACTTTGTAGTTTCAGCAGGAAGCAAAAGACATTAGGGGCATTTTTGAAGAATCGGTATGGGACCCAATTTAGTTCCGGGGTCGATGATGATCTTGTCCTCTCTCCTATGTGTTTCACTTCCCCGGGTGTCCATTGAGAGTTCTTGTTGTTCAATTGGTGGGATGTCCAATGGAATTGTCATTTGATCATCCCTCTTGTTATCTGCCTCCATTCGTCTTTGGCCCTCGTCCAACTTTTTTCTGATTTCACTGACTTCTCCCTTGTGAATACGTTAGTGGTCAGTGGTTCTAAAGTTTGTGGACCATAGAAAATTCCCTTGGGGAGCCTAAAAGGCTTCACCCAGTGTACACTTCATTGACACCTTGGACAGGGCTTGCTTAGCATGGTAAATATGCTGATGGACTGACCATGATCAAAGACCTTTGTGTCCAGGACTTCCTCCTCTCAGGTTATTTCACGAATGCAGTGGAAGCAGTGGGAGATGTAGTTCTTTAGTCGATTTCATTATTTGGCATGTGTTGTCCAAGCGTTGCCGTCATACAGCAGCGTGCTGGTCATAAAACCCTGATAAACCCAGGGTTTTATCTTGTCTCTCATTATTCCGACTGAAATTTTGCATATTTTGTAAGAATAGGACAGTGTACACTGCATTAACAATTCAGATAACCTTAACATTTTATTCGTTTGATAAATTTTTAGTTTCAATTTTTTGAATGCATTTTGTCATAATAAGTTGCATTTTGGTGGAGGAGAGAACATATGAAAATATTTGAAAATTCAATCAGGCAATCTTCCAGCGAGGGTACGTGTGATGTTTTGATCAGCTCTGTTGACCATATTTATTAGTGAAAAACATACGCGTAAATCTTAAACATAATGAGAATAAAACGAATTGACTGTTTTTTTTTTTGATAAAATATTTTTCAAGAACAAAAATACACATTTAAAGCAAGAAGAAAGCTTAAGAGCAAAAATAAAACCCTATATATATATACACACACACATATATGTATATATATATATACACACACATATATATATATATATATATATATATATATATATATATATATATATATATACACACACATATACACACACACACACATATATATATATATATATATATATATATATATATATATATATATATATATACTCATTTCTTCTTTTCTCCGTCCATCTGTCCGATAGCCATTTTGTTTATGTGCTCTATCAATCTCAAAACGACTGGTATTTACGTATTCATATGAATATTTAGTTCCTATGTCGACATTATGGTAAGTAATGGATATTAGTATCTGACAATGTGAAATAAAGAGAGACAGTTTAGGTATTAAATTTTGATTGAATTATTCACCGTAGTGAACGAAACAATGGCGATGATCCATCTGGGGCTCGTTTCTTTATTTTTCTGATCATAATACATCGTAAAAACACAAGTCGTTCCGAGACAGACGCAACACATAAACAAAGCTGCCAGCAAACGGAGAAGGTAGGGAACGAGTTGAAAAGGCTTTTCGGACCTCTGCTTACTGTATATACATCAGATGAATACAAAAAGGTATAAAATTGTCCTTTTGATATTTTTTTTTATTCAAGAAAAGACGTATTTATACGGAAAATATATAATTTTTTTTGACTGGTTGATATCATCAATCATAGTTTTGTTCTTTACAGAAGAAAGTTGGCTTTAAAGAAGGATAAATCTTTTCTCAAAAGAATAAATATCTTTTCCTCGAATGTAAGAAAAAATACCAAACTTTCCATATTAATGAATCTTTGCCTTAAACAATCTACTTAGAAACTAGATTGTTCAAGCTTTTGAAAAACTATTTACATGTGTGTTTTATAAAATACTTTTTTCATAACATAATTCATCCAAGAATGAATACTAAAAAAACTTTAAAATCCTGAGTACAAAAACTTCATTGAAATTAGCTCATTTCTTAAACTTTAAGGTGAATTTTTAAAGCCTCTGAGTTCTGGGATCCTAATATGCAAACTTGACTATCACGTTACTCGAGTTTCTGTGTTTATAAGCGTAGACATTGTCTATTCGAACCTCCGGAGGGAAAAAAAACTAATAAAAAATCGAAAAAGTAACAAAAAGGTTCTCAACAGTTTTAATACAATATAAATTGGCCGTCATACAGTTACAAACTATGCAAAAGTTTAGTCAAAATAATGGAAAAATTGGCAAAAGTCTATGCAGTATAATAACTCCTCCTTTTCCTATATCTACTGAAGGCAGTTTATATAAAATAACAATACAAACGGAAGACATGAGACATACAATTTATTTTTCAATTTTCAGGTACCAAAATATTTCGTATTGAATTGAATTTAGTTTCGTAATAAATTGGATTTTGTCTAGTACTAAATAAAGAATGGTGCCTACTCTATTGTGAACAGTTTGACTTTTTTCTGTACCATTGTCCGTAACAGCAGACTCTTCCACTTGAGGATGACAAATATCGCCTTTCCACCATTTGAGATAATGTATTCTTCCGCTGAAACAATTCAGTTGCTTCTTTGCTATTAAAAATTTCTCATAGAAATTCAATTATTTCCGTGATATTCTCCCGGGGATTGACAAATAATTTCCTAATTGTTACTAAATGAAATTCGCTTTATTTGATTCGTACTAACATTATATGTATGTATATATATATATATATATATATATATATATATATATATATATATATATATATATATATATATATATATATATACACGCACACACACAGTTTATGTGGTACAAATCAGGCTAGCAGTATAACATAATATGATAATATATCAATAATATAAAGCCACTTCTGAAATATAATGGATTCATTTCATAGAATGCCTGATACATACAACTTTTTAGTCTTGAAGTTAAGTTATTTTAGAGTGGAGCTGGAAATAAATAGTAGAATGTGGATTCGCTACACAAACTAGCTCATGTTTCTACCCAATATATATATATATATATATATATATATATATATATATATATATATATATATATATATATATATGTATATGAGAACAGCAACAGTTAGTTTAACAATAATACTATGCATGAACAACCTTGTCTCCAGTTTGTAATTTTGAGAAGATGGATTAAAATTATTCAAGAATCCCTTTCTCAGACAATGAATCACTGAATAGCTGCCACTATTGTGTCTGTTAACATTATCCGGCACGGAGCGTGTATCGTTTCTAAAATTCGCATATGATATTTTCAAGGCATATGCAGACACAGAACCCAGAGATATCAACGAATTTACATCAATTGTTTGTTGATCATCTGCTGCTTCCTCTGTATCCTTTTGTCGAAATACTAAATTTCCGTTTGGTGGACAAGAATTTTGTTTGACCTTTACCAATGATCATACAGACATTTACGATCTTTTATATATATATATATATATATATATATATATATATATATATATATATATATATATGCTCTTTCATAGGAAAAGAGCACTCTGATGGATGAAGAGTTTCTGCACAAATGAATATATCGCTTAAATTTAGCCTTACTGACCACCCGGTTCCGTAGTCCAGAGGTAGGATATCGGCCTCCGGGTCCGATGTGAGGGTTCCAATTCTGCCTTGCGGTACTGGATGGGATAAAGTGTATAGCCACACTGAAGAGATGTAATACATCGAAACAGCTGTCTGTGGATGACACAATAATATATATATATATATATATATATATATATATATATATATATATATATATATATATATATGTATGTGTGTGTGTGTGTGTGTGTGTGTGTGTGTGTGTATGGAATCGACCCAATGCAGTGGCGTTAGAGTTGGGGACAGTTGCCCACGAGAGCAAGTGTGACAGGGCACAAAATTCTCTTAGCCTTAAATACTGGTAATATGGATTATCACCCAGGGTGCCAAGTGGTAGGGGTGCTTGTTGTGAGTCTGAGAAATTTGGAACATCAACATTTGGGGGAGAAGAGATGAACTGGTTGACAGAAACACAGTGAAAACGAGAAAAACTTCCAACTAATACTAAATGAACTAAGTAAAAAGAGTATGAAAGTCGGCTTACACATGAATTTCATATGCTACAATCACGTCGAATACACAAAGATCAAAATCGGAGACACAGAACTGGAGAGAGTACATCACTACATCTACTTAAGACAAAAAAATCTCCATTAGACCCTTAAAAGAAGAAGAAATCAAGCGAAAAATCACCCTAGGCCTTTGGCAGTGCTAGTTCAAACTTCAAAAACAAGAAGATCCTATTAATCCAAAAAAGAACAGTGTACAACTGATGCACCCTCCCTATAGACACCTATGGGGCTGAAACATAGAACTCAACGAACAGACAGACCTGCCAATTGAGAACCATTGAGAGAGCACAAGACAGCACAATACAACCCGGAGAAGGCATGAGTCTAAGATACCATAGAATCCATTGAAAAAGTTAAAGGCAATGGGCTGGCCATGTCGTAAGAATGGCTGATAACTGATGGACGGAGATTACACGCGCGACCGAGTCCGGCACAGTACTAGATGGAGAGACGAGCAAGACAAATTCAGAATATACTCACCCACCGACGCCCACGATAGAGAAGTGTGTTGAATCCTGGGGAACAACGGACCTTAAGAAACTAATAAAGATGATGTGAGGTTTGGCTGCACACAATAGTTGAGGCCTGGTAAGGAAGGTAAGCTGAGTTGAAAAAGAATACATGAGCAACGTTCAATAATCCGACCAGATTTTTTTTTGCTATAATGTATTATTCATGTTTCCTTGAATCAGCGTCAGTGAAGAAGTGACCAATGAAACAATCAAATAAGCAGAACTGTCTTCCTCTCTAGAAATTCTTTACATCAGAAAAATACTGTCTATAGTTCTGAGAAAGGTCATTTTTTGTCAAAACTTTTCAAGTGTATAGATCGTTCGTTGTCCCTTGTCCAATTCTCTGGTGAAAAGAAAAAACAAAAAAACCCCTAAAAACTCTGACGAATAATTCGGAAGAAAGTCACAGAAACATTAAAAAAAGTTCATCCTTTATTTGCAATCAATGCTCACACTAATTTTTACTTATCAGCTATGCAAAATTCTTATGATGCACATTTTTTTCATTTGCAATAATAAAGCCCAGATGGAAGTCAATTGTTGTTTCATACTTTTTTCATATTGCTCCCTTCTGATTTCTTCTATAACATATTGCAATATTTCAAGTATCTGATCCAAAGCTGTTTTTATTAAATGTGGCTTGTCTCTAAGGAAGTTTAACGCTCCAGTAACAAACTGTACCATTACAACACGAATATGATAGAAATATTGATTTTAATAATTTGATGTTCACTCAACTTGATTGCAGTTATTTCTGAATTTAAATGGTCCAACTTAATTTTAGGACACAGATGCAGATTAAACGAAACAAATTATTTTGATTTTGATTTTTAAATGTTCAATTCCATTTTAGGAACTTTTTGGAAAATATATTTTCAGTGAGCATAAATGCAAACAATATTTACAATTTAACACAATTCACAGATCCGTATCTTGAAAATCTCATCAGTCAGATCCTTAAAATATCTTTGTAAACTCTTGCTTTTTCCATAATTTCTAAACCTATCTAATTTTTTCTTGAAAATCACGTACAGTATTGTTGTTTTAAACTTGACCCAGCAAAATACATTTCTCTAATAGAAAGAAAAGCTAATTTTTCAGGAGATTTAGGTTTTGAAATCTGCCTTAAATCGAATCAGAACTTGGCTTTAGGTAGATATACCGTTTCAGGAGAGACCATGGAGAAAAATTATTTTGAAATGTTCAAAGTTCTTTGAAGAAAAATCTCCTAAAAATTGAATTTTGAGAAAATATTCTTTTGCACATCTGCAAAGTCTAAAATTTATTTAAAAAAAAAATCCCAGAGCAGAAGTCAAAGAAAGAAGAATCAAGAAATAATGTTACGCTGAGCTACCCCAAATAACGTGATAGGAAGAAAAGTCATAACTTCAGTGTTATAGAAAGGAAAGAATTACGTTAACTCTGTTTACCAGTAAAACTACTCAACGGTAAATTAATGCATCTTTAACTATATTTCTGTTGGAAAGCAATGTTTTTGCAAAATTCACTCAATCATTAAATTATTTGATTTTCTTTGAATCGAATTTCTTCTAGGCAAATTCTTTTTTTGAGGATTTTTTGAATTGAGTTCTTTACTGCATTAATCAGCACCTAAGAAATGGTGGAATTTAATTCAAAAGCGTAAACAAAATGTGAAGGTTAGAAATTCTCTGTAAGTAAGTAAGAACATAGTTTTCCCTTCATTCAAAGACTAACTTCATGTAATTATAACGAAAATTACAGTTTCAAAGACGATGCATAAATTTTGCAGGACGTTTTAAAGTGGTATTTGATTCTCTATGTTACTGATTGCCGTCAGGTTGGTGATACTAATGTGTCACAAAATAAGAAAAAAATTGAGAACATTTTAGGAATGGGGGTGACAAACTTATCTTTAGGTAGCTGCGTTAACGTTGCGACGCTCTTACCATCAATCTAAACAGCCCAGCAGAAAGCCGAAGGTCCAAATAATTACTTTGTTCTCACGTTCTCATCTTGTTTATTCACTGTCTGCACTGATGTCTCTCAACGCAGACAATTATATTATTTGGGAATGGATATATAATACGACAAAATAATTATGAATCCGTTATACGTTTCTAAACTGTATTTCAAATAACCTCCTGTTATTTCATGAACAATTGCCACTTGGCTTAGACCGCGTAAACTGTAAAATGCTCAAAGCAAAATATATAAATCAACTCACATTCAAAGATATTTACACCCATTTCTCCAATGGGTTCCCGCTCTTATTACAAATGACAGATGTAGCGATATTTTTCCAAATTTGCATTAGATTGCTTGTATAGTAACCACTTTTTTTTTTTATCCCTGTTCGACCGAGTCAAGATAGCTGGTGCTGAGAGAATGAGCTGCGTTGTTCGGATATTTACCTACCCCTGTGACAGCACTGAAGACGATCCATTGTCTGAGTTATGGGATTTAGTGAGCAAGTTGAATTTTGAGAGAATAATTGATAATTGAAAATATGTATTTAGTGAGTAATAGTGGCCAAGTCATGATGTCATATCCAAACTTTTGTTTCCGGCTGGAGTCAATTCATGCTAAATTAGTTCTAAGAAAATCTCGCTCGTTTCTTTTTTTCGACATTTCTTTTTTTTTTTTTTTAGATTATATCGACGCCATTTTGAAAAGGACATCTATTTTATACATGATAAAATCTCTTGGTAAATATCAATTCCTATTTTAACCTGATTTTCTTTCAAAGTTGTAAGTACTTTATAACGCTGGGATTGTCTCTCGACATTGGGGAATATGAAATATCTGCCAAAGTCACGATTAGATCAAAACACTGGATCATGACGTCAGAAATAAGCTTTCAGCTTTTTTTTCTGACAGGTCAAAAAAAATTTACAAAACTGTAACAACTATGTGTTCTATAGCAACACACATGCATTTCATTACGTATTGGTAATAATGCCAATCAAATCACCATGCCTAATCACTTATGATCAATCGTGCGAAATTTTGTTCCAACTTTCCTCGAATGCGTCAGTTCAGTGATTGTTCCTTGCAAGCCTAGTTGAGTTACAAGAATGCATTCATTTTGATGAGCTCTTTGGCAGAATGTAAGTCCACCGAAGGGATACTTCCACAGCTAATCACATCGCTTAGAGTGTACTAAATTAGTTTCTGACAGCTCATTGTTTCAATGAAGAGTTTTCCAAAATCTTCGCCCCTGCCGGTAATCGAACCCAAGATCTTCTGCGTTTGCAAATCATTACACTATCCGAGTAGACTCTGCAATGTAGAAGTTATGTTTTAATCATATCATTTTCTTTAATCATAAACAATTGTACTAGATTCGCTTTGGTAATATTTGTCACTTGATTTTATTCTTCTAAATATCTGAGCTAGGATAATTTACAACCCCCCACCAAAAAAAAAAAAAAAAAACATGGTTTAAACTGAAGGATCAACAAATATCTGGTCCTAAGAAAAGTATCGAATACTCTGGTTGATTAAGGGGTGGGGAAAATATGAAGCAAGGTCTGTTTAGAAAAAAACTAACAGAGGTAAAAAATACTTTTTTTTTTCAAAAAATTCACCTCGTGTACCAGCAACCTTCCTTTGGAACTGAAATGGATAACTGCTTTCATAACGGTCATGCAGGTTAATGAACATTCTTAACTTTATTACCAGTGAGGAATCAGAAACATGATAAAAACGCTTGGTCCGAATGGTGGCCATTCTTTGAAATACACATTGTTTCGTGCACACAAAGAAGAAAAAAAAATTTACAGAGAGTTGAAAAAATAACTCACGAAGGGAATAGTAAAAACGTATACAGATATGAGGTTATAAGTCGGGAAGCAACACTAATTCATTTCTTGGCGCTCACAGCAACACCGATTCAAATGTTCAGCAGATATAGGGGTAAGTATTTCGACTTACCTTAGTGATCAAAATGAAGTGATCGGTCTTCCCCTTTGGAGGATCAACGGTATCACCATGGGGGGAGGCTCTACATGACCCCCAGCAGGTTACAGCACGTGATATCCCCAGGTACTGACCTAGCTCGATATAGCTCAACTTGGATGTTTGTACAACCAGTATGTTCAACGCGATTCGGTATTACAGTGTAAGGGGTCGGGTATTTGAGACTATTTAGAGCCCTACGTTTTTCCTTTCGGTTTTACATTATTTTAACTTATCTTTTTTATTCATTTTTTGCTCTAGCTTTTGTATTTACGATTGCATCTGTTGCTCTTCTTTTAACTTTTCAATCTTTTTTTATGTCTTCCATTATTTTTACACTTTCCCATCCTTCATCTTTCTCTTTTCCATATTCTCTCTCTTTCATCTATATTTTCAATTCTCTTGGACGCAATTCAAAGTTCAAACTTCAATCCATCTCAACGTTTGAGCGATTACAGTAATCTTATGTAGTGTTAGGAAACATTTTGGTATCACAGTATGAATGTAATTAGTAATGGCGGAGAGAGGAATCGCTCACTAGAAACCGTCACTCTGATTTTAATACAGAAACCTTACACTGAATGAACAGTAATAGTCACTACCACCAACTGATGTTGCTCACCAACAATATGTAAGCATTTTCACTTATCTACCAGTCTACATCAGCACTCCTCCTAATCGAATTCTCCCACTCAATGCGACTTTGAATTATCTATTAACTCAGAAAATAGTCAGATTTTCCTGTCAAGCATTTTATAACGAGCAATGGAAGGGGTAATTGGTGAAGCCAAACTCATCTACCCTGCAAATAACAGAGATAGACTTTACTAAAGTACAACAGCAGCGTAATCCCTGATATGACTTATGGGGAGGGATAGATTCATGAATTTCCGAAGGACAATAACAGACTACTTTAACTGGAGTTTGTACTTGCTTTGTCGAATCTATTCCGCCAACCCGTTAATCATCATGGCAAATCCACACGTCGACTGTGAAAGATAATGCAAGAAATTCAGAAACATCTACCTCGAATCATAATCCTAAAAAAAAAACTAACCTAAACTCACATTCTCTAGTGATAAAGTTTGTTTGCAGACTATCTATGAACTAGATTAAAAAGGCCTGATTGGTCAATCAATAGGAACCGTCACATGACCAATATCTTTTGACTGCATGCCATTAGGGGTGATTAATTGAAAATTTTAAAAGAAAGAAATGATAAATAAAAAAGGTACTTTTCTCACTTTTTATTTGGCAGTGAACACCAAAAAAAAAAAAAAAAAAAGTCCAAATCTTCCAAAAACAAATAACGCATAAACCCATACTGCAAATTGAACACCCAAACTCCGACAAAAAAAAACAAAAAACATTCAGGCAGGGAATTTTTTCGAACAAAAATTAATTTTTTTTTTTTTTTGACATAAAGAGTAAATGTTCAATTTTTTTGTCTTCTACCTCCATTGAGGCACTCTGTGCGCGTGATATATACATAGCTAGCCAGACAAAATAGAAATTGAAGAAACTTCTGTTTATGATGATGTTGGCAATTTTGATGGACGGTTTCTGAAAGGGAAACTAAAAGAAAAAACGCCTGGAGAATAATTCGCGTTTATCCAAAGAATGGCAAATGAATGAAGGCAATTAAGGAACAATTACACTTTTATCATTGTTGATGTCCCTATCTATGGTTTCAGATAATTTGACAAAAAGCAATACTATCAGCTGAAGTACATATAATTACTTGGAAAACATTAGTATTGATATATGGTTGAGGGTCTTTTAGTTGTTTTACTCACTAGCATTTTATATAGTTATTGACTGCATATAGAGTAGTTTAAGCACTAGGGCACTATTATATAACCCCTTTTAAGGATGTGATTAATTGCTCATATATATATATATATATATATATATATATATATATATATATTCTGTCATCGACTGTTTCGTTGTATTTCAACTCTTCAGTGTGGCTATAGACTACCCATTATTCCATCCAGTACCACTCGGTAGGATTGAAACCTTCGCTTCTGACCCAGAGACCCGGAGACCAATATCCCACCAATGAGCTAGGGAGCAGGACGGTCAGCAAGGCTGCATTTAAGCGATATATTTATTTAATTTAAATTTCCCGTCCACCAGAGTGTTCTATTCCTGTGGAAGAGCGTTGCATAAGCTTACAATGAACATGTTACCTCACTTAAAGAGTGCTCAACCTTGAATATATGAGCGTTAAAATATATATATATATATATATGTGTGTGTGTGTGTGTGTGTGTGTGTGTGTGTGTGTGTGTGTGTGCGACTTGTTCTTCACAGATTATATGATTCTAAAAGAAGCTGCTAATAGAAGAAGAGAAATATGTTACAATAGTATAGATTGATTACAAAGAAAAAATCCATACAACATGATCCCCCATTGCTTGATAATTGAATGCATCATGGATAACCAGGATTAGTAAATATGTGATAAAGTAGACTTGATAACTCCTGGAGATAACTTAGGAAGGATAAGTATAGATGAGGGAATTTTCAGAAAAGCGCTCAGGGACTACGTGAACTGAGTATAATCGATGAAAATTATATTTTTTTATATTGAGTAAAAAAAAACTTCCTTCCAGATCAAAATCCAAAATATAACTAATCGAATAAAACTGAAAACTTTGCCGGGAAGAAAAATGTTTCACTTAATTTTCTGTTTTTTTTTTTTTAATTCCTATAGTTAGACTCCACCTTTCAGCCACTCTGAAGCGCCTTTCCAAAAAAGGCTATTATTATTATTATCTGGGAAAATTTATCTCTCAAATACGTAAAGATTGATGATCAACAGCAATTTTTAGATAACACATATCATCAAAATGATGAGGATCATATGAAGAAAATTTTTTCTAATATTTGGAATGAAATGTTATAAAATTCGTCGTTTGATAAACAACTATTGAAATGTTTATCAAACTCGTATAATATACTGATTTTCTCCAGCTTTTTCGATTTTTCAACTGTCGGTTGAAATTGAATCCATATTTTCATACCTACTAAACCACCTATACATTGAAATGAAAAAGCAAAATAAGATGAAACATACCAATGAAAAAAAAAAGCTTCATTTTAGTTTAGCACAAGGTTGAATGAAAGGAAATGCAGGAATACTATTATCGTGTTGCGCCTTTCTTCACAGGAGTGGGGTATTTTTACTTCAAAATTCAGCATTCACGCTTTTTCTTTTAACCTTATGTGGGTTCAACACCAACTTTTCAGGTAAGTGGTGATATTTCACCTCTTTTGATAGGGACGAAAATCCCTTACCTTATTTGATTACATTTCCTTAAATAAGAGTTAGTGTAAAGCGCAGACTAAGTCAATATTGATGCAAAAACGCAAAAAAGATGGAAGTGTTGAGAAAACTCGATCACAGTTTTTTTCAGCACTAAAGCTATATTAAACATTGGCTATTTGCCAATTACTTTCATATGATAATTGTATTTTAAAAAAATTCATACACCTAGATAGGTTTAAATTATATTAACTAAACTAAATACTCGCTCTAACACGTGGAAAAAACTGCTGTCCAAAAAAGAAATAGAAAGATGGAAATCTCATGGCGTTTATTATAATTCGTTTTTAAAATTGATTTGATACCGTTCTTTACACTCAGAAAAAGGCGGAGCTAATCTTCGACGAGTGTGAAAAAATGTTGGGCTAATTTGAAAAAAAGGGAGTTTAATGTGAAAAAAAGATTTGATATTAAAAAATGGGTCGGGGGGGGGGGGGGGCGCTAAAAATGCTAATCTCCAAACAAAGGAGGTTGATGTAAGAAAAAAGGTTGAAATTGAAAAAGAGTGGTATAATGATGGAAGGGGTGCGTAGTGTCAAGAAAACGGGGAGTAATGTTAAGAAAAGGGGGACCACTGGTAATAAGGGGGTTATGTTAAAAATGGGGCTAAAGAATTGATAAAGGGGGTAGTCTTAAAAAAAAGGGGTTTGCTATCGATTTTGACCAATTTATGCGAAAAAAGTTCACCTACCAATCTTGATCCCATAAATGCAGAAAAAAAAAACGTTCCCCTGAATTTCTGGGGGCTGGGATTATGTTTAAAGGTAAGGGGTTGATATTAAAAAGAAAAATTTCCCCTCAGATCCGACCAATAAAAGAGAAAAAAAAAGTCACTTTTCAATTTTTTGCCCCCAAATAAAAAAAACAAAAACAAAGCTTCTCCCTCGATTCAACTTCTAGTTATAAGAATTGTTTTCGTGCCCTCGGATCCATAACAATGGGATGAATTGATTCTGACCTCTAAAAGTGGGTGTGGGGATTTCCCTCGATTTTAACCCTTAAAAATGAAAAAAAAAGAAAAGAAAAAAGATTACCTCTCCAATTGGAACCCTATTAGTCAAAAAAGAAATCTTTCCCGATTTAGCCCCCTAAAAGTGTAAGAAAATGATGGTTTCTTATTGATTGAAAAGTTAGTTCCCTCCATGTGATTGATATAAAGTCTGATCCCCAGATTTCTTGTTTTGGAATATTACTTTAATCGTACTACATCACAACACGCACTAATCAAAACATCACTATTCAAGGTATCCATGAACAAGCAACTAATCATGTAGATAGAACCCCATAAATTGAACTGCCCAAAAAATGTATCTCTAGGGGGGGATTGCAAAAACTAATTTGCTGGAGACATTTATCAAATCCACACAAACAGAAAATTTCATGGATTTATGTCAAGTAGTTTTTTTGGTAGGCATGCACATACATCTAGTCTAAACTTACCATAACTCTAAACCCTCCTTACTAACCCTAGATTTAAACCTACCTACTGACCCTAACTTTAAACCTATGAACTATCCCTAACACAAACGCTCCATACTAAACCGGCTATCTTTGCAAAGATGCATCATATAACCCTTTTGATAAAGGGCCATTTTTATATTGG
This sequence comes from Thysanoteuthis rhombus, assembly GCA_963457665.1. Taxonomy (NCBI): domain Eukaryota; kingdom Metazoa; phylum Mollusca; class Cephalopoda; order Oegopsida; family Thysanoteuthidae; genus Thysanoteuthis; species Thysanoteuthis major. The sequence goes on from OY735201.1 coordinate 41,059,402, forward strand.
CAATTTTAAATGGCTAAAAGTGGCTATAAATTCTAGTCGTTTTAATTAAATAAGTTGAATAATATACACACGTGTATTATAAATGAGTACATACAAAAATCATTTATATTAACTTGGCAGTGTGCCATCCTTGAAGATCAGCTTTCAAAATCCTGTTTTTAAGTCGGGTCGAACACTAGATGTAGGCTGCACATACTTTCCATCCATTATATTTTCTAAGTTTGATGCGACACAAGAGTATCAGGGGCGGGGAACAACAATGGGGGAAACATTGTTACAGTCCAATCATCAAAGAAGAAGAGGACTTGCCTGTCTTGAAAATTAGAAATCAACTGTGGGGATGAGGGGAATACGTACTTTTTTTCAGCCAAAGGCAGACCGCACGCTCACTTCAGTCTTATTCCATTGTATTCATACCATACGGAGCATAACAGCATATATCAAGTGTCGTTCACTTTTTTTATTCCATCCCTCTGCGTGGTTTCATCTATCTACATATCTACGTAGATATCTTCATATCTACATATCTATCTATCTATCTATCTATCTATCTATCTATCTATCTTGTGTGTGTGTGTGTGCGTGTACGTGTAGTTTCCCTTTATTTTCTTCATGTTTTATCTTTCTTTGATTCTCAAGTCCTCGATGACGCTCTTTTCCAAGTGTCAGTCCAGATTGGAAGTTTTAACTGATCCTCAAGACATAATCCTGATTTTTGATCTCCAATCCCTCCAACCTGAGCGGATTCGGTCAGGTTCCTCTACGAAAAGATTAACTTCAGTAGGTGACCAGAATCGGATTAACTTCCTACAAAATACTGAGATTAAAATTTAAGCAAAACAAGATTAAGTGACAGACGTATGAGAATATAAATTATTTTGTCCACTTTTCCAAAATTTTGTGCTGGGTTATGAATGACTAGGTATCTTTCCACCTGTTTGTCTCTTTCTTTCTTTTTTTTTCTTTCTTCCCCCCTCTCTCTCCCTCTCTCTCTCTATATATATATATATATATATATATATATATAGAGAGAGAGAGAGATTTTGATCAAAACAGGCAGGGTGCCATGTTAATGTAGTTGTTCTGTTTTTGAAATTCCCGAAACAGTTACATGGTATAAGTATAGGTGAATTACAAAATAAAAACACCGAAGAAAATTACGTAAATTACATAAACAAATATTTGTAAAAAAAGTGACTGAAGTGACACAAAAAATCGTTTTTTAATGTTCAGTGTTCAAATCTGAAAAGTTACACACACACACGTACATGATATATATATATATATATATATATATATATATATATATATATATATATATATATATATATATATATATATATATATATATATATGAATATATCGAATCAAATCAAGAAGACTTATTTGTACATCATATGGACTTCCAAGTTGTCTCTTCACTCTAAAAATTACACATTTCCGAACGAAGATCCAAAATGAAATATAAACAAAAGTGATGTAGGAAATAAATATACGGAAACCACTAAAAATGTATCAAAAAAAATTTATTTAAGAAGGCATGCAGGTTTAGGTCTTTCTGCATCTATCCAGAAAACTTCTGGGATGTTCAAGCAATACTTAACAAGTGCAAGATGCCATCACAGTTGTCACTCACTTCTTTACCTTGATGCAACAAAGCTGTCACGGTTGAAGTATAGGAACTCCCGACCAAACTGAAGAATGACGTTATTAAGCAACATCATGAAGGTTTAGGGAACGGCACCAATGGCAAGATATTGAATATCTCTGTCAGAACCATTGGATCGATTATTATGAAATGGGAGACGTTGGTACCACAAGCTGGCGTTCTACAGAATCTTTCAATCAAATAAGGACTCGACCTACATAGCTAAAGTAAGACGAAATGTGTTGTCAGAACAATTCATAGATAGTTCAGTGGCCTAATCGATCTCCTGGCTTCGATAAAATTGAAAAATTATGACTGAGCTTGAAACATCGAATTCGATAAACAGACCCCAGAAACATTAATGATCTGAAAGTTGTTTGCAAGGTAGCATGGCCCAAGATTTCAAAAAAATGTTGCAAAGGGCTTTCGAGGCTTGCAAATAACGTCTCCGAGCAGTAATCGTAAACCAGGGGTATGCAGCTGAGTATTAAAATACGAAATCAAGGTACCTGAATACTTCTTCGACACCCCCACACATAAGGAGTATACCAAATATATATTTTGCAAGTGTCCGAATATTTCTTTACCCTCAATGTACATTATGATTTATTTATATATATCAGCCTTTCGTATATGTACCCGGTCCAATAATTTGCACAATGTTAGGGAAATCTGAAAGTCTCACTGAGTTTTTTCTTAGTTCTTTAATCCTTGTGGGTGCGTATCCTTTATGAATCGTACGTAGAAAAATGATATTTTTTCTCTATGTTGCTGACAAGAAAACTTGTAAAATCTACAGAGGAAATCAGTTCTTCTAAGAACTTTTACAAGAGTATCACATGCGACATTCCATTTTGTGACTATTTGTCATCATCATCATCATCATCATCATCATCATCATCAGTCTTTTAGCGTCCGTCGTTGGACATAGACCTTCCCCAGGATTTGCCACACTTCTCTATCATGGGCGTCACGGAGCCAGTACTTCCTGAACTTGTCTAGTTCATCTCTCCATCTAATATTTTGCCGGCCTCGGTTGCGCATATGGTCTGGGGGAATCCATGTTGTGAGTCGTGATGTCCATCGATTGTCAGCCATTCTTGCAACATGGCCAGACCACCGCCATTTGAGATTTTTTATGGATTCTATGATGTCTCTAACTCTTGTCTTTTCCCGGATGTGTTGTGCTGTTTTGTGGTCTCTCCATGTGAGGCCCAGCATTATTCTTTCATGTGCACGTTGCATGGTTCTCAGCTTACGGGTCTGTTTCTTGGTTAAGTTCCATGTTTCAGCTCCATAAGTGACTATTGGGAGGATGCATTGGTTATACACCCTTCTCTTTAGGATTAATGGGATCTTATTATTTTTTAAGGTTGAGCTAGCTCTGCCAAAGGCTTGCCATCCTAGTGTGATTCTTCGCTTGATTTCTTCTTCTTTTGAGGGTCTCATGGAGATTTGTTGCCCTAGGTAGATGTAGTGGTCTACTTTCTCGAGCTCTGTGTCCTCGATTTCGATCTTAGTGTTTTTATCTCCAATGTGTTTGTTGCACATGATCTTCGTCTTGCTGAAGTTCATGTGTAGGCCGACTTTCTTGCTCTCCTCATTTAGTTCATCTATCATTAGTTGGAGGTCGTGTAGGTTCTCTGCGAAAAGGGCTATGTCGTCTGCGAATCTGAGGTTGCTCAGATACTTGCCGTCTATTCTAATTCCTTTACTCTCCCAGTCTAGCCTTCTGAAGATCATCTCGAGGTAGGCTGTGAAGAGTTTAGGTGAGCTGGTATCACCTTGTCTTACTCCTTTCTGGAGCTGGAAGGGGTCCGAGTCTTTATGTAGCCTGATAAAGGAGCGGCTGTGATTGTATATATGTTTCAACACTTCAACATATACTGGATCTACACCTTGCCGACTGATGGCCTCCATGACCTTAGGGATTTCTATTGAGTCGAACGCCTTTTTGAAGTCGATAAATGCTACGGCAAGTGGTAGTCTATACTCTGCTGCTTTTTCTTTCAGTTGATTTATCGAGTGCAGGTGGTCCATGGTCGAGTAGCTTCTTCTAAAGCCAGCCTGTTCACGTGGCTGGTTTTCATCGAGTGTTTTTGTGATTCGGTTGGTGATGATCTTTGTGAAAAGTTTATATACACAGTTGAGTAGGCTTATAGGCCTATAGTTGTTGAGGTCTTTCGGGTTTCCTTTTTTATATAAAAGCATTATGATAGCAGTATTCCAATCGTCTGGGACTTTACTGTGTTTTAGACACAGGTTGAAGAGGACGGCCAGTTTTCTATCGATGATTTTACCTGCTTTTCGGAGTAGGTCGATGGTGATGTTGTCTGGTCCAGGGGCAGTTCCTTTCTTCGTCTGTTTAATGGCTTCCTTCACCTCCCACGGGGTTACTTTTGGGAAGTCCTCCAGTTGTTTGCCCGTGTCTTGCGTATCTTGCTCATTGTTTTGCAGTCCTTGTTTGGACGAATAAAGTTTTTGGTAGAATTCTTTGGCACTTTCGACAATCCTGTCTCTGTCTGTTGTTAGGTTTCCATTTTAACTACCTGCAAACCAGGATTAAAAATCCAACTTCTCTTCACCACATACAGGGAATGTGAAATCTGTATTCTATCGTAACAACAAACGTAAATATAGCCAGAAGTATTGAATTAAGGAACTTGTAAAATGCACTTATTTGAAAACTGCAAGAAAAAATCTGAATGAATTGCAATCAAATGATATTGTGGGGTACGCGTTCATTCCCACTAAAGGAAGATTTTTGAAGGGAGGTAACTATCAAATGCTAGTTATAGGATACTATCCTCCATCTATTGATTCACTTTTCAGTATAATATTAAGAATATTAACTCATATGATTTTCATCCATAACTCCGTCTAAATATTCCGCAGTACATTAATCTTTCTAATAATTGTAAATAACAACATAACTTCGTTTAACAATATCAGTACTAATCAGGAAAACCAGAAATATCAACAAGTTTCCTCAGACTAAAACCATTGAAAGGTTTACTCTCCTTTATTAGCTGATAGCAGTAATTACTCAACGTCCCTCTTTTCTTCAACATAAAGTATTGCGTCATTCTATTATCCCCCTCATACGTTATCTAAATTTGTCTTACATATATCTATGAGTCCCCCTTTTATCAAATAAGCAGAGATTGTACAGAGAGGTGTTGAATTAAGATACTCTCAACAAAAGCGCTATCTTGAAAATGCTAAAACAAAACAAATGTGAGTGAATTACAACTAAATAATAGTGTTTGTATAAGATCCAACAATCTAGAGATACATACGTGAAGAGCGATAGAATAAAACAGAATTTTTGTGTGCCTACAACAAACAATGTTTTAAAAATTATGATAAGGAAAAAAATCCATAACAATGTTCAAACATACTAGTTCCCACACCTATCTGTCGGATTTATGAAAAGTGGTTATGAGAGAACTCCATTACTAAGTGAAAATGTAAATTTCGAGGTACGTATTGACGTGAGCAACCATATGGGAATAGCATGAGGATTGATATGAGACGTGACCCTCAAGGTAGCCAATTATCCTGAGAGATCGGAACGAAATCTTAAGATTTGTTTTGCTATTAATATTCATAGAAAGTTGAATTTACAATTCAACTGACACCGAGAAAAGTAAGAATACGTTTTGATCAATTTAATTCAACTTGATGCGTTGAGTATTTTTCATTAATCCAATAAGGTATTTCAGAATTTTGAACTATGAAAAATATACTGAGTATTTTTGAATACAAATCGACCGTGAGTTCAAGAGGAGGTTACAAATGAGCATAAAATTTCAGAAAAATGACTTGAGTATAAGCCGTCCTTTTTTTGCCGCATCGTCGTCGTGAAAGATATCTTATGAATACACTTTTTATGGAACTTGGTCATCTGTCACCTAAGCATGAATTTCTTTCATTTTCAACTTGTCAATCGTTGTTTACAGGATGTAAAACTGAAATTCTTATTGGTGATGACGAATCTACCGGACAGACATAGATATTACACAATACGTACTGCATAGCATTCATCATCGTAATGTTAAGCTAAAATTACAAGCATTATCGACGCTGTATTTATATAAGTAAAAGTATTGGACATTTTTTATCTACCCTGATATCAGTCGAGCAGATGATTTTAGGAGATTTTTAGTAAAAAAACAAACTTTGTCTTGCATTCAAAAATATATGGTAACCTCTAAAGCAAACATATATATATATATATATATATATATATATATATATATGTGTATATATATATAAAATCAGATCTGACTTCTACCTTTGCCAAATATCGATGTTTGAGCTTCGGTAAAATAGTGGACTTCAATTGTTGATTTTCTAGGCGGACAGAACCTCCTTACTTAGGATATTGGTGCGATACAGACTTCCTACTCCAATTTGACCTTTCCCCTCATGATGAGAAGCTAAATAAATTTCGAAACCGTACGTGCAAAACAGGAAGTGTCTCTGATGGCGTGTGCATTTGGGTCCCCTCTAATTGGTTGCTAAGTTACATTATGGCCGGACGATCAGTTTTCGGCATATCTAAAATGACTGAATACTTCAAGGACAAGCATACAGACAGACAGACAGACAGACAGATAGACAGACAGACAGACAGACAAACACACACACACACACACACACATACATATATATATATGTTGTGTTGCCTATAAATGAGTATACTCTCGCCCTTTTTTTCTGATAGAAACTTAATTTTCTTTAAAACAAACACGGCATGATATCATTATTTCTAGTGGAATATAATACTATCAAACCATATACAGCAACAAGATTGTTCTGCAGCTGTCTCAGCCTATGCTCTTTAGCCGATTAAAAGAACATCTTACCGCAGTAGGACCGGACTGTGCATCGGCCCCTTTCTCAAACACATGCCGTTCCATTGAGTACGTATGACAGTGGGCTCCCTTAGGCACCGTTTTACAAAGGAGAGGCAGCGATCATGTATCTGTTTTGTCTATGGTCCAATCTCACATGAGGTATTCCAATCTTCAAAAATACTATTGAGCACAAAACCAATGAAGATATTTGAAACATGATAATTATATATATGTATATATATGTAGAAACTCACACAATAATGTAAGCATACGTGTATGTGTGTGTACTTGCGAGAGTGTACAAAGAAGTGATGTCTTCGATAAGTCAGTCCCTAAGCTTTATTTGTGCATCGCTTTTTCAGCATGCGTGCTTCATCTGGGAGATCAAAGGCTCTGTTTTTAAAAGAAGACAAAAGTGAATAACTTTTTACAACATGTCTACCCAGCGTCCATAAAATGTTATAAACTAATCTAAGAATTGAACAAAAATATATTAAGAGCATAAATAACATTTTTTAAAAGATTATGGAAATATCATAAAAGTTTGTTTTTTTTAAAGTTTGTATTACAACTCATTAAGACCAAATCTCGACGTTGATTACGAATTTTGAGTTCATTTCACTCAGATAAAATCATGACAATCGCCCCAAAATATCTGTGAAATAATAAAAACGACTGCTTTCAAAATTTAAGATAAAAGGTGCACGAATGATATTTGTTAAGTACATCACTTTCATTGTCTATTGTTATAAATGAGCTGAGGGCATATATTAATGTATCCCTGCTTTTTGAAATTTTGTTTCACTTTGCTTTTTCGTTTATGAGGAACTTATATCAATACATAATTATAATTATATTTATGGAAACATTTTTTTCGCGTTCCTAGACTAAAAGATATCTTTCTTGTATATCCATCCCCCCCGATGTCGAAGGTTGAGTAATTTCTTCTTCGCTTTACGCTATTTTGGATTAGGATCTACTTTCGGAAATCGGAGGAGCTGAATTTTGACATGAAATTCTCACTGTATAATGTTTGATTTCTGGGATTTATATTCATCACTGAATTAAGTTCATGACGGGGAAATATTCTATGATGAAAAATTAATATTTCTTGTGTAAAATAAATCAGTTTTATGTTTTTCATCAATAAGCTGTTAAACACACGTATATATGGATCTCCCCCCCCCTCTCTCTCTCTCTCTCTCTCTCTCTCTCTATATATATATATATATATATATATGTATATATATATATATATATATATGTATATATATATATCTATATATATATATATATATATATATATATATGTATATATATATATATGTATATATATATATATATATATATATATATATGTGTGTGTGTGTGTGTGTGTGTGTGTGTGTGTGTGTGTGTGTTTCGATAGAAAAAACAGTGCTGCACAGTGTCTCAGAGTTTCATGCCACTGGGTGCAATCATCAGACCAACAACCACATCCACTGGTATGAATCTTTTTCATGTGCACCTATTTAGATGTACTACATCCCTCAAATCAAGCACTGTGTTCATTCATAGGGAAAATCACCCTTTGAAAAAAGGGGGTTAGTCACTCAAGAGAAACTGACCAACGGCTTTTGGCAGCATGCTGTGATTGAGTATGATCAATTTGAAAATTGGGAAAAGGGTTGATCAATAGATGAATTATTTTTGCCACCTTTTATTGGACAGTGATCACTAAAAGAGTTTGATTTTTTTCAGAAAACATGCATGAATGCAGCAAGAAAAAACATAAACTTACATTGCAAATTGATCCACACCCATGTACCTGGGGATGGAATAGGAAAAAATTATTTTTAGATATAATCAGAAAAATATTCATATCTAGCTCTAGCTCCATTGAGGTAGCCTGTATGTTTGATACATACATACATGATAAGCCTCATCAAGCTAAAAAGAAAAAAAAACAACATATTGATAGTTTTGAGGATTGTTTTGGTATGCAATTTCGAATTAGGATGGAAAAAAACTCGTTAAAAATTAATGATTGACTAAGCTTCATTGAATAAAATTAACTGAAATCGTCACAAGACCCATACCATGATGGAATTGATCAAATGAAATATTGGAATTAGGGATGACCAATATCAATGAATCACTTTTCTTATTTCTGTTAGACAGTGATCACAAAAAATGTTCGAATTTTCCAGAAAATAGCGTGAGTGCTAATGGACATAAAGAAAGAGACCAATTTAGCATAAGCTTACATTGCGAATTGAACCCCACCGACAATCTTATTGATTGATGAGGGGATTTCCTTGAAATGATATTTTGTAAATACTTGAATTTTCAGCCTTCCAGCTCTTTTGGTGTGGCCTGTACGCACAATAAACCAGTTTAAAAACAGAAGAAAGCTGTATTGACACTTTAGGTTGAAATTTTCTGAAATGAAGACACAAATTGTAAATTGATCTCCATTGCCCTCACATAAAAAAAAACAATAAAATATTGAGGGTCTGATTTTCTAAAAACTAATTTGCTTAAAAGCTTCATCATTGTCCCATTTGTAGACGAAAAAGATTCCATTATTATATCGAGTGTTTTTTGTGAAAATTTCGTTCTTTTTTTTTTTACAATCACAGAAGAAAAAATTCTCCTGCTCCCTCTCTAAATCAACCTCAACTACCCTCCCATCCTCACAGAAAACGATACTAAGTACTTGCTCGCTCTGAAAATAAGCTATTTCTTCAGTAGCAATCATGCAGCAGCCGAGAGAGACCGAAATATAATTTAAGATTAATCTAAACTAACTTGCTAAAAATCTGCCCCAAGCATCCAATAATCCAACAATGAAAAAATTTCATGAATTTATGCAGTGTGGTTTTTGCAGTAGGCAAGTGCATACAGTCGAGCGGAAGGACATTTTGGGAATCATTAAATAATAGATACCTGGTTTCAATGTTTGCTCATTTGTAATCAACTGCTTTCCTTTTTGTGCATCCGTAATTCAATTCGACAAGTTATGTGGGCATAAAACGGAATAATGCTTGTTTAGAAAATTATATTTATTCATATTGGATTATATGTGAGAATTTAGGTGAGTATCTTTTGTCACTTTTTTTTGAGGATGGACGATACTATTTAGATGAAGGGATAAAGCTGAAAATTGTGTAAATTTTTGGTACTCTCCTCATCCGATTCTTAACCATACTTTTTTTAAAATTTACAGCAAATAATATTTAGCCAATGATGACCCGACTAAATAGGAATCTGTCAGCGATTTGTAATTGTGCTGTGCAGATTAGAACAGACGGTTCAAGTTTTAGTTCCAAACAAACAAATATAATTGATATTAACTTGTGTTTGGACAATCCAAATTATTCTTCTCATCATCTCGTCACTACGTTTCGAGCGATTAATTCTACGTCATAGTTATAGAGTTATAGATAAAATCTGATTGAGCTTGTGTCTGAGCAGGAAATTTTTTACCTCATGAAATGCTTGTTCACAGAAATAATCCAACAGTCCCACCTTCACTACACTCAGCAAAGCAGTTGTATCAAATATTCCAAAGGGGGGATCTACCAGAAGATATTTTGTAACCTAGCTGAGCAACGCATGGGGTATGCAGTTGTTTAAATGCGCGTCCACCTCATCCTCCTCTGGATACACCTTTGTTTCTCTGCTCGTCGTCAGGTTATATTCAGATATAGTAACGATAATCAACACTGAATTTGATCTTAAATAACTATAGTATATTCCATTTTAAAAAAGTTTTGTTCAGAAACATTCTTATACACGCATTATAATGCCTGGTGCATTTCATTTGTTTACCTTCCTATTAAGAAATAACAATGAATATTATTTTCCAAGAAACTGTTGAGAGTTTTCGTCTAATCACCTTCAAAACAGCTTCAGTTGAGTTGAGACCTGAAAAAACGTAGAATTATGATAAAAAAAATCTTTAGCCCCCACCGTATATCTCTAGGATCCTTGGTACCAATCTCTACTTAGGGAAAATGTAATTTTTTTACCGGTATATGCTGATATGTGTGTGTATGTGTGTGTGTGTGTGTGTGTGTGTGTGTATTACTGAATCCCTCTCCACAGCTCATTGACAAACCGAAAATCTTCAGTGATTAATGACTTGTTAATAGGTCATTGAACCGCTTCTCCTAATGGAAAAAGCGTGTCAACTGAAGTGAACTGAAAGAGTCCAATGGTGCAAATATTGAACTGGTGGCTTTGATATACGTGTATGAAAAGAGAGAGAGAAGAAGAATGTACTAAAAGCCTATTTTGAGTACTATCCTATCTTGAGAACAACAAAAAAAAAAAAAAAAAAAACAAAACGCGTACGTATTTATTCCAGTGACGTTCCAGCCCAGTTTTTGGGCGCCCCGGATGACATAATCAGAGAGGTGACGCCACAATGACTTTTATTTCAATTTTTTTATATCTATATTTGTTAATTCATTAATCTAAAATTGACTTGGCCCCTGTGATAATTTGATTTGTCCTCTAACGAACAACTTTCAGTATATCCGACGGTTGTTCGGTTGCAATTCAGTGTA
>OY735201.1:41072964-41127964 GCA_963457665.1 Thysanoteuthis rhombus
ACAATCCCATCATTCTCGACGGGTACCCTGCTAGTATTTGATTTAAAGCAGAAGTTCTTTCCAGCCGATTGCCACTCAAACCTCATTTTCCCGACAGTGCAAACCAACAGAATGCTTGTATCGCTCAGAATACTCAAAAGAATCGAGTACGCAACAGAGTGACTCTTACCTGAAATGCCCCTTTGCCAGATATTTCATCAAACTGAGCTCTCCATTATCTTCTCGATTCATGATCATTAAGTGCTAACAATAGAGACCATTGGATTAGCAGAATAAAAATGAAAGTAGAATTGACTTCCTCGCTATTTTTCTTTGAGGCAAGAGTGACAAATAACAAAATCCGTGCGAGACTTCACGGTCCTTTTAATAATAAGGTACATAGCTGTGGGCATGCCATGTCTTTTATGGGCTCATCTATTCGACCCTGTATCTGTAGGGCAGCAGCAGTCGACTCTATATTCATTTTATAATACTTGATTGGACAGCAACGTGTGATTGGCCACACTTATATATGCTTAAAGCCCTGCTACCGCATTTATCAATAACAATAAGTTTGATACGAAAGAATAAGGATGGGGAGATAAAATGAAAAGATAAAATGAAATAAAAGAGAGAAAAGGTAAAAAAAAGAGAGAGTTCAAAGTAGAGACACTGAAGTAAAAAAACAACTTTTTTCTTCAAAATCTTTAGAAAGAAAAAGTTGGTGCAAACGCAATGAAGAAAAATAAGAGGACAAACTTGGTGATAAATTATTGGAAATTCAGAGGAAACTCAGAAAGGGGAATGAAAAGAAAGAATTCACGTTGGAAAGTTGAAGAGACATCTGGAATATGGCATAGAAGAAAAGATTTTTAAAAAAAAGAAAGCAAAATATGAACGGAAATTAAAAAGAACATTTCAAAAGAATAAACAAAAGAAGTCTGAGGAAAGAAAAGATATTGAAAGGAAGCATAAGATAAAGATGAGAAATATTCAGAAGAAGAAGGGGAAAATGATTCAATGAAGAAAGCCGAAAAACTGCTAAAAAATATGAGAAGAAATAAAAAAAGAAAGGAACATAGAGTTGGATTATAAAAAGAAAACAAAATTATTAAATTATCATTTCGAATAAAAAAAGATTAAAAAAAGGGTAGTGTTTCAAAAGTGAGTAATAAAACTGACTAAAAGAAAGAAAAATATTCAAAAGTAAAAAGAAAGCCAAAATTATTAAGAGAAGGAGAGAGAGAGAGAGAGAGAGAGAGGAGGAAAGTCCTTAAAATCAAAAGAAAAACGGGGAAAGAATGAGAAATGTTTGAAGGAAAAAAGAAAAGCAAGAATTATTAACAGAAAGAGAGAGAGAGAGAGAGAGAGAGAGAGAGAGAGAGAGAGAGCAGAAAAGTTCTTCTAATGAGAAGAAAGAAAAAAGGAAATAATGAAAAATGTTTAAAAGTTTAAAAAGGGAGCATAAACTATAGACAGAAAGAAAGAGAAAAGGGGAATTCTTAAAAAATAAGAAATAAAAAGGAGAGAATGAAAAGTGTTACAACACATCTAAAATGTAAACAAAATTATTCAAAAGGAAAAATGAAATAAAAGAAAAATTTTTTGAGAGACTAGAAGTGGATATTAAAAGAATCAAAAGAATATCAAGACCAAATTTTCCATGCTTGATTATATCGGAAAGAGAAATAAAAAGACAACTAGAAAAGCGGGAAGAATACCAGACAAAGATAAGCGAGAATGCAATAAAGGAAGAAATGAATAAGTGTGAATTATAAGAAAGAAAGAATAAAAATGTTAGATATTGTTTTAGTCGATAGAGACGCATATTTGCTAAATACTTATAATCAATGAATGAGTATCAAAGTCATTAACGAAAACCGTATCCGAAACCAAAGATCACACATACGATTATTTGCAGGAGCCTAGTCAAATAACCGATAATTTCAAGAAGTGTGACCCCTGCGAAATAAGTCAGTTTCCATAATACCCGGATAAAGAGCAGTATTAAAAGTTAACAGTGGAGACACCTGAAATAGGACTGAAAATTTCTTTAGAAAGAGTCAATAGTAAAGAACTCATTCAAACCAGTGTAAGTGTACGAACAGAATTAAGGCTGTACTAGCAAAGAATATTAAATGATATCACCAACTTTTGGAAACAAGACGGACCTTAATTGTCACCGATGAATTCCTTATCAGACACAATAGTCCGCTTTTCAAGGATTCTATTGGATTAAGTAATGTATGAATGTGTACTAAACGTGAATTAAACTAAAAGTGTACCTTTCAATTACTTTTTTCAATAATCTTGATGATATGAGAAAGACAAGTAAATACAGTCAATCTTCAGCAGCTAGATACTCGTAAGTAATGTGTATTTCCTTCAAAAGAAAGGGAAAGGGACAAAGCAAAATAATATCCTTTCAAATTGATATGACTGAAACCTAACTTTCTCTCATGAGGAGAACTTTTCAAAAGGTTTGACTTTACAAAACGCTGGCAGCTGTCATTTCTGAGCATTTGTACGTCAAGAGAACTGTAAATGAAATCACGTCTCTGGACCGGCTCTCATCGAAGTGAAAAGTTTTCAAAAAAGGAAAAAACATAATCTCTTCCCAGGAGGTTCTTCGGCTTTTTGAACATAAAACAGATTTAACCCTCCTTGACTCCGTAGTGAAACTGGATATAGAAAATAAGTATCGTAGAAAAACAAGAGACAAAATCTCGGCAATATATATTAGACTGATACGATACTGATTTTCCAAATTTCAGTATTCTATTATCAAGCATGTATTAAACTTATTCTTTCCCCTCCTCTGATAAAACTTTTGAAATATAATCAATCTCAGAGTCATTTTGGAGTCACATATAATGAATAGTCGAAAACATACTCGTTAATTGTTGTTTGCTTTTTAGACTGTGAATCATTCAAATAGAGTAGTATTTAGATAGAGATGAAACGCTGTCCCTTCCGCTAGAAAGTAAAGGAGCACCGTTCCCACAGCAGTATACTACTAATCGTTCTGCAAACAAAGTATGCCATATTTTTTTATCACTAACAATGTCTTATCTCCTAATTTAAAATGCAAAATATACAGAATAAGAGATGGAACATATTTTAGTGAGAAATTACAAGATTAAGTTTAGAAAGCTCGAAATTTCCCCGATACCGCCAGAAATATTTATCCAGTGGGTCATCTCAGCTGATGATTTTATGAAGATTGTACATTTTGTGATTAAGGCATATACGTTTAAAAACTCTATGTGATAGAAAATTGTGATTCGGTCAACTTGTAGCCAAAGGCATCCCTCCCCCGAAATGGATATTGAGTCATCATGAATTTTCAATGTTGCCCATCAGCGACAACATTTTTTCCAATCAAATATATCCATCGGTGATGGATATAATATGACACTGAGGTCGTAATCATCAGAATCTATTTACCATACCTAGTTTCAGGGGGAATTGCCATTTAAATAATATATGCAAGTCATTTAAAATTCAAGACAGCCGAGATGTCTGTTTTCATAAGTTTGGTACAGTGGTACAGCTTAGTTGAATATTATGTAACTATTCAGTTTATTTTGTGACGTAAGCAAATGGTTTGGTACATTTTTGGCCGAGGACATCCGAAATTTGGATAAATGAGTCATCTAATTTGAATACGTCGTCCGTGACAGCCTATTTCTTTTCGTAAAGTAGTCAGTTTACCTCTTTTACTACTTATTACAACCATTCCACCACTACCATCATCATCATCATCATCATCATCAGCAGCAGCAGCAGCCTTTTAGCGTTCGTCGTTAGACGTAGACCTTCCCCAAGATTTGCCACACTTTTCTATTGTGAGTGTCACGGAGCCAGTACTTTCTGAACTTATCTCCCTTGTCACGCCTTTTTCTATTCTGCCAGCCCTGATTTTGCATGTGAAATCTGGGGACCCACTTTCTAAGTTGTGATGTCCAAAGTTTGTCAGACATTCTTGCAACACGACCAGCCCATTGCCATTTAAATTTTCTTCTATTCTATGATATCTTGGACTCCTGTTTGTCTTCTAATTCATTGTGCTGTCTTGTGATTTCTCCATGTTGTGTGAGCATGATTCCCTCTTGCGTGTGTTGCATGGCTCTCAGTTCAAGGGTCAGCCTTTTTTGTTAGGTTCCATTTTTTTTAGCTCCATAGATGACTATCGGGAAAATGCATAGGGTAGATACTCTTTGTTAGCATTAGCAAGGTTTCCTTGTTCTCGAAGGTTGAGCTTCTCATAAGCTTCCCAACCTAATGTGTTCCTTTGCTTCATTTCACCTTCTTTTGAGGATTTTATGCAGATTTGTGGCCTCAGGCAGATGTAGTGTTCTAATTTCTCCGGTTCTGCGTCATCGATTTTGATTGTTGTGTCTTCGTCTTCATCATATTCGTCGTATATATCATTTATTCACAGAAGCTCATGTGTTGATCGAATTTCTTGCTTTCTTTGCTCAGTCTGTTCAGCATCATCAGGACGTCATGAAGGTTCCCAGCAAAGAGGACGATGTCTGCAAATCCGATATTGCTAAGCTATTTGCCGTCTATTCTGATTCATTTATCGTCTAAGTTTGGGTTCTGGAACGACACGTCTAGACAGAGTGTGAAGAGTTTGGGTAAGCTGATATCTTCTTGTCTTAACCCCTTTTCGGGTATGAAGGGGTCTAGCCTGATGAAAGGACCTGTATTAGGAGAAACGTTGCAATACTCTGACATATGCTAGGTTTATCCCTTGTTAAGTAAACTTGGGGATTTCCACAGAATTGAAGGCTTTCTTGTTATCAACAAAGGCTATAGCAGGTGGCATTGTATGTCATGGTGCTTTCTTTTTCAGTTGATTTACCAAATGGAGAAGGTCAATAGTTTTGTAGCTTCTCCTGGAGTCAGCTTGTTCGTGTGTTTGGAGTCCATCTAGTGCTTTGGTAATTCAGTTAGTGATCACATTGTTAATGGTTTGTAGTCGCAGTTGAGTAGGCTTATCAACCAGTACTTGTTGAGATCTTTCAGGTTCCTTCTTTATACAAAAAAAAACATTATGACTGCGATGATCTAATCACCCGGCACTTTATTTTGTTTGTGGAATAAGTTGAATAGTAATGACTTTACCAGCTTTTTGAGTTGGTCAATGGTGATGTTATCTGGTCTAAGGGCATTTTTCTTACTTTGATTGTTTGATGACTTGCTTTGCTCCCCACCCGGTAACTTCTAGGAAAATCCTTGAACTAGTTGGTCTTGGCTCGTATATTTTGTTATTCATTTATTTATTTTTTTTTTGCAAAACTTCTTTGGTGGAGTTGGGGTCTTCGTAGAATTTCATGGGCACGTTTAACAACCGAATCCCCCCTCCCGTTGTTAGGTCTCCTCCATTATTTTCAAGCACACCGGTTATTTGTTTTCTTCAGAAATTAAGGCTTTTGAAAATAAATTCAAAATCCCAACCTTTTTTGAGAATTACTTCAATGACTGCTATTATGTATCTTCTTTTTATATTCTATTCGTTTCTTTTATATGGTTTTATTTACTTTGGTTGCTCTAAACTTATCTTTTTTTTGTCTGTCGTTTGAGATTTTGTGGTTGCACTATGGTTTAAACATATTGGCAACTTCTAATGAAGCGTTTGTTATTCCGTTGTTAAATTCGTTGATCTTAATGTTGTTCTCCTCTGGTTCGGCAGAAAGTTCGTAACTGGTTTTCAAATCGAGCTTGAAGAGTTGGGTAAGTTCTTTTAGCACGTTTGGTGGTTGTCGTCTGGTGTGGAACACTTCCCCAGACCTTGTTTTGGGATTTTACATCCGTGGTCACTCCCTATATTGACTTGATTTATGACCTGAATATCTTCTAATATGTCGTTTTTGGCTGCCAGGATGTTATCAATTTCATTCTCGGTTTCGTGTTTGGGACTCCTTCAAGTTCATTTGCTATTAGGCATTCTTCTCGGAGGAAGATTTCATGATTTTGAATTCATTTGTTGTTGAAATTTTGCAACCTTCACAGTGGGTTCAATGTTGGTTTCATTTTTTATCATTAGGAATTTTAGACCTCAAAGTGTGCAACATAAGCTCGAAATGCTGATCATGGTCCAATGTATACCTCCGAACATTATTTTGCCAATCGTTTTTTTACGTGAAGGATTATCATTGTTATTATTGATGATACTGCTGATTGCTGGTGGAGGTTGTGATGATGATAATGATGATGATGATAAAAATCATGAAATGACAGACCTAATATTTTCAACCAGAAATATTGTTTTCACAAATATGATATACATACTTCTTGGGAATCGCAATTTGAAAATTTCATGCAATTCAATAAAAATCCAAGATGGCAGCCGTAATTTGTACGATAATTGTAATTGCAATAAGATTACGTAAATTAGTCATATATTGTCGATGTATGTGCCAGAACATCAAGTTCATATGATGCAGTATTCGAATTTCGAAATTCAAAATTGTCCAGAAGCCTCCATCCATCTCACTATTCAAGATGCATGTGTGGGAGTCAGATGCTGGTGTCCACACCAAAAATACCTTCATTATGTTCAACGGGACAGGCCAACAACACCTGAGAGGTATGAGGAACCCTTCTGGATATCCTTACAATATGCTGACCAGTCCAGCACAGTCTCCTGAAAATATAAGGTTGTGTGAGGTGATGCAAGTGCAAAAACGCTGCCTTTGATTGCAAGTAGAGTAGAGTGATTTTTTAAGAAGTTTTTCGTTGGACGATCCTAGATAGTTGGGGTTCAAGATAATTCTAAAAGCTCAACTTTCACGATCATTCGAGGAAACATTCAAATATTGTGTGTTGAAATGCATGGGAAACCCTCATTCTCGCTAGATTTGATCGAATACTCATCGCTATTTCAGCGTTAAACCTAGGAAAGATCGCTATTCTATTTTTTCAAAGTATAATCAATAACGTATAAATATTTCACTGATCTATAGACGTCATTGATTAAGGAAAACTTGCATTGTACAAAGGAATATACAAATCGATAATGAGAGATCAAAATCTTGGATTAGCAGAATCGGATTTTGGGACTTGAAAGCCGTTCGCTTATCGGGAAACGTTTGCATTGCAGTGATCACTATACAAACTAAAGAATCAATTTAGTGTGAAATTACATTGCAAATCCTAACCTTCTAAAACAGAAGAAAAACCTTTTTAGACATAATGAAGGGTCATGTTCACATTTTCAGTTGTCTAGCTCAATAGGAGTGGCTTTTACGCGTAGCACATAGACAGACAGACCCATCTTGAAACTTAAGAAACCTATGTTTCTAATATTAATTGTAATATTTCTGAAACAAGACAGGGAGATTTGGTATTCCTAGGAAGGGTTGAGTTCTTTTAGATCACGACAGTACTGGGGTCTGCGAGAATATTGGAGATCCTGGAAATTCGAGGGAAACCCACAGACATCTGATTTGAACATGCAAAAGCATAAAGAAAAACAAATAACCCTAACAACATCATGAATAAATGAAAACCACTATAATATGAGGAGAGAACACTCAGAAATATACCAGTGATAATAACAATGATGAGACTCTCGCAGTGAAGTAGTTTTAGCCAAGTAGACAGGCAGGCATTTACTACCGTAGTGGATTTTAACTGAGTGCCCATAATTGTAACCTTACGGGACTGAGTTATGCATTCGGGGAAACTAAGATCGTTGATACGATAGAAGAAGAATATCATCATTCAATTTGTATCAATATTGAAAGTATCTCATAGAATATATCGTCGGCGTATTATGCTGAGTTTAACAAAAAATCTTTTGTGACAGTGGCGTTACTTTATATATATATATATATATATATATATATATATATATATATATATATATATATATAATCAAAAAGAATATTCATGAATATAAAAATAATGATAGTGTCATCTACAGACAGTAGTTTCGTTGTATTACAACACTTCAGATTGGCTATAGACTCGATATCTCTTCAAATACCACTAGGTGGGGTCGAAACCTTCGCTATGGAACCAGAAGCAGATCTTCCACCTCTGCCCTATGCAAAACAGGACGTTCAGTAGGACCGATATAAGCGATATATTTACACCTGCTAAATTCCCCATCTACCAGAGTGCTCAATTCCAGAGTTGGAAGAGCATTGCATAGGTTCTTATTACAGATGGGTGTGCTCCCTACGAGTGCTCAACCCTAGAGAAGGGAGCGTTAATTATGATTAATAATTGTGGCATATATATTGTGGTGAAACAAGTTGTGAACCATTGAATGATGACAAAAATTTTAAAAATCATTTTATATCAGAAATATTTACTTTTCATTACATTTATATTTAGTACTTGGGGCCCTTATAACTTGGAAAATGTCAAAATTATCTACAGAAGGAATTTTTTTATTATACAATAATGACAAGAAGGCTCCTTGTCCATTTCGGTAAAGTATTCAATTCTCACCCAGAGTCTTCTAATTATAGATTCATGATAATCTTAGTTAAATTCTGACTCGAATATAGGGGCACGTCAGATTAAATAAAAACATGTCGATTAAATATGCAGTCCTGGTGCTGTAATAGAGCCCCGTAGGAATTGTCGAGTTGATCAATGAAATTGTTGGACACGGTAGATAGACCTCCATAGAATAAGATTTTCTTAAATGGATATTCAAGCTCAGTTGCAAAAAAAAAAACAAAGCAAAAAAAAACAAACAAAACAAAACAAACGTTTGCTCCAATTTTCATA
This sequence comes from Thysanoteuthis rhombus, assembly GCA_963457665.1. Taxonomy (NCBI): domain Eukaryota; kingdom Metazoa; phylum Mollusca; class Cephalopoda; order Oegopsida; family Thysanoteuthidae; genus Thysanoteuthis; species Thysanoteuthis major. Next base: position 41,081,698 of record OY735201.1, read on the forward strand.
ATGGTGGTTTTTTTTTTCCGTGGTGGTCTAGTTATAAACAAATAAAATTCCCTTCGAATTGTTGGCATATTGTATAATGTTACCAATGAGATTAGATGTTTATAAATTTCAGAAAGGAGTAAATAATTTCGAGCTATTTACAATCAAATGTGATAAACCCTTGTTTTAAAATTAAACACCTTTTTAGGCTGATAGCTATAACATATAGTCTATCACCAACCATTCTACAAAATCTCATTGAAATTCATCGAGGACCTTTGGAGATATCGTGTCGACAGATGACGAACATTTGAGCTATTGAGTGGTTCGGACATTTAGCTAGTACTTGGGGATCTGTGTCGTCCTGGCTAACTGCTACCAATCGCAAAATATCACCAAAAGTTTGCAATGAATGTCAATGGAATTAAAAGTAATTCAATTTTAGATAGAATCCACTCAGAACTACATCCCTTACATTGTACTTATCTCTCTCCATGATTTTTCTGACTATCCATGCAATATATCTAGAAGTTCCCAATCAATTTTCTTTGAATTTTGTCGAATCGGGGTCGGCAGTAGGTTTCAGAAGTCAGGAAATTTTAGAACGGATCTATGCACAAATTACTTACCCACGTAAGAGATAACTCCTTACACCGCATAATAGCTCAAAAGATTCTCTGTCTGTCAAAACAATATCTCCTAAAGCTCTCATAAATTTCCATGAGATCTTTTGGAAGGGTTGGCAATTGATTGCGGAAGAAGTGATTCGATTTTGGAGTATATCGTTCAACTGTTTTTTTTATAGTTATGAGTCCACAGAGATGAGTTATTGTAGAGCAAAGATTTATAACATTTGATTGTAAATAGCTTGAATTGACTTGTTCTGGGGAGAATGCACCATCTATAAACTTTACTCAGCATAATTCTTCTCTTTCCAAGGATATACAATATGCCCATATTTGATGAAAATTGCATTGTTTATTACTGAGGTACCATGATGAGAATCAACCAAAATGATTAATGTTGCTACATTTTCATCTTTACTACTGATTTGGAATGTTTACCCAGGATATTCTCACTCACTGATGATGACTCAAGTAAGATCAATAGATTTCATAAGTCAGCACAAAATTTTCTACGGAATCCTGACACAGCGCAAGGCAGATTATGGAAGATCGTAGCGGCAGTATGCACTGTCTCAAGTCAACCACTTCTAAATTTAGATAGCCATTCTTTCATTTCTCGTTGCTCGCAGTCAGGCCAGTCAGAGAGTTTGGAGAGGGGCGGGAGCAGAATTGACACTTGGCCTGTATTATTGAGTGTGGCATTGATATCGCCCTCTCCCTAGGAGGGTCAACATGATCGACAGGAGAGGCTCTTTACGTTGTCCCCAGCTGCTTACAGTACTTCGTATATCCAGTCGGTCACCCAACTAGGTACTGACCCGGCTTGACGTTGCTTAATTTGTGTATTCAACGTGATTCAGCCATGACAATTTAATATAAGCAAAGAATGGAAGAATGTCCAGTCTCTTTGAGAAATCTAAGGATTTTTGTCTACAGATTTAAAAAGTAGATGGCGTGCACGGTTCAACATAAGGAGAGTTTTTATTGTTATGTATTTTTTTGAAAAAAAGATGCTCTCTCAATCTTTTGAAAACTGAATAGAAATATGGGGTTAAACCGTTCAATTCCTCAGTGATATGCCATCAAATCTATACTGGAGTGAAAACAAAGTAAAAAAAAAGCAATCAATGGAAAGAATATTATCCAAACATAAAACCCTAAAAGGCATATAGGAAAATAAAAGAGTTGAAGTGGCTTCTATCCCCCTTCCTCGGTCTGTTTCTGTCCGTCTCTCTCTCTCTCTCTCTCTCTCTCTCTCTCTCTCTCTCTCTCTCTCTCTCTCTCTCTCTCTCTCTCCGTGTCTCTCTTTTTTCCCAATTTATCTCTCCCCAATTTGATTCAGCCATTCGCGCGGAAAGATTCTTTTCAAACTCCTGCGCTTTAATGGTGACAACCTCGTTTTCATCCCTGGCTAGAAACTACCAACTACTTATTGTTATATATTGCTAAACGCAATAAAGCAGTGAGCTTAGATGAATGACTTTGCCGGCGCAGGACATCGGAATGGCATTTCCGCCAGTAATTGTCTTTCCAGTCATCAATCTATTAACGTTGGCCGAACGACTATTAATCTGTGCCAAATTGAAATTCCTGAAACACTAAAATACTTTTTGAGTAGCACAGCCCCCGCTTTCCGATATTTACCAATTATATTATATAACCACCTTTCTTCTTCTTCTTCTTCTTCTTCTTCTTCTTCTTCTTCTTCTTCTTCTTCTTCTTCTTCTTCTTCTTCTTCTTCTCACTTGGCTCAACATTGTCGGGTTGTGAATTTTCTAACTTCGTCATCAGATCACCTATTCATCCATTTCTCTCCATATGATTCTTTGTGACCGTTCCTGGTGTTCTAATGATCATAGGTGCTCTCTTTACTATTCGGTTCTCTGATTTTTGGTGCTCTGATATTTATCAATTTTCTCATCTTCTTTCAATTTCGATTAGCAGTTAACCAGAATGGCTTTTGGAGAAATCTTGCTTTACATTTAAAACCGAGTTCCTGGCCTGAAGAGAGTGATCCGTCACTAGATCTAAGTTCTTCCATATTTTGCTGTCACCGTTCCCAAGGACTCCTTTGGTTCCTGCTCATATCTCGGAATTGTATATTATTAAACCACTGACGTTATCACAATTCCCAGTGCACTGTTGTACTTATCAAATCGTGGCTTTGTATTGTTTGATATTAACATACTAGCATAGTATCTATAAAAATGATGGGGTTATCAATCTAATGATTGGTACGTCTACCTGACATCAGAGTATGTTTGTGCTTTGCCTCGGATCAAATTCCGTGTAACTGTAACCGTCATGTCATCATGCACCTCAATAAAAAGATTAAGTGAATATCAGGACGATTAGAATAGAGAAGTGGTTCAAAAGCTAGTCAGGCATGTCATGTGCAGTGAGTTCGAATTTCTAGTCGGAAGCAATGTGCAATGAAAAGCTAAGCAAGGTAAATGAATAAACGGCTATAGTAGAAAGATATCTAGAATTTAATTCGGTTGACTATCGTTCGGGTAATGAGTTCAAACTTCTTTTGATGTTCTGCGACTGTACTAGACGAAACAAGTGGTGTACGTAATATACATTGATGTCTGGTTGATAATAATCTGTATTTCTTCATTATAGCATTTGAAGACTTTAGAATTCTTCAAAAAGACTTCTATATAAGTTGGTCACACGAAAAATATTTAATAAGCGTGTACAGGTTGGGTGACAACTAACTTCCCGTTATGGATTTTTTGTCCATTGGTTGATATTGACCCGCCCATTGCCATTTGAGCTTTTTTAATCGATTCTATAAGGCTCAGACTCCTATTTTCTTCCTGATATACTATGCTGTCTTGTGATATTTCCATGTGATGTTTTGCATCTATTTATCCACTCTCCCACCAGAGTAAAATTTGACGCAAGGTCAGGGCTTCATGCAAGGAAAATAGAAGCAATCCATCAAAAAAAAATCTCCAGCTGACGCTACTTTGGTTGCTAAGCAACTGTGTTTGACCTGTCTCTTTAAGTGCAATGGGACAGTTCTGCCTCGGGACAGACTGCTCTCCCGCAGCTTGGCTGAGTAATAGTGGGAGAGCCCGAAGACGAATTTAAAGGCTCCCAATGTGCTTAGCAATGGGTAGCCTCAGTATAACCTCATTGACTGACGAATCGCACCGGTGCACTTTGTCTTTGATGCTCGCCACAATACTATCTTTAGCCCATTCGGTAGGCAAGTGTCAATACCAGCATCACGGGCTATGCTGTGGAACAGACACTACACCTTAATCCATGCCGAAAGGCCAGAAAAAATTGGGGCCCGGTGCATGATTTTCTCTTGTGAGTGTTGCATGCTTCTCAATTTGTGAGTCTGTGTCTTGGTTTGGTTCCATGTTTCAGCTGTATGTGACTATCGGGAGGATGCATTCGTTGTATACTCTTCTTTTTAGGATTATTGGAATTGTCTTGTTTTTGAAGGTTGAGCTTGCTCTGCCAAAGGCTTGCCATCCTTCGCTTGATTTCTTCTTCTTTTGTGGGTTTCATAGAGATTCGTTGACTTCGGTAGATGTAGTGATCTACTTTCTCATGTTTTGCATCTTCTGAACCCAAAGAAAACATCAACCTTATTGTAGACTGTTTTCATTAATAGAATGTCAGACTTCTAGGCAAAGAGCATTGTATTATCGACAAGTAGATATATTATATACTTTTCATTGTCTCGCATATGGCAACAATGTTGGGGCATCCGATAAACCTCTCACTTATTTTGCCTGTAATAAGTCTACATTTAGTTCCCTTCTTAAACAACATGGATGCCTTGGATTTTGGGTGCATTGGAAGATTCCAACCAGCATTGAGCTTACGAGTCAGATCCCGTACGCCCCTGACGGCTGAGGTAGTTGCAGTCATTGCCAGTGATCACATGGGAAATTAGAGCAACATAATATTCCTTATCCCAATAATGTCTATGCTGGCCAAGTAAACCTAGTGAATATCTAATGAGATCGTTCATCGAATCAGGCACTGCTAACTTTTTCTTAGTCTCCTCTCTTACTAAGTTGACAATAATTTCATTATCGGAAAAATATTTTCGAATAGGAAAAAGAACAATTTCAAGCTTATTTTTTTAAAAAATTTGTTAGATATGTTTTCATATGCATTTCTACATTTATTCTAATTGCATCATATATGATCAAGTGCACAGGACCAAATTCACAGTCCTATGCATGTCAACGCAAAAGATAATATAAACAATATAACAATATACGAAAAGATTCATACAAATAAGCATGCATGTGAATAGAACTAGGAACAAAGAACGTGCATTTACTTGATCACTTTTTTATGAACCTATTCCAGTCGAATGTTTTTCGAAAGATATTAGGTTTCGAAAATATTTTTTCACAACATTTCAATTGAACAATTCGTACAAATATTGTTTTGAACACCCGCACAGACAACAGAATAGATCTGCTTGGACACACAGGCATTTATTTTCGCCTTGTAAAGCCATATCCTATTTCTCACGCCCAAACGCTATCAGATCTGAAAAAAAAGGAACGTTGACATATGCACAAGTTATGGAAATAGATGGAAAGTGAAACACATTTTAATTGAATCATTTTGCGACAGTGGGGACAGAGTCAAATATCTTCTTTAAAAATGAATTTAGAATTGTTTGTTTCCCGTTTCCCATTCTGATAAACAAATCCATCAATTTTCAGTCTAGCTCACTAATCACGGAGCTTAAGGAATTCCCACAGTGTCCCTAATCATATTTGGCTGGAAACGCTTCGGTGTTGGTCAGCTACAGCGCTGAAAAGAGAGGTTTTTTTTCAGATTCTTTCATCGCCATTCTCTTGAGATAAAAGATTTCCTCGACTTCATTCTCTTTGTACTCTAACACACAAAAACAGACCACAATTTCTTTTTGTGTCTATATTTTGTCTTCATTTCAATAGTGCGCCCCGAGATATTTTTTGCTCTTTATACACTCTGCAAAGCAACAATGCAGGTATATCTCTTGATATAAATGCAAGAGTTTCTATCCATCATTCACACTTCTATCATTTTTATTTGCCTTTTCTTCCGTCTCGCAAATCATACAGAAAGAGAAAAATTATTTACAACTATCCCAAGCATCCGTAGTTAGCTTTGGGGCACTTTGCTTTTCTGTCATAGCTTTTAACTGACTCAACACCCATCTGTGCCTTATCTCTTATTTTTTTGAGACTGGGATCACTGAAAAAATTCCCACGTATATTAATGGTAATTGGATCTCTGCTTAATGACATTTTGGCCTTACTTTAAAAAAATGAAGGAATCTCCCCTTCCCCGCTCTCTTTGAACATATATATATATATATATATATATATATATATATATATATATATATATACATATATATATATATATATATATATATATATATATATATATATATATATATATATATATATATATATATAACCCTTTTTAAAATGGCACATGTATTGCATAAATTATATAATAAGGAAGGGAGATGGCGTTTGATCAACATTGCTGGGTTGCCATCTTAGTATAACTGTTTTGTTTCTAATACCCCCGATCAGATAGATGGTAGTGATGTTCCTAACAAGAGACAATCTATGCATTGTTCCATAATAACAAAACATAGGGGAAAGAGGGAAAAACACTGAAGAAAATTACATAGATTTCATTGACAGATATCCGGAAATATGTGACTCAAGGGACACAAAATATCCATTAAAAATGCTTTTTATAATGTTTATGGTTTAAAGCTGTAAATTTTTCTAGAACGTATATATATATATATATATATATATATATATATATATATATATATATATATATATAATAGGATGTAGATTTGCTACACAAACTAGTTCATGTTTCAGCCGTCTCTGGGCCTCATCGGGCGAATGATTGTCTACGTTTTTAGATTCTAATTTGGGGAATTTAGTGAGAATCTTGTGGGTGTTCCTGTGAGTTGGGGTGATATTCATTTTGTTTTGTTGTTTTTAGTTGTTCTCAATGAATTTCATCTAAATTTTGTAGGCAGTCACCTTCCATACCTTGTAGTAGAATGGAATAAAAGGTTAAATTTTGGGGTTCATCCAGGAATCTCTCCCAGTCAGCTGCCTTGGATCGGATTTACTTGCACACGGTATCATTCCTAGCGTCCTTCCAGCCTCGTAGCGTCTGATTGAAAAATCAGACGCTACGAGGCTGGAAGGACAGTGTTCATATCTTTCTGTCGACACTTTTGTCTATACAGGTGTGGTTTACACTTGATACATATATTTAAAACGTTTTAATCCTCCCCATCTCCACTTGAAAAAAAAAATCGTATTTCATGCGCTATTGTTCTATTTCTGATAGAATAATTTTTGCTTTAATTTTCTTTTCAGACTTTTTTGCGTGGATTAACTTGTGTTATTGCTTCAATGACTTTGTTGTATGTAGTTCTGATTTAATCAGATGTCTATTGAATCAGAACCAAGATAAAACTGTAAATGTTTGCTCCTGATTCGTACATTCAAAATCAAAGGGAGGTAACAAATTACGCTGAATTACGCACCTGCTGCAACTGCTACCAGTTACTGGTGTCTTTGCAGTTAAACTAACTAAGTTCATGTCATCATCATCATCATTATCATCATCATCGTCATCATCATCAGTCGACGGCTGGACAAAGGTGAATCCAAACTTCTTTTTATAACAAAAATAAGTAAATTTTGCAAAATAGGCATTTTCGACGACTATGCTTAACATATCAATTTACTTTTGTAGGAAATCATGTTTATGGTTTCCATCCTGAGAATCCAAATATGGAAAAAAAATTTTTTTTTAAATGATTAAGTTGTCGTTTCAGTTGATTTGCCGTGTGTTAGCAATGAGCCAACCATGGCGGAGGCAATTGCTTTTTTTTCTTTATTCTACTATGGATCGACTTGGACAAATTGATATCAAAGTTAGCATTCCTTTCCATACTGTTTAAAAAAAAAAATAGAATAGTTTTTAAACTTATCAGCTAAGGCATTTATGCTTCCGTCAGAGGAAAGATTGACTCCGAAGCAGCCCGTCTTGTTTGCTTTTGTTAACAATGATAACGATTCCTTGTCTCGTGATCCACTGGGCCCCAGCTGTCTGTCTGTCTGTTTGTCTCTCTCTCTGTCTCTCTGTCTCTCTGTCTCTCTCTCTCTCTGCCTATCTATCTATCTCTGTCCGTCTGTCTGTCTGTCTCTCTCTCTCTTTCTGTGTCTCTCTCATATATATATGAGAGAGAGAGAGAGAGAGAGAGAGAGAGAGAAAGAGAAGACAGTGTGCGTTACTGAGAATGATGCTTAACAGTATAATTGGCAAGTCTTTATCTAATGTGGCAAATTGGATCTCATCGTAGAGGATACTCGGGTGCACACATTTACTGAGCATCATTTCGCCTAAAAAAGGTAAAGCAGAAGTGGGATGATCGTGCTTGGCGAGTTTCCTAATTTTGGAGGGCCTACCCACTCAGAAGCGGCATTCGAAGTATTGGTGTCTATCTGAATTTTAGGTATGAGCTCCGGTACGTCTATGCTGATTTACATTTCACATATAAACAAACCGAAGTAACATAAATATGGGACTGAAAAATGTAATAAGGTCGTTCCTTTTTCTCTATGAAATATAGCTTCTTGTGTACTTTATAAAAGTACAAGAGAACTCCAAAACTTTTAATACATCAAGTAATTTTGGATATGTGTGTATGTGTTACCGAAATCGATACTTGTACTCAATTATTATTAACTGAAAACAGTCCCATAAGTACAGCATAAGTGCGTAATATCATTTGTAGTCATAAAAATAAAGATAGGAAAATGTCACTTTGCAGGTTGTTTCTTCACCTATTGTGCCAATTTTTCATGTTGAGACGACGTCCTGGCCGATTCATTCTACTGCCTTTTTCTTTCGGTGTAATGTATGATATCTACATGGAGAGAGAGTATTTTTTCATCGGTCTCTTTCTTCGGTTGGAAGAGGGATTGGATTTTGGAAGGAGGGATTAAACTGTCTGAACAAAGATTGACATGGTAATGACTCTTCAAATTTATACACAATCACCAATCGTGTTTCTCTGGAGGAAATATTACCGTACTTACCAAGATATAAAACGTACATTCAGGTGTAAAAAAATCAGTGACCATGTACCACAGCGTCCACTGGTGTTATGACTAGAGGGGAGTCTGTCGAAGCTCAGAATATGCAACTGTGGGCTTGGATGAGTTGCAGCAAGCCATAGTATGCTAAATATCTTTGTAAAGGACACGTTTTATAGGCCACCAAGTACGGTATACAGTACACCTTCACTGATCCGGCATGGTTAGGGCCTGAAAAACCCCAGATCTTTGAAAACACAAAATCACTGATGGATTACCTCTGAACAATAACGGGCTCATATCAGCTTTAAACTATCCATGATATCAGTACAATTTAAAGAATAAAGGAAAAGAAAAATTAAATAAAAACCAATTACTTATGACAGTGAGTCTCCAAAAAGTCAACAAACGAAGAAGGAATCAAGTGAAGAATCACAATAAATTGCCAAGCTTTCGGTAGAACGAGCCCGACTTTCAAGAACAATGAAAAAAAAAAACACTAGTTCTAAAAAGAAGGGTATACAACCAATGTATCTTACCGATAGTCACCAATGGAGCTGAAACATGGAACCTAACCAAAACTGAGAACCATGCAACGGGCACACGAGAGAATCATGCAGAACCTCACATGGAGAGATCATAAGACAGCGCAGTAGAAAACTCAATATATCATTGAGAAATAGATGTATAATCCGACAGAAATAATTGTGAATGCGTTTTATTACTTTGAAACTCTATTTGAAATGATTTCCTGTTATTACACGTTGGATAAGAGCAAAGCCAAGTTGAAGCAGCTACCGTATTCGATTCTTGCAGCAGTCCCATTTTCTTTAATTGCTAATTCTGTTTACGCTGTCTAAGCAAAGTGATACATTCACTGTGTTATACCTGGAGATCAATTCATATTAAATTTTCAAAGTAACAAAACTCATTTATAGTATATATATATATATATATATATATATATATATATATATATATATATATATATATATATATATATATATATATGTCTTTGTGAGGTTGCGATAAAGAATTTCAGGATATTTGAACGAATTGAACAGTCCGTTCATCTGTCTACCCACCATTTCCTGTGTCTTAACAGAAACATCATTCAATCATGGAAACCACATTACCAGAGAATATCTTTTGCAGAAGCCATCTTGCACCTCCAGCTCCACAAAATTTTTACATCTCTCAACACACTCACATGTATATGCAGATATATATATATATATATATATATATATATATATATATATAGAGAGAGAGAGAGAGAGAGAGAGAGAGAGAGATTGTGTTTTACTTTTTAGGGTCGAGATATCTATGAGTGAAGAGTCCTCGATATCGAGGATAAAGCACACAAAAATAAACATACACAAATAATTCAGTGCTTCACAGTGACTCCAAGTTCCCTGATAGTGGAACCTTAAACTGTCAATTAATCCTGTTGACGCGTTGCTTATAGATAGGATTCTAAATGTTTCTTAGTTTAAAAATAATATGCATTGATGGTTCAAACCATACTGGTAGTACTTTCATCTGTGTAATTTCACCACCACCATCGCTTAATTTACGAGGTAAAACAAGCATAAATGGATGGCGATGATTCATGATATCCCGTGGAATGCCAATTCTTAACATTTCATCGAATCTATAGTATGATGGATTGAACCTGTTAAGTTTCTCTCCCTGCTGTATTTCTCGATCTGTTTGAAGTAAGTGTTGCCTAAAACCAGCTGTTCTTTAATGCTATTTCGTAATTACTTTTCGCTACTTTGAACGCATTTTCTTTGGACCAATTCGGGTGTAATTTACGGCTGATGGTATGTGGTATTCGCTTGATTATCTATGGTTCCAATTGATGTATCTGTATTGTGGGTCGTCGTTTTGCTTCAGAAATTATTGGAATGTGTCTTAGTGGACGTTGAATCTTACACTTAGAAAATAAACTTCATATAGAATTGTTTTAGTGTCAATTTCAAAACACATTTTTTTGTTTTTGAATGTTCAAATTTCTATTGTAGTCTTATGTGTCTTTGGTCTATTGCAGTTTCTCAGGATTAATAGTCCACCATTTTTTTTTTGTTTGTTATTTTGGTTAAGGTTAGTAATGAAAATATTCCTACCAGTTCGCTCTCTCCTGGTAGGAATATATCTACGAGAATGCAATAAACAGTAAAACAAATAAATTCTAACACATTTTGAATATATATATATATATATATATATATATATATATATATATATATATATATATATTGAGAGAGAGAGAGAGTGAGGGAGAGACAGAGTTGAAGACTCAGAGATAGATCAACACAAACATAGTAGATAAACAGAAAGACAGGAGGTTGAACCAATAGGGATCTGAATGGAAATAGAAAGAGATATCGATATGAAGTGGCTTAGATAGAGAGATAGGGAGATAGGTATGTGATTATATATATATATATATGTATATATATATATATGTGTAAAGTGATTATATATATATATCTATGTGTGTGTGTGTGTGTGTGTGTGTGTGTTTGAAGATCCAACGGAGTGGTTTATAAAATAAAAGAAAAAAGACCACACACTAATTATTTCATTTCAAATTCTTTATTAAAATGTAATTATCTCTCGTTTTGCCAGGGGATATAGCGGGGTTTTTTTCAAAAGCAACTAAGCAAAAAGTATTCTTGAGGATAGTGAAAATATACGGAAGCATTATTAATACAATGGAATGAAGAAAAATATTATTCTACGGTACGAATGGATGGAATGAATGATATGACTGTATATCAGGGGAAGAGTCTGGCAGAGGTCGAGTCTGTACCGCAAGACAACATTTTTCCTTAGCAAGTGTCCTTAATTTTACTCGTGTAATTTTTGGCGTACTGGCGTGCTGAACATCACTGTAAATAGTTACTTCCCTTAGAAATGGCTGTACTGCTAGGATAAATCAGGCAAAGTAAAACAAATGTCATCCAGAGAAAAGAAAAAAGAAATAATGATTTGCATCTGGAAGAGTTGTGTCTGTCAACGACAATTCGTTGAGGGAATTTGGAATTCGTAGCACGAAGCAAAGAGAATCAAAATAAACTATTTCAAATTTTATTTCCATTTAGCACGCTTAAATATAAATAGTGTGGAAATTGATTTGTATAGAACAAGTGTAGCAAGATTGTAAATGGCAAAAAGCTAATTAAAAACGCCCGCATGTCAATTCAAGGAACAGAAATATGTTTTACTAAAGAAACAAAACAAGCAAATTTTGTGTAAGTATAAAATATATCGAGAGGTGCAATATCAATCTATATTGGTATGCATTGTGGATTTGCCTATTCAAATTATTAAATAATGCAAAAATAGACAATGATATATATTTACACACACACATATGTACATATTTATACATATATGTAAGTGCATATATATATATATACATATATATATATATATATATTTATATATATATATATATACGTATATGTTTGTTAATGTACACATGTGTATGATGTATGTATAATTATATATATACATCTATATATATATATATATATATATACGTACTTGTGTACGCATATATTTGCATAATTAGTTATATATATATATATATATATATATATATATATATATATATATATGTATATATATGTGTGTGTGTGTACGTATGTGTGCATGTGTGCATGTGTACGTATTGACACATCTTCTATTTTTCCAGATATAGAGAAGACCTTGCGTAATCATTTGAAAAAAGACTGGAAACCAGAACAGTGTGAAAACAAGAATACATCGAATCAAAACAAGCTAATCACCCATCTAAACAAACTACCTGCCCCCTCTCTATACAAGCAACCCCCCCCTCTTAACAAATGTTCTGCCCCGTAATAGTTAATTGTATATGAAATTTCTGGTATAAATACCGTCTTATATCAAACGTGTGATATATGTCAGAAGTGTCGAGGGAAATTTCCTAGAGATTTTCATCCAACTTAATAGGGGGATGATTCAGGGGCATAAGATTTATCCTAAATGCACCTTCAGCGTGTTGAACAGTTGATGATTTTGATACTGACAGACACGGGAACAAAAACATCCTGACTGGTCCTGTCACTGACAATTCCTGTTTCTCACCGACACAGATACAAACATCTCACCATTCCACACCCATTAAAAAAAAAACAAAAAAACAACATATCTCCACATTTCATCCTTTGAATCTCAAATATGTGAAGAGCATACAGTTTCCTCTGCAATCGCTGCAAAGTTTCTTAGAAAAGGTAGTTGGCAGCCACCGAAATGCATTAAAAAACGCCTGCGTAAGATGTAACACTTGCTTTTTCGTTTTACTTTCACTTCACCTTCAAACTGACAAAAAACAACGAATAAATCAACGTATAAATTATCGATGCGGGTTTATAAGTATGTAAATATGTATTTTTTCATTATAAGTTTTGCACTTTGCATATCCATGTATGAATACATATCAATATACATATCCGTCAAGCAGAACATTTATTTTCACACTCTTTCGTAAGTATGCGTTTTTGACTCTTTGTTCAAACAAATACACAAACACACACACATACACACACACACACACACACACATATATATATATATATATATATATATATATATATAGCTCTGCACTAGTGTAAGGTATATAGAAATTATACCGTGTCATCAATAATTTGATCTCACACCTCTGAAAATTTCATATTGTCGATATCCTTTTAATAAAATATAGAATTTCTCAAGATAATAAAATCTTCTACCTACACGATTTCAAAGCGTCATCACCTTTGGTAATTAGATATTTCTTTCTAGTGCCAACAGATCATTTTGATGTCACTAACGAAATAGAATATGAAACAGGGACGTTGTGCATTGTAACAGGTTTTGTTTGTCAAATGACGAATGTGGTAAAATCACCAACAATTCGCAAGCATGAGTTATTATTATTGCAAGGTGAAACGACGAGTTCAAAATCTTTGGAAAGCCTCATCAAAAGTTTTCTTAGTTTATTAGTCATTGCAACGAAATACTTGGTTTTAAGTCAACATTTTTGTTGAATAGAGTCCATTTACTAAACATGTTCTACTTCTAAAAATAACCGATTTGCCTGGCAATAAAACAAGAAGAACCCATTCATCCTAAAAAGAAAAGTATATAATCAATGCACCCTCCCGGTAGTCACTTATGGAGCTGAAACATGGAACATAACCAAGAGATAGGCCAGTAAACTGAGAAGCAAGCAATGTGCACATGAAAGAATTAGACTCGACCAGACGTTATGACACCACAATACGGCACAACACATCCGGGAGAAGACAGGATTCAAGGACATCATAGAATCAATTAGAAAATCAAATGACGATGGGCTGGCCATGTTGCATGAATGGCAGACAACCGACGGATATTACGACTCACGACATAGATCCCAAGAGTCACATGTGCAACTGAGGCCGGCAGAGTATTAGATGGAGAGATGAGCTAGATAAGTTTAGGAAGTACTGGCTCCGAGACGCCCATGATAGAGAAGTGTGGCAAATCCTGGAGAAAGTCTATGTCCAAAGACGTTAAGAGATTGATGATGATGATCATGATGATCATGATATACTAAACACATCGGTATTATAAGTGTAATGTCGTTCATCGAAGACATAATCAGAGAAATTTGTCAGTAAGAATTGTGTGCACTAAGTAGAAGCCCTGAAGGTATCTGCATATTGGCGTACTTTTTTTTGCGTGTGTGCTGGTGTGTATGTGAGTGAGTGCGCTTGATTATACAATGATAATTTCGGGGATTTCTCACATTCCTTCGAGCAGACTAAAAAAGAAAGCTACATCAGAAAACTAGAAAGAAGTATTACAAAAATGAACGCACTGAAAATGTGTAAAGAATGGATGCTGCCTCAATGCACATCATTTTTAATACAGAAAGCTTTATAGCTTTAAACGCTAAAAATAAAATAAAAATTCAATTTTTTTTTTGTGTCACTTTTATCACTTATTAACCAATCAATGCCATTCATATAATTTCCTCAAGTATTTTCTTTTCCCCTGTTTCACATATACTTTGTTATGGTACAATGTACACATTTTCTCTTGTTGGGAACGTCACTTATTTACCATGTAACTATATAGCTTATATCATACATGTAGTTTGACATTTTATAAAAGGTATTATGTGTATTGTATGTTGATATTATTTCTTCATATATAAATATCGTTTCGTTTAAAACAGGGCTTACTTACATGGGTTATCCCAAAAACGTATTTAACGATAAGGGATCAGTAAATATAACAAGAGACATGGTTTGCTGTTTGTATCATTTTTATTGAGTAATCCTTATATATATATATATATATATATATATATATATATATATATATATATATATATATATATATATAGTGAGAGAGAAAGAGAACAGGGGAGTTCAGATTATTGTTGTTCACTCAGTTTTTGCAAAACACTTCAGGTTTTCGATCCTAAGTAACTTTCCAGCGTCTGTGTCTTTGTGCCAACTAACGGGCTGTTTAGCTGAATGGTTAAGAGCAACGTTACGATGAAGCGGCCACCTTATCAGTCGCAAGTTCAGATCATAAATCCATTTCTTAATTATATAGTTGTCTGCATCGAGGAAAATGACAGTGCAGACATAGACAGTCAATGACTAATATTAGAAAAATGGGCATGAAGCAGTTATTCCGTTTGACTGTTTAGTTACATGGCTGAGAGAGTTGCTACGTTGAGGCTGCTACCTCATCGATCGCATGTTGAATTCCTGCAACAGCTTTATTTGCTTTAATTGTGTATTCAACTCACCAGTCTAGGACTAGTTATCAATTCTGTATAACGCACGCATTAATATATACATATGATAGGAAAATGTACGAAATAAATTACATACCAACTGTGAAATAAAATTTTTTAGACAAACCAACATATGCTGAAATATGGAAAATCCATGTAATCTCTGCCTAAACGAGAAATTTCAAATACTCAATTTTGCTAAAAAGACAAAAAACCTTAACTAGATTTATTAACCAGGAAATTGTACTAAAATGCTGGCATCGCTCAAAATTCTTGTTAACAAACATAAGTGGACAATCCATACATTTAAGTACATTAAAGTAACAGAGACGATTTATCCACACATGCATCATTACACACACACACACACACACACACAAACACAACAGAAAAAACATTTGATCAAAATTATCTACTCTCTCACATATCTAAGTAGCTTAAGAACAATTCAATCCACTATGGTCATAAAAGTCACTAACATAGGCAATAAATCTTATGTAAAAATCAGGTTATGATCAAAACATCCCTTAAAATACGATTCAGCATTGACATGTAACTTATAACGACCCGCAAAACACACACACTACAAAAAAACAGCTATAAAATTTTAAAAAAACCTCCCACCATAGCAACGTCCCCAAGGCTCTCACTTAATTCACCAAACAGGAATCTAAAACACACATAATCATTTGCCTGAAGAGGCCCTAAGAGAAAGAAACATAAACGTGTTTGTATAGCAAATCTATTTCTAGCTCTACTCTAAATGAACCCAACGCTAGGAGTTTAATGTTGAATATATCGAGCACTCTACGAAATAAATCCATCACACATCAGAAATGGACACATATATATGCATATACTAATTATAAGTTGAGTTATAACAGTCTCATTTTCTTTAATTGTTTATTCTATTTCCGTTGTCTGGGTTGAGTGATGAATTACCCATGTAATGACAGGAGATCATTCTAAATACGTTTCTCTATCATATAATGCAATATATAATTCCTTCTGTCGGATTACATGAATCCGTTTCTTAATACATAAGCACTTACACACACACACACGCACATACACACAAATGCACACATACACACACATATATACATAAAGGTATATAAATTTGTATGCATATAAGTTTATATGTATATATATATATATATATATATATATATATATATATATATAAATTTATATATACATACTTACACATATACACACACAATATATATATATATATATATATATATATATATATATATATATATATATATATATATATATGTAAGTGTTTATGCGTGTGCTTGTGTGTGTTCATTTTTCTTTTCCCATTTGGGAGAAAAATAAGAAATATACGAACAAAAATAAATTTTTAAAAAAATCAATAGTAAAAGAAGACAAAACAATTTTAAAACTAAGTAAGCAATAACTCAACGACGAGATTATTGCGAAAACTAAAATTAATTAAAAAATACCTAACGCAACTAAGAAAACTAAAAACTTGTTATGACATAAATTGAAAAAGAAATTATGATACTACAAACAGAACAGTCATGAACTGGATAAATGGAATCCATTATTTCAATATATGTATATACATACATACATACATACATACATATATATATATATATATATATATATATATATATGTGTGTGTGTGTGTGTGTGTGTGTGCATATGTGTGTGTGTATATGTGTGTGAATATATATATATATGTATGTGTGTTTATGTATGTATATATATATATATATGTGTGTTTGTATGTACGTATATATATGTGTGTGTGTGTATGTGTATATATATATTTGTGAGTATATATATATATATATATATATATATAAATATATATATATATGTTATAAGATTTGAAACTCTTTTCAGATGATCCCTCATTTTCACACGGAGGATAAGTCACTTGTCCTAGATGGTGTGAATAGAATAGACTATTATCAGGATGTTTGGCTCACTGGTTAAAAGCAACGCAACATTGAAACGACAACTTTTTCGGTCGCAGGTTTAATTCCTGCAGCAGCTCCATAATTTTTAACCGTCGACTCTTTTCACGCTGTCCAGGTGGAGTGATCCATTCTCCGTGAAATAATGGGGGGTCATCTTAAATAGTGTTTTAAATGATACAATAGTCATAAATATTCTTTTGGATTATGTATCGAATTATTAATGATATAATTGTGTACGTCAGAAATGATAAGTGCAGACATGTCTAGTGAATGGACAAAATGATAAGAGTGAGGATGAAGCGGTCATTTTAGCCTTTGCTTTTCTGTTAGGCTATTTAGCTCAATGGTTAAGAATAACGCTACGTTGAAGCAGTTGTATTATCGGTTATTTATTCTTTGTGTCACTGTGGGTGCATTTAAAAAGGGGATATACATTGAAGTGAAGAGGGTCAGTAGTATACGTACCGCTTTGTAGAGGGGCACGTGTGTATTAACCTATTCCTTGCATTCTTATCCGATTGTCAAATTACCACCACCATTTGATCGGATTACCTCACAACCACACAACATGTCAAATTCAGAACTGTCCTCTTCACCCAGTCTGCTCAGTTATTTCACCCATTACTTGGGGAAGAACAGATTGGTTCATACCTTTACCTTGGGTCGGCGATGCAAAATTCATGTAAACAGCCTGAGTCAGGGTTTGAGTTCTACTCACTGATTCCATTATCCACACTGCTAACCGTAACGCCACTCAAACGTATACCGAGGTTAGATGGTATATTTTTTTCTCTTGGATGGCCTTAACTTTATCTATTCATTAAATTATTGATTAATTCACTAAAACCTGATTATGAAAAAATACTTCTTTTACATTGGTCGTTTGATTCTAAAAGATTGGTCCAGTTTATTATATCATCATTTGAAAATTCTGATAACAGTTTCAACCTACTCCACTAATAGGACTAGTTGATTCAATATAAATTGTCTGATTAGTTCTTCTGTTAGTAGATACCTATATGATTAATATAGTTTTATAATTGAGATATGTACTATTTCAAAACAGACAGATGACTATATTTGAGTAAAGCGTAAGATTTTGGGATTATATGGACCTGGTACGGCAAATGGGATCATGTATAAGGGGACCGCTATTATGCATTGAAAGAAGGTGGAAGGTGGGGAAAAAGAACAATAAGAAAAGAATGACAACGCCAATTACTCGCTTGAAGTTCATTTTGTTATTTTGAAGGGTTTTTGGATTTCCTTTGCCTCAATTGCATACAATTAAAAACAGTGATTAAACCTGTCCTTGTGCCGATTATACCCCCTCTCCTACACACATGCACACACATACACATATATATGTGTGTGTGTGTGTGCGTGTGTGTGTGTGTCGTTGTGTATTCGAGCAGTTTTGACGGACATTCCGAATCAATTCAATTCTTGTTTCAAGATTGCAACCTTTGTCCCAACATAAGCTATTAATAATTCGTCACGATGAAACAAGCCTCTTCCTATGGTTGTTTTTTTTTTGTCCATTGACTTAACTATGTTTTGACAGGAATATTTTTTTGTTTCTCACTTTGTCTTGCAATGTGCAGGGCCTGCATCAACCAAAGAGTGATATCCTCTTAATTTACTCGAGAGAAACCATGAGAGTTGGAGGAGAAAAGAAGCTCTCACTGTGACATTGGTAGAACGAACAGTGGTACCGACTGAAAGCGGCAATGTCTCGGAATATCATACTTGAGCAAGCTGAATAGATTCGATTCAATTATGATTTCCCCTTACTTCCATCGAGACAGCAAATCACACGAAAGCCTTTCGAAGTATCGGATGTGAAGCGTTATTCAGGCATTTTGTAAATTGTTCGATTTTAATGAAAGCTTTATACGCGATCTATTTCTTTCAAAACCTTCCCTCTCATGCAGATTATATATATTTTACTTAATCTTTTTTTTTTTTACAGTTGAATTTTATTTTTACTTGAACATTGTCGGTTACTCTTCATTCCATCCGGTTGGAATCATTTTTCCTTTGTCAGATTCCTGTGAGTTTCTTTTGTGAGAGATTCCATTTGTTCTGGTCACATGTTTTCCTCTCTCCTTCCATTGATTCATTTTTTAAATTGAAAGTTTCCTTTATTTTTCTCGTATCAAACTGTCTGCATTATTGTTACGTGACTACATTCATGTTATTCCTCATGCATCTATTTTATCTGTTATTCAATTTTGTTAGACTTGCATTAAATACAAGGCGTGCCAAAAGTTACAATCTATTTCAAGAAATAATGAGAATCGCAAAATATTATTTTAAGACATGAGAATATATATATATATATATATATATATATATATATATGTATATATATATATATATATATATATATATATACATGTATATACACGCATATAAACACATATATATATATACATATATACATATATATATATATAATATTACACGTACATAAATACGTATATACATAGGTATAAAGATACAACACAGACACATATAGTCTAGAAAACTTCGTCATTATAAAGTCTGAACATTAAAAAACTTCTTTCAATTTTTTCTCAAATATATATATATATTATATATATATATATATATATATATATATATATATATATATATATATATATATATATATATATATTCGTATATATATACGAACACAGTGATATTCTAGATAGTTCCAATGATCCCGTGTACTTTAATTCCCCGTAGGGGAGGTGCTTTAGTATAAAATTGATAATTACTATAAAGAAATACATTTTTTTCAAACATACAATGCAGAATAGAAAATCAACGAGAGCAACAATGAGAGAAAATGTTCGAACTCAATTTCAAATTCATCATGAAAATGTTATTTAAGACAGAATGCAAGTCTTTCTCTGCATGTTTAGGATTTTTAGAATGTTCCAGCAATATTCAAGCAAGTTTTGATTTAATCACAGTAGTCATCAAATGATTTTACCTTTTTGAAACAAGGCAGTCATGATTAAAGTGAAGGGGCTCACAATCGAACATGTCGTAATTGAGCAACAAAATGAAAGTTTGGGATACAAAGCCATTGCTAAGATGCTACATTTTTTTCTATCAGTACCATTGGATTGATTGTTCTGAAGTGGAAGAATTTTAGCACCATAAGAAAGCTCCCCCGAATAGCGCTTTACTTGATATTTCTCCACGCGCAACTGCAAAAATGTCCAGAACAGTCAGAGCAAATCTAATTGTAACTCAAAAGGAGATCAAAGATGAACTGAAAACAGCTGTTACATTGGTTACAAAAATAACTGATGAACTAAACGAGAATTGGTTCAAATCCCAGATGCCACGTTCGTGACCATTTAAAGAAACCTAATTATTTCTGGATGAGCATACTTTGGACAGATGAATCAAAAACTGAACTGTTTGGCAAAACTCCACTTCGTCATAAATAGAAAAAAATATGGATGCGCCAATGATCTATCCTAACAACATAATCCATATAGAGAAACAGAGAGGTTGAAGTATTATGGTTTAAGTGGGTTTCTTTTTCTAAGGTACTTCACGTGATCGAAGGAACCATGAAGAGAGCGATGTATTGGAGAATTTCGGAAGCTATTTTTTTTTCTCTTCGGTGCAACAGCTGGAGCTTGAAAAAGGTTAGATTTTTCAACAAAATAGCACCTCGATTGATACAGCTAAAATAACCTTCAAATGGTTCGAATATAGAGGTGCTATAGTGGTTAAGTCGATCTTCTGACTTGACCAAATTTTTGGTGATGCTTGAAAGATTGAATTGATCGAACGGGCCCCAGAAACATTATGGATATGAAGATTTTTCGCAATTAAAATTGGCAAAAATTGTTGCAGAGGTTTTGTGAAGGGTTACGAAAAACGTCTCCTAGCAGTAATCGCCTACCAGGGCTATGCAATCAAGCATTGAAATATGAAATCAATGTGTCCGAATACATTTTTTAAGTGTTACCTTTGTTTATATTTTATTCTGAATCGGGTTTTATAATATATGTTTTTTCTCGGTTATTGCTTTTTTCTATATCAAAATAGATCATCCGTGTAAACTTGAACATCTAATGAATATCAAATGAATATTTTGTAAGTGTCAAAATACTTGTTTTCCATCACGGGCACCCACAGAGTCACTAAATATTTATTCTTTAATTTCCTTGTCTTTTCTTGTTCGAATATGTTTGTTTTTTCTCTCGGTCGGTGAGTTGTTAGTTTATCACATATATATAAGGGTGGGTAGATAAGTCCGGGGCTTGACCCTTCCCAATACTTGTTCAAGTCATAACCACGCAAAAATCTTTTCTTTGATCGTTACCACGAGTTCACTCTGTATTCCCTCTATATAAACCCAAAGCAGAAAACAAATCCATCACTTTAGAACATATTTGGATCTGTCGAAGGAATTGCGTAATTAAATCTTTCAAAATTGTACAGGATTTCTTGAGAATGTTTTGATAGATCTTTCTCCCATCTAGTACCACGAAGGCAGGATTGAAACCTTTGCTTCAGACTCGGAGGCCGGAATCCTACCGCTAGGCCACGGAACTGGACTATCAGTTAGGCTAAATTTAAGCGATATATATTTATTTAGCTTCTCAAATTCTCTATCCACTGGAGTGCTCTATTTCTTTGGAAGAGCATTGCATAAGCTTACTATGAACAGGTTACCTCACCTAAAGAGTGCTCAACCCTGAATAGAGGAGTGTTTGAGACAGAGACAGAGACAGAGAGGGAGAGAGATGTACGTACGTTCAATTATATAAATATGGATTTCCAAACTCTTGGTCATTATTTTTTCACCTATTCCAATTTTTCCTTTGATGCCGCTTTATCATTACCATCTTTTAAAAAAAAAAAATTTTTCCAAACATAGCTGCCTCACATCTTTTCCTAATTTTGTTTTGTTTTATCGATTCCATTCTTGTCCTCTGCAAATTGCAGGGCACAGGTTATTGCGAATATTTCAAAATGTTTCAAACTACTCCACCAGAGAAGATATTCGGTACAATTCGATGGAACAAGATAGGTTACTCACTAGTAGGTACAGATGTGATGGATATGTTGCTATAATTGAAAAATATAAGATTTAAAACCAGATAGATGTATTAACTGTAATTGAAATGTATTTGAATAAAAGTGAGATTGAATGAATAAAATGACTATATGGTAGGACGAATGGATGACCCCCAATGAGTGATCCCAAAAGATGCATTGTAATATGACGAATGAAGGAAAACAAAAGATAAAGAAAGAATGGAGACACCAAATAGACCGTTATAAGCCCACCTCCCTCATTAAAATAAAAATATATCAAATTAACAACGGTAACAAATTATCAATTTGATTCCTTATGCTAGACAGTAAATAATCACATTCAGAATCTCCAGATATACAAGTTTGACAAAGTAACCATCGTTGTTTTCTGAAATGCGACCAACACGGACCTACATCTGTATAGATATGCACTTCACCTAATTCTCACCAGGCCTTGAATTGCAATCGGGTTCTTAGCACACCAAGCTAAAGGTTCCATCATCCTTGTATTCATCAGTGTCTCGTGTTTTCTTTTCCCTCTGCTCCCGACTTTTTTCTGCCTATATTTTCTCTCTTTGTTCAATGGCTATTTCTTTCTTTTGTAGGCTTTTTTAGTTTTTCATCTACCTCAATTTCATGCATTAGCAACGTACCAATTAGCCCCGTTCGCAATGCACCAACCATCCCCAAACACACATTTGTATTCACATTCTATTCAAAGAAAAAAGTTTTGGTTGCATTTTCTTTGAATGTCATTTATACGCAGTTCATTGCTAATTCATTTGTTGGTTAAATCTACTTATATTTTGACTCAGGTCTTCCACATATCAAAGCTATATCGACACAATTTATTCATTTCATTCACTAATCTCATAACCCAAGTAATGGTAATTACATTTAGATTCAATCTCAAGAGCCGCCTCACCAAGTCTTCCCCATAGATATCTTAGTTAAATCAACACTTTTTATCAATATTGCAATCTCAAATGTGCATTTAACCCATTCAATTCCACCGATGCAAAAATAAAAGTGCGAAATTACTAAAACTTCTCAACTCTTATTCTGTCGAGTGCTACGAAGATAAACGGAGACAAAAAAAAGTTAAAATATGAAATATATATATATATAGATGGATAGATAGATAGATAGAGGGAAAGAGAGAGAGAGGGGGGGGAGGAATTATTTATAATTTATCTGTTGTAACTATTTATAAGTCAGAATTTTGATTAAAGCCGGGGAAATAATTTCGAAAAATTTTAAGAAAGTTAAAAAAAATGTGCAACCGAATACAACCAGAGAAATACTTATTCAAATTAAAATATCTAACCATCAGCGTTTCGTCTGCCCCTAGTTGGGAGTTAGTTTACTTCTCATATTTTTCTATTTACCTTCCGGTAACAAAGTGTTCGTATAACTTTTTTATTTTATATTCTTATTAATGGTTACTGGAATGTTCGGAAAAATAAGCGATGAAAATAAAAATACTTTTAAAAAAATATGTAAAAAGTAATGCAAGAAGTTAAAAAATGACTCAGGAAGAAAATGTCTGAATAAATTTGTCCAGCTCCGAAATTTTATCCCCCGAAAAAAACCGACATCAAGCATTTTGTTTTTCTCTTTCTTACTTATCGCTACCCGATCACAACTTATCATACGCGCGTAAATTATGAATCACCGTCACCTATATACGCTGTGTTGGGAGAGTTCGATTAAAAAATTTGGGAAACAAGATTGTCAATAAATAAGTTACTTCTTTTGCCTCTTGTTGGACTGTGATCACTGCACAACGTCTAAATTGAAACGAAAATAAAACTAATGGTCACAAATCAGGGATGAATTTAGCATTTTTTGTTGGGACTCATTTACGCAATTGAAAATAAAGAGAAAATATTCTTTTCAAACAGAAAATAAAATCAAGTTGACGAACAAAAAAAGATTGATTAATGCATTGAATAATATAATCCTGACAAAAATATACGATTTATATCAGTGTTTTTAATCTCTTAAACAAGTTAAAACAAAATCAACTGCGTTTTTTGTTAAATTAATTTTCGCAAGCATCAAAATTTGAAACTTAGATTCTATTTATGATTGTTTAAAACTTACTTGCAAGTAATCTGAAATTCAAACATCGTCAAGTCAGATTTAATAAAAGAAGTAAGAGGGGAGGATCAGACAAGTAGTTAATGAGAGGATAGAAATCATCAACGGTCTTTTATTATTCGTCGTTGGACATAGACCTTCCTCAAGATTTGCCAAACCTCTCTATAATGAGCGTTATGGAGCCATTACTTTCTGAACTTGCCAACTCATATTCCACCAGCCTGTCTTGGGATCCACGTTGTGGGTCGTGATATCCATTGTCTGTCTACCACTCTTGTAATATGACCAGCCCATCGCCATTTGGGTTTTCTAATTGATATTATGATGTCTCGGACTCCAGTTTTTCCCTAATATATTGTGCCGTATTGTGATCACTCCAAATGATAACGAGCATGATTCTCTCATGTGCACGTTGAACGGTTCTCAATTTGAGGGACAGATTCTTGGTTAAGTTCTATGCTTCAGCTCCACAGGTGACTATTGAGAGGATGCATTGGTTGTATACTCTACTTTATAGGACTGATAGGATTTCCTTGTTCTTATTCTAATTCAACACAAATTCACTTTAAAACCATTCAATTTAATTTATTCATCTACTTATGTACCGAGTCAAAAGGACCGATAATTTACTGGCTGGGTACATGGAAGAAAAATTGATCGTGGATTTGGAATTGTTTACTAACTCATGTGATAATTAATACAATTGTAGTGAATTTCAAGAATAATTTTGACAGATTTTGATAATCTAGGACAGATAATGAGTTGATAAGGTGATTGTGGGAGTTGTCAGTTAAATTGTATCGAAAAATCAGGATAAAGATAACTGTACCTGGTTAATGTTCCTCGTCCGTACTGATGAGCTTTCAGGTTTCTATACACATTTATATCGGATAAATTATTGTATATTCTAATGTTGAAGAGGTATTTTGATTGTAAATTGCATTTGGAGATGAACACACGGGCCTTTTTATTTAACAACAACAAAAACGGCAACAATGATAATAAATAATAATAATGACAATTATAATAATATATTTGTATATATATATATATATATAGACTTCCACTAACACTCTTACTAATAATGTATGATTTTGAGCGTTCTGCATATCTTTATCATATTTGCGTGAAGCATAAATACATGCATAAACAGGCATATGTACAAGCAAATATATATGTATATTTACATATATATATGTATCATCCCTGTGAGAGCCAGTGTGTGTGTGTATGTGTGTTTGTGTGCTTATGTGTGTATGCATTGTATAATAATGATGATAATAATAATAATAATAATAATAATAATAATAATAATAATAATAATAATAATAATGTAGAAAAGTGGTATCAGCACAAGCCAGAGGCAGTTTTGGAGAATGACAACCACAAACTACTCTGGGACTTTGACATCCTAACTGACCACCTCATCCAGGCTAGAAGACCGGACTTAGTAATAGTAGACAAAAAAAAAGGAAGGCCTGCCAAATAGTAGACGTTGCTGTGCCTGCAGACCATAGAGTAAAAAAGAAGGAGGGTGAAAAAAGGGAAAAATACCAGGACTTAGCAAGAGAGTTGAGGAAGATGTGGAACTTGAAAACCAGGGTAGTACCGGTCATAGTGGGCGCACTGGGAACTGTCCCCAAAACGCTGAGGGTGAGACTGGAGGAGATTGGGATTAGGGGAAGGATAGAGACCGTACAAACCACAGCAATACTGGGAACTGCACGGATACTGAGGAAGGTGCTGGAGATATAAGTACTGCAACGAACTGTAGCTCTGTCACGATATGCGAAAGAGAGAGGAGACGTTAGCTAAAAACCTGAGGAGACTTATTGTCACTCAGCCTTCAGTGATAACCGCTGGGCAACCGGTGTGAAACTGTAAATCGCAGAATTACTGCGACCTACAAGTACTAGGAGAGGAGGGCTGGAGACTTGAGGAGACTTGCTGTCACTCAAACTCCAGCGGTTACCACCAGGCAACTGGTGTGAGATTCCAAAATAATAATAATAATAATAATAATAATAATAATAATAATAATAATAATAATAATAATAATAATAATAATAATGTGGAACGTAAAAGCCAGGGTAGTGCCGGTCATAGTGGGCGCACTGGGAACTATCCAAAAGACACTGAGAGCGAGACTGGAGGAGATCGGGATAAGGGGAAGGATTGAGACTGTACAGACCACAGCACTACAAGGAACTGCACGGATACTGAGCAAAGTGCTAGAAACATAAAGACTGCAACGTTAATTGTCAACAGTGACCCAACAGAGGAAGGGAAATGAATGTGGAATTGCAAACCACAGCACTGTCATGATAGATGAAAGGGAGAGGAGACGTTGGCTGAAGACCTGAGGAGACTTATAGTCACTCAACCTTCAGCAATGACCACTGAGCAAAAGGCGAGAAACTGTAAACAGCAATACTACTGCGACCAATGAATACTAGGAGAGAAGGGCTGGAGACTTGAGGAGACTTGCTGTCACTCAAACTCCAGCAGTCACCACCAGGCAACTGGTGTGAGATTGCAAATGATAATAATAATAACCATGATGATGATGATAATAATGATAAATATATAAATATATAATTATAATTACGCACATGTAAATATCTAATTGAATCTAGTGCGGTCTATAAGCCTCTTTTCCAGGTTAGGGGGAGAGAGAGAGAGAGAGAGGGGGGGAGAGATCAGTTGAATTGAGACCGCTCATAAAGGTTACCTCAGCCCAGGAATTACCTTCCATAATGCCTGAACACATCCATTGCATTATTTTTCCGTCGGCGAAAGTATATATATATGTATTTGGTCAGTAATAAGGCTTTTTTCTATCTTTTCTTGCCCAGTGGAATGACCTTTATGACGCATGATAAATCTTTTACTTAATGTATTTCACGTCCTGTGTTTATAAATATACATTAGTCCTGATTATATTTAGGTGAACGACATTAATTCAACCTTTGCTATTAATTTCAAATGACACAACATAACGCCACGGATTTATTGACACTTATCGATGGGCGCATGAAAACTGTTTGGTTAAGGGGTGCAGAAGTTTTGTTTTGCTCATTTTTTCACTGATAAAAAAACACTAATTACTAATTCCTAATAATAAGTCTTTTTATCCATCGACGATACGCAGTTAGTATAAATCACACAAAAACCAGCTATAAAGAAAAATGGTTCTTCTACCCTGTTTTGATCCTAAAACGTCATTAATAACGCTTTAGTTATTTCACCCACTTGATATAACCAAATGTTATGTGTGCTGTCTATTGTGATATGAATAATTATTTAGTAAATTTGCCATCAGTGATAATACATTAATCTTGTTGCTTTCTATTTTCAATTTTTTTTTCTTATTGCTTTGCCAGAATTTTTACCGCTGTTCCGTCTGAATTTATGTATTGACGTATGCGAAAATGAATATATGGAGAGTGAATTCGCTCGTACAAAGTTAGGGTGGTCTTTACTGTTATGACAACGATGCATACGTAATCACATTTTCCCTAGACACATATAAACACACACAGAGTGATTGAATTCTGTTTTCTTAAATGGTCGAATAAGACACAAAATCAAATACAAGGTCATTTCAGTTGGGAGGGTTAT
Organism: Thysanoteuthis rhombus; assembly: GCA_963457665.1. Classification (NCBI taxonomy): domain Eukaryota; kingdom Metazoa; phylum Mollusca; class Cephalopoda; order Oegopsida; family Thysanoteuthidae; genus Thysanoteuthis; species Thysanoteuthis major. The sequence goes on from OY735201.1 coordinate 41,109,971, forward strand.
CTGTCAGAAAACTTCCAAGAAAGGAGAGCCCATCTTGTCTTGAAAATCAGGGTTCGATGCCCAGAATTTTCACCCATTGGTGTCGCTTGGGGAGACAACTTTCCCAACAACACAACACAAATAATCTCTGTATACAGATGGCTGTATCCTTTTACGGTGAGCAATTACTTTAGGAATAAAAGAAAAAGGACTTAAGATGTCAGACATGTAAGAAAAAAATTATCCTTCCATATTTGACCTCTTTTTGGGAAGAGGAAGCTTTCCTCAATTTCTGATCCCCTAGAGGTTGAAAAATAGGCTGTTCAATTTTTCAAAACTCCAATTTTCAGCCTTTAAAAGACAGGAGAAAGTCTCTTTTTTTTTACCCCCTACAGGGAACATCTCACAGAGGGAGACACGATATCCCTTTTACTGTTGATACCTTTAAGGAAGGAAACCCCTTCCATTAAAACACACAGACCTTCAATCTCTCACTCTCTCTCTCTCTTTCTCTCTCTCTCTCTATATATCTATATATCTATATATACATATATACATACATATATATATATATATATATATATATATATATATATATATATATATATATATATATATATATATATATATATATATATATATATATATATATATATATATATATGTACTGGAATATATTAGTTGACAGAGTTATTACCTAAATTTTGATCAGAAAGTTCCACTGTATGATGTTTGATCTTAGTGATTTATGAAGAAGTGTTAGGTAGACTACATCGACAAGGGAGGAGATGATGTTGAAAATCAAATATTTGACGAGTAAAATAAATTTGACTATAGACTTATTGACTTACCAACGTATATAAGCATAACCATAAGGACTAGTCCTATCTCTTCTTGATATCACCTCTATGACACAGGAAAATGAATATGAACTCGTCTAAATTACTTTACACAAGTTATAGGTCTCACTAAACCTGACAGACAACTGTACGATTGAGTAACAAGTGGTGAGGATAGAATTGATTTATAACATTTGGGCACGAAACTGGTATGTTATGTATACCGTACTGTCTGAATCATTGTGTACCATTTTCAAAATTGATTTCTTTCAGTTGAAACCTTTCTGTTCAATGAAAATTTAAACCATTATTGACCTCATGAAACCTCAAGTTCACTTTGAGAAAACTTTGCCCCACAGTACCCAAAGATGACAACTGACATCAGGTGAACTAGCATGCCCTTTTAAGACTCCCTATCTCGCACCGTGTGTCCACTAACCTCATTTGAAGTAACTGGTCTCAAATCAAATACGTTACTCTTGTAGTTGTAATTCCAATATTGTTGCCATTGATTTGAGTCCAAGGAAAACGAGAAGCTTTAGGTTGCTATGAAATCTAAAAAAAGTTGGAATATCAATAAGTGTGTTCAACATCAAAAAGAATCTGAAAAATGCTTGTTTTCTCCACAAGCTATCAAGTGTTGACAATGAGGATATTTTAACTCAAAGACCGAATACCTATTTCACTTGGCTAAAAAAAAACAAACAAACATTGATCAGCATCATCTAAGACTTTGCAAATCTATTCAAGACAAATGGTGTGCAGTGTAGTCCCAGTACAGTAAGAGCAAGATTTTGTCTGCTTGGTCTTAGGGCTTATCAACATCTGAAAGTGCCAACACTCGGAGAGGCATCGAAGAAAAGGGCTGGCTTGGGTAGCCATCCATTAACACTGAACATCTGAAGATAGCATAAGGTAATTATTAATAGTATTGCATTAAAAAGCATATGGATCACAATTACCACAAATGATATTCCTGGACTATCAGTATGGAGCCCTGATCTACGACTACTTCAGCTGATATACCAGAGCGATCAGTTTGGAGGAAGTGTTCTCCGTAAGTACCGACCCCACTCTCTTGGCCATGCTAAAGGCTTTCCAAAGGGACGAAGTGCCTAATTAAATCGGTGAGCCTACGGGGGATGCTTCTTCTGCTGGGAAAGACATCTATTATTTCTAGACGCCCATCCATCTTAAGGACAGTAAATTTGCTTGTACAACGTCGGGGTGGTCTATAGCGTTATGACAACTACCCATACGACATTGGTCTTCGTGCCTACTAACACTTAAAGCTGCCTTCATAGTCTAATGACCTACCACAACACTGCTTATATTCAGAGACAAGTACAAGGACCGGTGTATCAAACGCAATTTGGTCATAACTCGTAATTTATGTACTCTGCCCCTCCCCCTCTCTCTCTCTCTCTCTCTCTCTCTCTCTCTGTATAAAGTATTGATGAAATGTGTATGGAGGAGACTAGGTTATTTACAAGACTTACAATAAGTAGTATAATACTACGATTCAAGCAGCTCTTGCCAGAATTTTTTTTTGGGGGGGGGGGAATAGAATGTAAAGGAAAATCATGAAAAGCGTTTATGGCTGGTTGGTACATTGATAGTTGAGCTTTTTGGTACGTTCCAATCGTATGCAACTGAGGCAGAGGACAAACAGAAAGCAGAATGAAATAAACTTCGAACAGTGGTGTCGCCATTCTTTTCTTATTGTTCCTCTTGCATCTTAATACAATGTATCATTAAGGTTTACTTTCGTAGGATTCTGCTTGTCCTATAAGGTGGCCATTATATTCCGAAAATCTTACCTTTCACTCAAATACATTCTTATGTCTTGTTCGAAATTTAACATTTCTCAATTATAACGATATATTAATCACTTTTGTACCTCTTAGCAAGCGAACTAACCACCCAATCAAATCGTACCAGAAATCCCCTCCGGCGGTGTGGGGTGGTGCACTTTTTTCCCCCGAATGTTTAAATGGTGACAAAATGGACTTGAAAAATGTCCCGGATTTAAACGTCGCTCTTCCATAGTAACGTTTGGTCCTTTTGGCTTTTTAATTAATTAATTTTCACAGATAGTTACAGCTAAGTGGGGAAATGTACCAACTTGCCTCAGTCTCCTCTACATACATGGATACACAATGGTAAAACAAAAAATACACATACATATGTATATAAGTGTAAACGTAATGGTATATAGCAGAAAAATTGACAGAGTATACTCATCCAAAGATTCAATGAGCTCCTCTGATTTAAAATTACATGAACGTTTATTGATAAACAAACCAATAACGTCATTATTTATACTTCTTTATTCGTTAGCGATATGACATATCATTTGTACTTACCTATAGATACATACTTATGAATGTATATAATCTAGTCTGTGAATGTGCATTGGGAGCTCATGTCGATTTTCATTCAAAAAGTATGGAAGTGACAGAATGTCATCTACAGGCCTTTTTTTACACTGCCTACAAGCTGAAGACATCCAGGAATACAAAAATATGACTTTATTGGAAATACAATTCATAGATATATCAAAATAATTTCAAAATATATTTTAAGAATGACAAAATACCATGATAAAACAAAACAAGAACCAGAAGTTCAATGATATGTCAACCATGTTTAAATCCGAATCTCTCCATTGGGTTGCCTCAGTTACATGTGACCTATAATTAGTGATGAACCTCAAGTGAGACGAAAGAATCAGGCTCTTTTAAATGAATAAATCTTACGTTTTTGTCGTCGACTTTTTCCCGCAACCAAGGAGGAGGAGGAGAAAGGGAATGGCACACTATATTAATGAATAAAGAGGAAGACTAGGAGGGAAGGGACCTTGCAGGATCGACTTTTCCCCTAAAAAATGATTCCCGATTTTAGGGATTCTGAACGAAGTAGCAATAGTATAAGTAGTAGAATTACTAACTGTAGTAGTGGTAGCAGGAAGATGAGGATGGTTCACTCGAGTCTGGACCAAGTTTTATATCAATTCAAAATGCTAAGGCCGTGAAATTCGATATTTAACATGTCGAGTCGTGGTGGCAGTAGCAGGAGGGGGGAAGAGAAGGATGAGAAAGATAAAAATCGTTAACCTGAAGGTCTGGGCAAAGTTTCTCATAAATGCAATATTACTAGATGTGTTGGTAGCAGCAAGAGGGGGAGCAGGAAGAACAGGAGAGTGAAAATGTCTGGGCCAAGTATCGTAATAATCCAACGTCGAACAGATGAGAAATTTCATGTTTGATATATTATTGATCGCCCGACCGACAAACCGATCAGAAACCGTATTTTGAAGATGCGTGTACGCATTCAAAAAGGGGAGGGAAAGATATTGGGAACATTGGTTTGTAGCAAACAGATCAAAAGATCGGTAGATAAAATAAGAACATATTGTTATAAATAGATAGGTGCAGGAATAGATTTAGACGCACCATGAGACTGGGGAAAATATACAGATATAATTTGGACGGATTGGGTAGGGCTGTTAAATTTGGAAGAAAAAATGGAAGTGATTGATAGGTAGGTACAAAGCATAAGTTTAAGATTTTACAAGTACTGACTTTGAAAAAAAATGAAAAATTGCACCTTGAAAATTGGCATTTGAAACTCTGTTTTTGAGATCAAACACGAGCATACAGAAAGATAGAGCCAGAAATGTACAGATACAGTGAAATACAAAAGCATATTTTCGATCAAACGTTTAAATGAATTGTTATTTCTAACGGTATAGGTTTATACATACGCAGCATCGCCATCATCATCATCATTAATGCTTTAGCTTCCGTCGTTTGACGTAGACCTTTCCCATGATTCGCCTAACCTCTCTGTCATGGGCGTCGCAGAGCCAATACTTTCCGGAACAGTTTTGCATATAATCTCTTGAGATACACGATGTCCGTCAGTTGCCTGACATTCTTACAACATTTGAGTTTTTTAATGGATTCTATGATTTTCTGACTCATGAATAGTTATGTATACACACACATGTGTATATGTACATCTGCAAGCATTCTAATTTCAATATTGTTTTAGGATTATTTTTTTAATGAACCCCACAGATATATATATATACGCTCAGTACACAACACACACACACACACACACACACACACACACATATATATATATATATATATATATATATATATATATATATATATATATATGTACATATATGTGTGTTAGAGTGTGCATTACAGAGGCAACTGATTCCCATAGCCATACAACTACGACGCTATCTTATAGATTTAATTGCTGTCTGTTTGGTTAAAGTGTCATCCCTAGTCATTGTAATGCACTTATTCTGCCAGGCATTAGTGTTTCAACGATTATACGCCAAAACTCTTTAAGATCACGTGTACACTATAGAATTTTTATTCAGGTTCTCACAGCCATTATAAAACAAATCCCCATCAACGAATAATCACTGGTTAAATGTGATTTTCTCCAGCAACTAATGATAAGCACGTTCTGCCAAGTAAAAAGTTTGCTTGTCTGACATTGTTATGTCATCATGATTCATGAGCGCTATAACGCTGAATTTAAAAGTAATAATAAAATTACTAACATCCAAAGTTTTCATCTTCAAATTGTAAAGCTCTGATCTTTATAATGACTTAGGTATGGCCGTATACATTACAACCGACACATTTGAACTATACCAACACATTGAATTTTGACAAACTTTCTGAGGTTTATCGGTGGCAAGTTCGATTTCTGTAGCAGCCTCATTTTTTATAATCGCTTATTCTATTTACCTTGTCTAGGGTCAGTGATATTTTAAGCATGTTGCGACGGGAGATCATTTCAAATATGGTCCCATATGTTATAACGCAATTTATAATCATATATATATATGTGTGTGTGTGTGTGTGTGTGTGTGTATACATATATGTATACTCTAGGCAACTTTAGAGAACTTGTCTTTTATACAATAGTGGGAATACAACGTAGGTTTAATTAGAAGAAAACGAATAGGTTAAGCGGGAAAAATGAAAACAAAGAAATTAGAGATAGGATCAGTTAGACAAACCTTACATTTCTCACAGAGGGTTTTGGTCTACTTTGCTAATAAAGCTAGGACAGCTTCAAAACATCACTCTCTTCTCATTGGTAGTGATAGATATATACACAAAACTCACTAGCAGACACATGTGAAAAATGCAGATCCCGGTGCTTCTATGGCAAAACTGACGTGGTATGAGAAATCACTGATTGAATTTCTATCCAGCTTTCGAAATAAAGTAAGAGCCGTTCTATCTTCGAAATAAAATGAATCTTTTACTATCAGTGGTGTTTCCCCTTCTTTTTTATGCATGTTCTCAATCCTAGCTTCACCTCCAACGATAGTAGCTGGTGCCAGGCCAGCATAAGATTGTGAGATTGGCTGACTTATCTTACCTTTGATGGTTTCTTTGTCTCCTCTTTTTCAGGTAATTGAATGATTCAAAATGATATTCAGACAAACGAGCTCATTATTCGTATTATTTTGTTCTAATAATGTTCTGACAGATCCGAAACATTGTGGGAACAGCAAAAAATTACAGAAAATATGAGTTGAATTGTCCGGAAAACTATTTGAATTATAATGATTCTTTTCAGAATCATTGGCAATAATTGAGCGATTGTTAACAAGTTATTCTAGAAAAAGCATTTGCTGACAAAGCAAGTATTGTACGGCTTGTTCAACACGTTTTTTCTTCTCTTCCAGTCATTTTTTCCCCTGAGCATTGATATTAATCAAGCAGAACATAGCAAGGCACAATTGCTTACACAGACTTGATGTAACGAAGCAACCAGTTGGGATTGGGGGAGGGGCTTGTAATGTGTAACTGTTTCATTCACAATGGACAAGATGACAATGCAGTTTTTTTTGGGCGGTGGGGCAAAAGAACATCGCATCATTTGGGTCAGCCGGTCCTTTAAAATCTTCTTCCCTGCGTTCCTTACTTTTCCTAAAACTAAATCACCGTTGAAAGGAAGCATATTCCATATTGCGGATGAGATTAAGGGAAACGTGATGAAGTAATCCCGAAAGAGGACTTATCACTCTGGAACCCAGGGATACGTATGATATTTTTAATGAGACTATAGTGCCATTTCTCTAGGTCCCGTTATCGTTTAGTGTCTGGAATATATCCAGACATACCTCATACGTACATGTAAATGTATTTGCGTGCAGTTGTTGTTATGATACGAGAGAAAGCAGAAAAGTGATGTAAATTATGCAAAGGATAAAAAATGTGTGCAGATTCATTCAATTATTTTCTAAGCTTAAATTAATCAGATTCAAATCTGCAATCGTAGGATATTTGATATGATTCGAACACACTCAAATGATCTGCGTGATAAGCTTCTAACATTATTCCATAAAAAGTGTAGGATATATATATGTATATATATTAATATATATATATATATATATATATATATATATATATATATATATATATATATATATATATATATTTATCTTTTATCTGATATATTTAAAAAAAAAACGTATCCTCTTTCAAAAGGTTTCGTCTCTTCTCACTGTATTTTAATAAGGTTTCCCGCATACTATACGAAAGTATATGGAATTGTACAAAAGTTTTACTATCATATTTAATAGACTTTGCTTTTTATCTTTAATAACAGATTTTGAATCTTTTTAAATATTTTTTCTCCAGTTCGTTATAATCCCACACTATTAGCTGACAATTTTATTTTTGTAATAGATTCTTCTCTTTTTTTTTTCTCTATTAAATAACCGCAGGTGTTTCCACTCTGGAGTTAAGTCAGTTAGACATACAGTGTGGGGAAATAAATATTCCTACGCTTGCAAAATAATTATTGAATGTAATTCCGATGTTCACATTCACTTTAAAGCTCCACCGGCAATGTATTTTGATATGAAATTAACAATTACGAAAAAAAAAAAATCCAAAAATTTCAATGCATGACAAAATATAAACAAAAGTAACAGTGACAATAAGTATTCGGACTTTAATAAGAAAAATGATCTTAAATATTCGATGTTATTTAAGACGGAATGCAGGTGTGGGCTTTTCTGAGCAAGTATAACGATCTATGGAATGTTCCAGCAATATTTCACTAAGGTATGATACCGTCAAAGTTCTCATTCATTACTTTACCTTCTTACAACAAAACTGTCATAGTTAAAGTGAAGCAGATCTCAACCGAACAAAAGAATGACATAATTAAGCAATATTGCTAAGATTGTAATTACAATGAGACCGTTAACAATGCAGTTTATAAAACCATACTGTTGTCAGTCTTATTATAATTGAGGTCATATATATATATATATATATATATATATATATATATATATATATATATATATATATATATATATATATATATATATATGTATGTGTGTGTGTGTGTGTGTGTGTGTGTGCGTGTGGGTGTGCGTGTGGGTGTTTAATAAACACTTAAATAAATAATTGGGAGAATCAGATTTGGTGAATAGACGTTTATCCACGGATAGAACGATTTAAGGAAATGGGGCTGCTCTTTAGTTGTTAATTCTATTAACGTTGTTCATGCTGAGTAATAGATTAACCATGTAATGCCGGGGATTATTTCAAATAAGTTTCCATGTTATAAACCGCAATTTATAATCATACTGTCGGATATATACATTTCCTAATACACACACACATACACATATACACACACACACACATACATATATATATAGATATATGTATAATTATTTATCAGCATATGTAATTGAATTTGTGAAATATGTGTTAGAGATGTGTCATTTATAATATATATATGTTTTATTTAAAGATTTATACATACATGTATGTACATATATGTATGCGGTGTGCATTTCAAACGTACTTGATCAAAATGCACAGGGCTCAATATTTAAGTAAATAATTTAATCAATAAAATAGAGCGTACAAAATGCGTTTGAATAATAGATCTTGTTATTCAAAATATATATCCGATTTGAAAATGTCAACCAAATAAGGGACTATGTGTATATTTCATCGTTTAACAAGTTTAATTATGGATATATATATTCAAAAACCCATGTATAACATCGATGCAAAACAAAATATTGTTTCAACTAATATGTCTTCATCATTATCACATTCTGTCGGACATAGATTGTCCATCTAATGATACACATACTGTCAGCATAGGAAACACTCACACACATATAAAAATTAATAGATACACTCACACGCATATACATATTTATACTTACGATCATAAAAAAGAGGAGTGATATTTATGTGCTTTTTCTTGAACTTCTGCCAGAGCGTCTTTAGCTCAGTTAGTAAAAACAGAAGTGTATATAGGCTGCTTCCCAGTTGACGCAAGTTTGAGATTCACAAGTCACTCATACCTCTTTTCATTTACGCTATTTAGGACTGTTCGATTTGTAACTTGATACCACCGGCACACACACATATTTACTTATATATATATATATATATATATATATATATATATATATATATGATAAAAATTAGGAATGCAATGTAATATAATGACTTTAAAAATTAAGTTGATTTTGAGTAGAGCTTAAAGTATAATTGAGTGGGGATTCTCCACATAAATAGCTGTTTGGGCTCCTTCAGGTGATGGATGTATTTGTTTAGTGAATCCTTACTCGATTATGTATATATATATATATATATATATATATATATATATATATATATATATATATATATATATATATATATATATGTGTGTGTGTGTGTGTGTGTGTGTGTGTGTGTGTGTGTGGGTGTGTGGATGGATGGATCAGTAATTTACACTACCTGACATTGAATTTCTACTATATAAAGGGATTATTGTTGGCCACTGCATTTTATGGAGAGGATATTATGTTAAAGATATTTTGTTAGTAAAATAAATGCTCATTTAACATCATCATCGATGTAACTTTAAACATACCATACTGTTTATAAGTATTTTGACTTGCAAACTGAAAATTTGCATGTATTGCTTGATTTTGAGAGTCCAAGACTGGGATTTAAATTCAATTACAATCAGCATGATATGCATTTATTTCGTAACACTTTTGAACCAAGTACTCTTTTGTCAAGCTGAGATTTTGTTCACGATCGATCAAGGAGATTGGAAAGGATAACTGACATTGCTATTCGGGAGATTTGCAAAACCAGAGAGAGAAATAGCTTTCAACTCGACGAATACACATTGGAAAGAATGCAACCAGGGGCAAGACACACGTTAAAAAAAATTATTAGGTGTGGTCCTATATTTCATGGCGTCACACTTTGTTTACTAATCAACTATATTTGCATTGTGTAGCATGAATTCGGAGGTGAATTAGGAAATGAATAACCAATTCTGGCAGGTATTTGCAATCACTCTAGAAAAAAAGTACCCTTTTTATCCCTGATGTCAAAATTGTACAACTGTTTCCTTTGGGTCTCTTTGCTTGTTTGATCATAAATCGACGGTGTTAATGTTTTGCAATATTCGTTTGGTACAAAACAAATCCTAAAACTAACAAAATAATGTCAGCTTTCGAACAGAAATGATGGAATAGTTTGTGATATTTTTTGGACAAACAATTCCGAATTATCGGTCTTGGACAATCCCTGATTTCAGTTTTTCCATGTACAATATGATATGCGTTGTAAACGTTTTGTTTGACCTTGCCATTCTATTTCAACTTCAATTCCTCCATTGGTAATTGGTTAGCAGTGGTTTGCATAATTCATCCGACGTGTAATTAGGCACGGTAATTATGAATCCACCACCGGAGTCGAAAGGCATATAGACAGCTATCCTATGGTAGCAAAAGTTCAGTTTGCAAATTTGAGATGAAAGAAAATCCTAGTTCAAATCTCATTATGTTTGACAATGATTCATCGAATAAAAACGAAGTGAACTTTGCGAAGATCCCATAGAATCTGCCTATGAGGCTGTGTCTAAGGTGGACGTGTGGTCAACCCCTGCATGACGTTCATTTAAAAAAAATCTATTCACATGACTTGAGGACACTCGATGTGCTACTGAGTAAAATCAGTACCGAGCAATAATTTCCTTGTAAAATGTCATATCCTGTTGGATGTAAATTATCGATTCACTGTTATTTCACACACACACACACACACACACACACACACCCACACACACGTATATATATATTTTTGTATATATATATATATATGTGTATATATATATATATACATATATGCATATATATATATATATATATATATACACATATATATATATACACACACACACATATATATATATATATATATATATATATATATATATAGAGAGAGAGAGAGAGAGAGAGAAAGAGAGAGAAATAGAACTTGCCATAGGAATGGTTCATCCCAAAATCTAAAAAATGCCAAAGTTGAGGATCGTGGTCTCAGAGTTTTTACTACTAGAGAACACACTGGCTTAATTGCTTTCGGGGAATGGGAAATCTGGATAAATGATGTATCAGACGTCGGAGAGGACCTAGATCAAGCATAATACATAATATGGCCTTCTAGATGATTTACTCGAAGATTGTGAGCAAAAGAAACTTATGTATTTCATCCTGAAAAGTGTTATAGATTAAAAAGTGTCAATAATAGACCGAATAACTATTAGATATCAACGACAAAGACGTCTTAAATGACACAGAAAATAATCGAATTTCGTGCAGATAACTGAGATCAACATAAATACTCGTAAACTAGATTTAGTCATTGGAGCACACACAAGCAGGTATACGTACAGGTATAACTTGGATATGGTGGTTAATTAATTCCAAAATAATTGTACTTGTCAGACGGCAATGGTCTTGAGTTTTTTTTCAAGATGTTTCTTTTCAGCTCATACTTAATTGCATAAATTTGTAAGTCAATGCTGTAATTGTTCTGCGTTCGAACCCGCACTTATCAAAACACTATTCAAGATAGTATTGTATATATAAATGTATATGCACATTTGTGCTCTTCTCTCATGTATTGATCTATATATATGTATTCATGTGTATAGTCTATCTTATCTTTATGTTTGCATGAGTAGTTGAGTGATCTTTTGAGTATATATGTGCGTATATATAATTATACTTTCATGTGTTCTCTATTCTCTTGATTAATATATATGTCTATAGCCACACTTAAAAGATGTAATACTTTGAAAGCCGTCTGTGGATGACACAATAACTAATGCTCCTCTATTCAGGGTTGAGCACTCAACCCATCCATTATAAGCTGATGCAATGCTCTTCCATAGGAATAGAGCCCTCTGGTGGATGGGGGATTTATGTGTAAATAATATATCGCATAAATTCAGCCCTACTGACTGTCCAGTTCCGTTGCTCTGGCGTAGGATATCGGTCTCCGGATCTGAAGCGAAGTTTTCAATCCTGCCTCGCAGTACTGGATGGGTTAATGGAAAGTCTATAGCCACACTGAAGAGATGTAATACATCGAAACAGTTGTCTGTGGATGACACAATAACACTATATATATATATATATATATATATATATATATATATATTCATCATACCTGAAGCAGTTCAATACTGAGTTAGTTGTGTCATCCTACATAATCCTTAGCGAGTAAATATTCTGTCCGGTGTTGACTGTTTTTAGTTTGTTTGTTTCTATTTCAACCGTTGAGCTATAAACTAATATTTTAATGTTACTGCCAGTACAAGAATTCATAACAATATGTTTGATTGCCGTGCTGTTTTTAAGATGAGATTAAACAATGTTTACATTAGGAGAGGATACTGTGAGCCATCTCTATATATCTACATGTATTTATATCACCACTTTATGAAGCACTATCCAAATGCAAAAAACAATGACAAATGGAGTTGACAGAATATCATAAAAGTGTCCGTGCAATATTGCACAAACACGCACACACACACATGCAAAAGGATATAAACGTACGTAGACAAATGAAAATACCAATCATTGACAGAGTCACTATACAAAACACAGGCTCGCAGGAAGCAAACAAAAAGAAATTATATATCAATCCACATTCCACACTTCCTGGGGGTCAACGCACAAATATCGCATATTCCATTTGACGTCTAACTGAGCATAGACCATATCTCCAGTTGTCCTTCTCCGAACCACATCCTGAGCCTATAATCCTCCCCCTTCCTCCTTACCAACAACCAATTCTGTATTCGTTATTCACCGTTTTGTTCAGTATCTGAACATGTGGGAACTGCATTTACTACATTTTTTCATAGCATAAGTGATTCTAAAGATGCAAATGGAACTCAGTGAAATGCATCGAGCTTTATAAGGTTCGATGCATTTCACCGAGTCCCATCGATGTCGTTCACCGAATACCTTACTATGATAATAATTCATCTTTTTGAGACATAAATTACCAAATATCCACACAAGACACACATATATGTGTGTGTGTATATACTTTATGAATAGTAGTTAACTTACTGATTTTTTACTGATATTATACAATAAATGCTCTGACTAAATGTTGGACGGGGCTTCTGGGTTCCCAAATATCTGGCTAGAGTCATAAGTGGAGGAGAACTATTTTACACTTCCGATACTTTCAGTCTTTTTTTACCTCTGAAATATTTTACCCGGCGTAGATGAGTACTTTAGTTATATATATATATATATATATATATATATATATATATATATATATATATATATATATATATATATATAATTGCACATGTGCGTGTGCACGTATGTATTATGTACGTATTGCATATACGTATATCCACATGTGACGAATATTTCCAAGTTTGCTGCTTTATATCTTTGTAAGCATCTATTTAACAGAATAACTTTACGTTCTATAGACTCCTGGTGACTTTTGAGGCTCAATACAGAGTCAAGTCAATTTTGGCACTTCAAAATCGAATGGAGATGGCTGAAGGATTACAAAATTGTATACAAGGGAAACTGAGCTGCTAGATTAGAATATCATTGGAAGTTTTGATCTCTGGTTAATCCTATGGCTCAATTTAAGTTCAGGTCGATATCGGTTTTATCAAATCTCAGAGATATGACTGCACCGTGAGGGCTATAAATAGGATAGGGGTTCAGGGTCAATGGGACTGGCCTCTGAGATGCTTACACGTCAATTTTGAGTCAAAACTACTTCATCAGCCCTAATTTTTAAGTTTATATTTTAACGTACAACATTTTTACAACAACAACAACGAAAAAAAACTTGTTGCTGGCGATATTGGTTCAGTGGTTGGAGTCCCACAACATGGAATCGCCGTTCAATATCCAACGGAGAAAATAATTTTTTTCTTTAATTTTATATGCTTTCACTTTATGAGACCTTCCAACTTTCCGAAGACTTGTCAGTTGTGAGGTTATTCTTTAAAAGTGAGTTTCTATTTACAATGGAACTATTAAGCCGAACCCTTACTTCTTGTTCGTCATAGGAAATCTACAAATGTGATTTGCTCAAGCCATCTTGGCCGAATCTTGTTTTAAGAATCTAACCCTAACGTGACAAGAAATCATTTTTTCCTTCGATCAAAAGCCTATCTCCACCTTTGACCATAATTCCAACGTAAACGTTCCCCAAAAAATGATTGGGTACAATTTAAATCCGATAGTCGGTTTTGAAAGATGAGAACATGAATTTTGTTTTTAGAAAAATCAATTTCATCCACAACCTCACCTTATTTGAGTTCAGGAAATATCTGTTGTTCAGAGTTGATAGAGATATATTTTCCCTGGGCAACGCCAAGTACACCATCAACTATATATATATATATATATATATATATATATATATATATATATATATATATATATATATATATATATATATATATGTATGTAAGTGTGTGTGTATATATATACATATATATATATGTATATATATATATACATATATATATATATATATATATACATACATATATAGATATATATATATATATATGTATGTGTGTGTGTGTGTGTGTGTGTGTGTGAGTGCATGTGTGTGAGTAAAAGGGAGAAGTCTAACAGCGACCCGGAAACCTGAAAAGAACAAACGGTTTGATCACAGACTCTGATGTCAAACCATTTTGACTGCTGCAGAACTATTTGAAGAACGTAGCAATACGTAGGAACAAAGGAAAATGATGAAAGATCAATCCAGCTCAAAGAAACAAAAGGCCATGAAGCGAGACTAACCGACTGTTCTATACCATGTGTACGACTAAATTCGAAGACGTACTGTATTACGTAAAAACCGTTTGCATTTCCAATCTAATTAGACTTTTTTTATCAGTACTGTGCATTTTATCCTCTCATCTCTTGCTCTTAAAAATAAATCGGTAAAATTACTCCAAATCATGTTTGCTTTGACTTGATTAGCTCTGCTTATAGATTATAACATACCACACATTTGTTAAAAATCTCCATTCATTTCAAAATATAATCTTAATGCAACCTGCGCTACACTTGGACATTTTAATAATTCAGTTTTAGAAACCCGAAATTCATTTGATAAATCATTCATAGCAGCAGTATTCAAAATGTGTTCTGCGGAAGCCTGGATGTCCAAGAAAACTTTACATGAAGCAAATTGACATGTTTATTTCCCTCCAGGAAGCTTCGTTTTTTCTTTTCTGATTTGAGTGTATATTTTCTGTTTTGCTTTATACATATTTAGTTAATTCCACGAACAAGGCTAAAATCCAATAGACACACTCACACACACACACACACACACACACACACATATATATATATATATATATATATATATATATATATATATATATATATATATATATGAATACATATATATTTATATACAAAAGAAAAGTTGTCTCTTGAAGAGGTTCCCTGCAAAATTTTATTATGGAAAAGGGTTCCCTGAATAATCAAAAAATGAGGAGTCTTATACCATTACGATTAATCCCATATTGTTTTTTGTGAATTATCCGTTTTTTATATCCTCTGCATAACATAACATATCTAAATCTGACCGACAGTGTAACTTTTGGACTTATATTCTATCACAGTGGAATCAAGTAGTTTTTTTTCTTGCATAGTTGTTAAAGAGATATTCGAATGCTAATTTAAGCATTTATTTAAAAATTGCATTTTCTCCTGGTCTTGTCATTATCAGTGGACCGTAAACCGATATTAATTATGGGAGTGATTTAATGATGAAGACACCAACTCAGTTCATCTATGTCAATCAAGTGTTAACCTGGACGGCAAATAATCAGGTATGGCGTTTGACAATTAGTTCTTCTTTAAACAACAGGTCTGGGGCCAGAAAAGCTTGGCAGAACCGACCTCTCCCCTGCATAGTTTTAATTATGACTCATCAAATCATAATTTCTCGTCCTCGTATGAAGTATCACGTAATTTGTGACGATTTCTATTAATTTTCTTCATTTTGATTCTTTAATATTCACTGAAAGCAAAAAATGAAAACAAATCTCATTTAGTCGTTATCATGTCAACCGTTACTTGTATCGGAACGGTATCAAAGAACACTAATTTTTCTTTAATTACTCAAACAGAGATTTTTTATTGGAAATTCATTGTGTGATTCCATTGTGGGGTTTTTTCCTGCCAAATTAAAGGAATCAGTGTCCAGCGATTGTCCCTTCCTTAACTTTCTACGCCCTAATCTAATAAATGTGTGATACGGATGCTGTAACATTACGCCAGATGGACCAACAGGCTGAATTCATCTTAAGGTTTGTGCAGGGTAATTCATTTGTCTCCAACGGATTTGCTTTTTGTTTTCTTAAGCTCATTGATTGAGATGTTTGCAGTAAAGATATCTTTCATTATTAAAATTGGAAAAACAAAACAAAACAAAACAACAGACATGTAATGGATTTTTCAATAATAATAGGATGACCATTCAGTGTGATAGCTCTGGAATTATTCTCAAAACGGGCTTTGTTATTCGAGCGACACTCAACATATTTAGAACCAAAAGGCACCAATTAACGTTTCAACCATCTAAAAATTCATCTATGAATCGCTGTAAAACATCAATGCACCGTTGGTCTTGAGCCGACCACTAAATTACTGTTTTTACCGTTTAACCACGATGATATTTAGTTTTCTGAGTCATTGATAAAACATGCTTTAAAGAAAGTGCACTGGATATTCTGGAGTTATTATGATTAAAAAATTCGAATGTTTTTTTCAATTTTTTTGGATTAATTCAGATTAAGTATTTTACTTCGTCTTATCATAGTTTGACTGTTAGAGGCAAGAGACCGGAAATAATAGAATAGCCTCTTACCAGAATTGTACTTGTATCTCACAATTCCCTCAAAAAGCATTCTTCATGGATATCACCTAAACCAATTCAGTAAGGGGCGTGTCAGTTATCGAGAAGAGTACAGTGTGCAATCCTTCTTCTACACTTCTCCCACGTATTCTGTAAGATGTATTTGTTATAATATCTAGGAATAGTAATAATTTTTTCAATTATTAAATTAAGAGTATCAAGCTATGATGTTTTGGAAAAACAACAAGAATGATAAGATAAAGTAAGACTAGTAATAAAATACTGACGATAATGGAGAATATATCATCCCAAGGTATTGTGACAAAAAGCAGATAAAAAGATAGGGCAAAAATAGTTCTAAATCACTAGTATGAAAAAAAAAAAAACAACAAAAAAAAACAAACGATAACAAACGGTAGTAAAAGTAATGGAAATGTATAGAACTAGAGTATTGTCATGAAAATAATAACATTGAATAAAACTTGTGATAGAATAGTAGTTATGAAGGAGAATGTATTAATTGAAAGTGTTGCAACAAAGGGAGGCAATAGGCGCACTATGAACTGTCTTAAAGACACTGAGGGCGAAACTGGAGGAGCTCGGGATAAAAGGGCTGAAGACCTGAGGAGACTTACTGTCACTCAGCCTTCAGCGATGACCACTGGGCGACTGGTGTGATACTGTGAAGCACAGCATTGCTGTGGTCTACGAGAATGTGGGAAGGCGGGCTGAAGATCTGAGGAGACTTACAGTCACAACCTACAGCGATGACCACCGGGTGACTGGTGTGATACTGTGAAGTACATCATTGCAGTGGTCTATGAGGATGTGGAAAGGAGGGCTGGAGACTCGAGGAGACTTGCTGTCACTCAACCTACAGCGGTAACCATCAGCAACTGGTGTAAAATTGCAATCAT
>OY735201.1:41130464-41225464 GCA_963457665.1 Thysanoteuthis rhombus
TGGATTCTTTAGAAAACCACCAGAGCTTAATCATCACTAGGGAGATTCATATATGCATGACCCCTGTCAAGGTTATAACAGCTTTTCTTTCACTGTTATTAATAGATGAGAGATCGAAGTTGCTACGGAAGACTAGTTTGCTGAAATGCTCACTCGTCCGCATAAATCTCCGCCGAATATTATGAGTAAGACAAGATTTTTTTGTTACTGTATCTGGCGATGTGACCCAGCGCTAAAATGTGCATAATCCATTCAAGCTGCCTAAACGGGAATTCGAAACTGATTTGCTGATTTGATTTTCCCAGTTAATAGGATGTATATATATTCTCGCCTCGGTCATGGTTGACAATGATTGTAACAGTTTTTTTTTCATTCTTACTACTCCGTGGGCGGGTGAGGTAGTGATCGGAGAGTACTTAGCCTGAATGCCTACTCACCTGCTGTTTTCTCCGTGAATCATTGTGGCATCCCAGAGACATATGAATATGAAATATAGCATTTATCATTTTACAGCCTTGCACACCTAAACAATAAAATATCTTGCAATATTGACAAGTTGTTTTTTTATCCCATTACCATATTGAATCTAGTGCGAATTCGCCGGTTGTTGCAAGACATTTTACACGGTTAGTAGAGATTTGGGATCGGTGAAGAAAGGATAAACTTTCTTAAAATGATTAATTTTTTAACAAGGAATTACTTGTGATTTCCCTGTAGAACCATTACGCTTACTTTGGTGTCAGAATAAAAAAGTTAGTGATAAATGATAGTGATTCTGTTGAAATGTATTAGACGGAAAATGAACTAATATATTCATTCATCAGACGTGTTAAAGAATGATATTTAAAAAGTATCGATTTTAAAATAAGCTTATTTGTAACATGTTTTCCTACTTATATGTGGAGTGTAAATTTTCGGAATGATTATAGTCTTTTTGATACTATATTTGAAGAGATGTGTCCTCTTCGTAATGCGCTTGGTGAGATGAAGATAACAAAAACTTCAGCTGATATGTATTGGTTGCTCAATAATCTCTCGCTGTGTGTCGGCTTTGTAGTGAAGGTAATTGAATGATTCTATGGTCTACAATATTTGACTAAGTTGATAATAATCGAATGATCAATCATGTTAAACTGTTTTTACTTTTTCTGCAAGATGTTGTGAACAAGTAGTTGGGTATACAATACCTTCGTGGTTCTCTCAAAATGTAACCTCTCCTGCAGAACATGTACTAAAATTGGAATGATATGGAGACTATCAAATGGCACTTGGGCGACACTTTAATCCATGAAGTGTTATATGTTTTTCGACCGTAACAACAACAACAAACACAACAACGACAACAACAACAACAACAACCTTCACCAATTTTAAGAGAGTATTCACTTCACTGTTGGTCTGTCCTGTCATGTTGAACAAAGCAGGTGTATAAAATCCAATTCCCTACTGCAAATTAAAAACACGACCACGTGATCTCTTTTACCCTGAGCCGAGCAAAAAGATCTTACATGTTAACGAAAATTTATTGTAGGAATACGCTAGGTCTTATTTCTTTCTGATAAATGGATACATTTATAAAATTGAAATTTCATTCTTGATGATTTAAAATCACCAACTTGTGAATGCAGGCAGCTCTGGTACTGTTTGGACCAAAGTGAAAAATTTCTTCGGAAATTTGAGTTAGAAATACAGAAATGCTGATTTCGTTCTAATGAGTAGATACAGTAAGGTATTTTCCATGTTCCTAAAACATGTTCCCATACAACTTGTGCCGTATGATAAAGCGCATATGTATATATATATATATATATATATATATATATATATATATATATATATATATATATATATATATATATGCGTGTGTGTGTGTGTGTTTGTGTGTGTGTGTGTGTGTGTTTTAGCTATATATACTTATATGTATATATATGAACATATGTATACATGCATGGATATGTATATGTTTGTTTACATAAATGTATATATGTATATATATGTATGTATATATGTATATGTAAGAATATATACATACATACATACATACATACATATATATATATATATATATATATACATATATGTATATAAGCAAATGTTTTCTATAAGTTACTATCAAATAAAATTCAACAATCAAAAAACATTACTGTATGATAACATCATCATACAATAAATTTTGTTGTTTGATAAAGTGATTAGAAGATTCTGTATAACAAAAATCGTCATCAGTATTTTAAATTTGTATTAAACTAATGATTGTATTATAAAGATAGATGACAAATCAATGAAAATAGTGATTATTATCCTAAAATGCCATATCATGAATCATTGGTTTTAATTTGAATTTTCCAATATGGCAGGATTCAGAGGGCATTTCTCACTTTTGTTTTAGTAGATTATTTTTGTCCTTAGAAAATAGAATGTTTGATTGAAGTCCACTCATAAAGACTCTTATACACAAATAATGATCTTAGCTCAGTTTTTTCTTGATGTGACATCTGTTCAAAAACTTTTGATGAAGCACTTTTGACCGTTCGGTCGTCCGTATTCAAGAACCAAGACCTTAACGTTTGTGCACAAATGTTTTTGTACATTTTCAGTTTTTTTTTAATATTTTTTTTTTAAATATTTTTTGATATGCATATCTGCCTTATGGTCTATATATATTATACCTGAGGTCTTTACATTTTTCAATAAATAGCATGGTATAGTTGAGTTCAAAAGATGCACTTATTGATGGGCTCCCATGTACTGTAGTCACATCACAAAATAAGTTGCAAAAATATAAAAATAGATTTATATATATATATATATATACGTACGTACACACACACACACACACACATATATATATATATATATATATATATATATATATATATATATATATATATATATATAGCAATAAACATTGAAAAAACTTTTTCAGTTTTTTTTATCACCTAGTCATTTATTTCTCAATATCTGTCAATGAAATTTATGTAATTTTTTCAGTGTTTTTCTCTTTACTTCGTTATAATGGTACAATGTGTAAACAGAGTTAAGATCATTTGTTTACCATGTAACTGTTTTGGGGATTTAGAAAAACAAAACTGTTATATTTACATGGCGTCCAAACAGTGTTGATTAAACACCAACTATTTCTTTTATGAAGTAGTTGATATCATACACGAAGTTTGTCATTCCACGTTGGGTATTATGTGTATTTTACATTGATATTATTTCATACCATATATTAATTTTTGAAACAGGGATTACTCACATACTTCACCAATATTACAGAAAATTAACGATGAGGGACCTGTAAGAATAACAACAGACATGCCTTGTTGTTTGTGTCATTTCTATTAAATGTTCGTTCATATGAATATGAAATTTGTAGTGTCGATTTTGACACAATACTGCATGCAAACCAACTAACTATATCATCTTTATGAATTCTAATTGCACAGAAAAACGTTTTCAAATTGATTCTCTACCAATATATTCAACCTATAAATTTGGTATTTTTTCCACTAACCATAAATTCAATTTTTCCACTCATACACACACACACACACACACACATATATATATATATACATATATATATATATATATATATATATATATATATATATATATATATATATATATATATATATATATATATATATATATATACGCAATGGGGCAATTCGTTATCGTAATTTATTACTTCTCCAGAATGTAGAAATATAGCTCTGGAGTATTTTGTCTCAAAGATTGGTCATTTGGGACTTATTTGTACTTTGAAATGATTAGTTACTACTTACGATGAGTTTCATTCATGGCATGGCTTTACCTATAATGAGTGGTAGGATTATCAAGTGGTGTCTGGCTCTGTTCTAATTGATAGTGATACCATAGACCGTCTTGGAGAATAAAATCAATAACCGTTCTGCCGTTACTCATGTACAGTACAAGTAGAAATCAAATGAATAGTTTTGGGAAGATGTCCAACGTTTGAGATTGGGTTTTGCATATTTCATGGAATAAGTATTTCTCCGTGGCGACAATGAAACGCAATGTTTATTTTTCGTTTACCATATGTAATCAGAAGCGTCAAATATAAATCCTTTACACCTATTGGATCAGTGGTTCTCGACCTTTTTTCCCCTTTGCCTTTTGCGGCAGCTAAAACTAGTGCAATTAATTTTATAGCGAAAACATTATCTCAATCATGTGGCAAACATAATCATACATCGTTTGTTTGCACATATGTATTATTGAATTCTAGTCCTTATACTTACATATACCCTTTTCAACATAATCATCATTCGCTTTTTAGCGTCCCTAGTTGGACATACACCTTCCTCAAGATTCACCAAACCCCTCCGTCATGAGCATTACAGAGCGAATACTTTCTGAACTTGTGTAGTCTGTCACACCATACTTGATGATCCACATTTTGAGTCGTGATGTCCAGTGGTTGTCCGACATTCATGCAACATGACCTGCTCATTACCATTTGAGTTTTCTTATGGTTTCTATGATATCCCTAATTCCTGTTTTTCTCTAATGTATGGCGCCGTTTTGTGATTGCTTCATGTGATATTGAGCATGATTCTCTCTTGTGTACTTTGCATAGTTTCCTGTTTGAGGGTTAATACTTTGGCTAGGTTCCATGATTCAGCTCTATACGTGACTGTCGGGAACATTCATTGGTGGTATACCCTTACATTTTTTCTTTGGGGGGGGTGCAATTTTTTTTTTGTTCTTGAAGGTTGCTCTATCGAAAGCTTGACAACTTAGTGATTCTTTGCTTTATTTTTCTCCGTTCAAGGATTTCATGGAGATTTGTTATCCCGGGTGAATGTAGTGGTCTACTTTCTTCAGCTCTGCATTTTCTAATTGTACCGTTGTATCGTAGTTTTGCTTTCTTCATTCAGATCGTCGTTCACTTCTTCGCATTCTTTGGAGACTATGAAGGTTTTCAAGAAGCGAATTTGGTGTTTAAAAGGAATAATGATAATAATAATAATAATAATGATAATAATAATAATAATGATAATAATAATAAAAACAACAATAATAATAACAACAATAATAATAGTAATAATAATAATAGTAATAATAATAATATGCAAAACTGATGCATTTTCATGTGAATATTCAGATGGTACCCTTGTTTATGACTTGGCCAATATCTTTCCAATTCAAACGTGGGTAAGAAAGTAGCCGCCTGGGAATAGCAATCGTTGCCCGGCCTCACTACAAACTGAAATGTGGACTTTTACAAAGTCAAGATTTAGAATAAATAAGTAGGACGTATGACCTTATTAGATATGCGTAATTAGCCAAAAGACCAAGCTTAGAGCTACAGGTATTGAGTATGTTGATAGGTAGTGAGGGACAAACACTTTTCCACACATAGATGTAGCATATACCCATATGGCTTCTCCTGGTTAGAGTATACTCTAGGTGCTAAGAGCCGGTGGGGTTATGAGGTTATTTCTGAACCTTATCAGTCCTAACCAAACCACCGTGTCTGGCACTGTCTTAAAGAACCAAAAAACAAAAAACAAAAAAAACAATCATGACAGTACAACCAAATCAATTTACCCCCCAAAATTGGACACTGATCCAAGATTTGTGTGTCATAACAGGCAGGTGCTCCCTTGTTAGCCACCAGGAAGAACCCCGTCTTCACCCCGGCTCGTGTATCCTTAATGGCCTACAAGAGGGACACAGTCGTTACCCGGCTACTGTTGGCCGAAACGCCAACTCATACCCCACTAACTACACCAAGAAAAGGCACAGGCACCATTGAGTGGCTGTTAACCAGCATAAGAAGAGGAAATGGTCAAAAGAGGAGAAATGGTTAGTTATGTATTGCTACTTCAAAAGCAAACCATCACAGGGGTGTTATAAGGAATGCATACTCAAAATATGGAAGGAAAAATCTGCAAAGGAGGTATCAAGCCAGTGCCTGGCTGACCAAGTAAATCAAACTCTGAAAATCAAATGGCTCTCCAAGGCTGAACTACAAGAGATCCACAATGAAATAGAGGAGGAAAAAGATGACTTGCCCGAAGAAAAACCCTCCAGCACAACCAACATAAATGACAAAACTGAAAGAAACTCAAACATAAACAAAATCCCTGAAAAAAAGCACATACCAGAGAGAGACAACGACATCCTGAACGAAGGAAGAGAAAACTTAGATGCTAACTCTAAAAGAAATCATGATAGAAGTGAAAACAACGCTCGCAACTCTCAGAGACAAGGATGGAATGAAACTCAGAGAAACAACCGAACATGTCAATTGCATCCTAAGGCATACCGAAATCAACAGCCCATTGGAGCTCAACATCATAATCTACACAGGAGTGAAAACAGTCACAGAACTTTTCAAAACACTAGAAATAACCCAAATAATGATAGGTAGGGAAAAAACCCAACTAGGAAAGAAAATTAGAAAGACAGATATCACAACTCCAGAGAGATGAAGTACTACTGAGAAATGCACCATATGATCAGACCACGAATAAGACTTTGGGACAAAGACAAGATAACTGAAAAAGAAATCCCTGTGGCAGAGGAGACTAGTTAAGGAGGCAAGGCTGAAGAGATAAGTGCA
This sequence comes from Thysanoteuthis rhombus, assembly GCA_963457665.1. Classification (NCBI taxonomy): domain Eukaryota; kingdom Metazoa; phylum Mollusca; class Cephalopoda; order Oegopsida; family Thysanoteuthidae; genus Thysanoteuthis; species Thysanoteuthis major. Next base: position 41,137,063 of record OY735201.1, read on the forward strand.
AAGGACTGCCCAATACACACAAAACTGCACACTCTATAACAACGGGAGAAAGTTTTACCAAGATCTGAACATAGAAAGAAGAACATAGAGCCGGGTGCCACAGAGACCAAGAACTACTGGAACAGCATTTGAGGACATCCGTGTTATCAAAGCACAGTTGTCAGTCAGAAGACAGCTGTTCAGCATATCAGAGTTAGAGATAGAGGGTGATAGCACAATCCCACCCTTCCGTGAGGTCGAATGTGATCAGAGAAAACAGCTACGTTGTTTTGATAAAGAAGAAATTTCATCCCTTTTTTTCTTTTACGTATCTTTCTCTCTCTATTCTACACTCGAATAAAACGAGAATGCTCAATCACAAATCCGATTTGAACTTTTGACATTCATAGCACTAACACCATCTAGGGACGTGCTGGGTAGCTGTGAGACCCTGCACATTGTCAGAGCGCCCTCTATTCGCTACTGGTGGACATGTTGATTAATCGAGAGATCATCTTCCAGATAAACCTTTTTATGTGTGATATAACTGAATCAGCATAAACTGAAAACAATTTCTTCTATTCTTCCTGTAACTTTTAACTTATATACTAAGTCCTGGAGCAGTATTTATGAAATAATTCAACAGAGCCAAAGAATGTTGAGAAAAGCTCACTTACAAAGGATATCCAAATTCACAATTGTTGTCTTAGAGCTGATTCAGCAGGAGGGGATATGGGAACAAGCAAGGGTGTCATCAGACTAAAATGATTTACAAAAAAATCAAGTTTAAATAGATACGAAGAAAATTTTTATGAATAATTCAAAGGAGTCAAAGAAGAGTGAAAGCGTTGACACAAAGAAGTTTCAAAACTCATAGACACAACTATTATCTAATTCCCGAAAGAGAACACACATCACATGAATTTTTGCAACATTTGCTTACCTAATATATATAATCTGTTCATTAAAAATACTCACAAATAGACTAAGAGGAACTCTAAATGAAAACCAACCGCGCGAACAGACAGGCTTCATGAGTGGCTTTAACAACATACTAGCTACGTGTAATAAACCAATTAATGGAGATGTCATAAGAATACGACAAAACCACTTTGTTTGGCCTTCGTCGATTCCAAGAAAACTTCTGTCTCGGTAGAACATACGGCAGTCATCAATCCAATGTGTAAACAAAGTTCTTACAAGAATTAGATACAGCTTGTTGAAAAACATATACGAAAATGGCACTGCAATAATTGGATTACAAATAGATAAAAACGAGAAAAATATAAGAAAAGAAGTGAGAAAACAGGTTACAATATCCCCCTAAACTATATACAACGAGCCTTGAAAGCGTCCCTGACTGGGAGGAAATGGAAATAGAAATAGACGAAGAATATTTGAGACGATTCAGATTCGTCGATGACGTTTCAATGGCGACAGGAGCATTTGAAAAATTATAGAAAATATTGACTGATCTGAAAAGAGAAAGTAGAAAAGTAGGCTCAATTATGAAGAGACAAAGACAAAAATAATGTTCAGCAATGAAGTCTCCCAAGAAACCATGTGAATATAGGACAAAAATCTTGAAGACGTTGACGAATACATGAATTTACCTAGGACAAATAATGAAGAGAAAAAACACGAAAGCGAAATGAAACGACTCATAATGTTTCGCTATGAGAGAAAACATATTGAAAATTCAACGTGCTTGAAGCGCAAAATATACAATCAATGCATAATACCAGCTTTGGCTTCGGATGCGAAACAAAACGAACTGAAGACCATGCAAAGAGCTATGGAAAGAGAAATGCAGAGAATAACTCTGAGAGACAGGAACAGATAGATCAGAAGAAAGGCTAGAGTGAAGTATATTTTATAAATGCTCGGGCAGCAAAAATAGAGATGGGTCGGACACTGAGCAAGAAGAGATGGCAGTAGATGGAGGAAAGTGCAAATTGATTGGTACCCATGAGGCAGTAAACTCAGTAGGAAAATACCACGCAAGATGGAAGGATGAGATAGAGGGATTTATTGGTAAGTCGTGGCAGAGATTAGCTCAATCGCAGTTGTCATGGTATTCCTACTTTCTACCTTTCTCCCTAATAGCCAAAAAGTGGCGTAAATCGGAGTACAACTGTATTTACTAATATTAGTTTGGTCAGGTGCAAGGTGATAGAAGTGGAGCTCTGAACTTAATTCACTCCCGTTGGTACAGCTGATAAGGTAAAAACCGTTAAGAATTAGAAAAAAATGTAAACGCGTCTGCGCTACTAGATTCTTTCCGTACTATTTCATATGGAAACGTCAACACACGATCTGATCCCTATTGGGATGGCTATCTTGCTTTCCTAATGACTGCCGAAAAAATTTCAATACAAAAAAGACCAGGAAAGAAAAGGATTCTTTACTCATCATCCTGGATACTGTTTTGAAAAGGTGAAAGTCAGTTGCCAACCGTATATTCGGAAATTGTCTTAGTATCTTCGCCACGGACAGAAATCATAGCACCTGTTCCAGTTGAGCAAAGGTAAATAAAATCAACAGTCATGTTCACATTCTTAGGGACCGAAAACAGCTACGTGAGTATCATGTAAGAATACAAACTGAAAAAAAAAGATTTTTTGTCATTGGCTACTTACCATGCCAATAGACAGCAGAAATCAAACCAGTATCGCATGCTGGACTTACAGAGCCAGCACACACTGCAGCAACAATAATACATTCAATAAAGTTTGTTGTCAAGCCTTCGATAATTTACACACGTCATATCCCTATAAAAACCATAGATCAATATTCTGTATTGCCAAACAAATCCAATCAGCCAGACGTTCACGATGAGGACCGATTTGTTGTGCTGTAGTGGATAGACAACAATTATTATCCAGTCGGATGTCACAATCTCTGGTCGTGCTGACGCAGTCTCGAAAGAACAGCACATCACACGGTCCTGATAAGTTGCAATAGCAGCCTGGTACATTCTACAGATATTTTCGTACCAAAACTACGAGAGATCTCTTTCTCCTGAGGTTGACTTATTGAACATGGTGCAATTTAAATAGAGGTATATACACCCCTCAAATCCATTATTTAGTTTTGGAACTTGAACTACTGGCACTTCAATTTGTGTGTCCTCAAAATCAGATTTCGAACTCCATATTCAATGCCTTGGACATCTCTCTAGTCTATTCTGACGCACCATAATGGCTACCCAATAATAAAAAAAATGGTGCCACTGGAACAGCACCATCAGTTCAAATGAAGTTTCAGAAGGATGACTTTACATCCGATTTCCAAAGTATCAGACTTCATCCTCCGAAACATGACTATTTTCCACGCGACGATACTGTCAAGACATTCCTGGAGTCCATATCAAATTAAGACACAACAATTTGACTGGTATTACAGACTTTGTATTTCTATGGCAGCCATTTTGAAATAAAAATGGTCGTCGTAATTTTTGTCTGATCGTATGTACCCAATTATATCAGCGATATCGAGCACAGTGTCGGCCAGAACACGCTCTCCCTAATTTTTTGTTGTTTTTTTTTCTGTTTTTTTCATATATGGAGGAGCATTAGAAATCTACTAGTATGCAGGTTTTACACTTTTTTTTTTCATATTGTGAATAATTCGGATCAAAGTCTCACCTAAGCTACTGTAACAGACATTTTTCCCCTTTGCCTTGAATCTCTTTATCCTCCATAATCCTTCTGATATATTCCCTGTTTAATTTTTGGTTCCAGATTGCACAAAATAATTTACCGCCACCAAAGAAGAGATAATTTCCCAAGACTCAATCAAAATTACTTCACGCCATATTTCATGTTATGGTTGGCTATGAATGACTCCATATTGACGCAATGCATACACAGGCACAGTTGACAAACTGTTTTTACTTCGAGCACTTGTACTTTTGCTACTTAGGAACTTCTCCCCCCCCCTGCTTCAATAGCTTCTACTCCTTGAGATTAAGCGCCTCATATTGAGATCGATCCTTGTAAATTGCTCTAACGCCTCCGTATACCGTTTTACATGTAGACTAACATACGAAAACTGTCAGGAAATATCCTGCTATTTGATATAAATGAAAAAAAAGAAAAGAAAAGAATATCGTTGAAGATGAAAAAGGAGAGAGAAACAGAGAGTTGGACAGTAACGGAGATTACAAATATACGACAAAAACGTAACCTATTATTGACTCGATATATATATATATATATATATATATATATATATATATATATATATATATATGTATATATATATATATATATATATATATATATATATATATATATATATATATATATATATATATATATATATATGATTGTGTGCGCATGTCTTTGTCTGTGAGTGTATTAGAGTGATGGACGGACTGTCCTTTTGGCAATATGAAAGAAAGCAAGAAAGATTGACGGAAAGTCATTAATAGATGCAAAAGAGGAATTTTTAATGCATAATCGCGGGAAGGAAATACCAAAGCTGTCAGTACGCCTCACCTCACTAGATGTATGATGGTATCGTCTGGTGAAAAAAAACAAAAAAAACAAGGACAAAAATGACTTGCCCTGCAAAAATAATTATGAGTAAGTATCGATCGATTCGGTCAGTGGAAGACAATCAATTGGTCGAATGGTCTGAATCCATCTATTTTCTGGGGAAATACAACGATGTGAGGGCGTTTTATGGTGTAGCATGTACGGATGTTTGTTTGTTTTTTTGTTTGTTTGTTTTTTTGTCAAAAAATTGTCACTGCATGGAGTGGAAAAATAAACTGTCATAGGCATGTGTGCAACACGCACATATGTTGATAAATTCATTTATCGAGCATAGCTTGGTGTAGTACTGGGGGGGGGGGATAAGAAGAAAATCAGTGACAGAGGAGAAGAAATGCTGGTCTTGAATATATTGGCATTCAAAATCTTTTTTTGTACCTGGATTCCCATACCGACTACTGAATATTTATGCACATCTATAACGTCAGCTCATATTGAAGAAAAATCGGTTACTGAAATGGCTGAATCAACTTATATATATATATATATATATATATATATATATATATATATATATATATATATATATATATATATATATATATACATATATATATATATATATATATAAAATCCAGAAAGTTTTACACCAAACATTAAGAAAAGTTTTTCAAAATATTTTTTGTGTCCCTTCAGTCACTTATTTTCCAATATCTGTCAATGCAATTTCTTTAATGTTGTATAGATATTAGCACTGATACACGGCCTTGTAAAAGATGACATAAAATTTAACAACACGTCGGAAAGTACTTCCGATACTTTCCAGTTTGCGTAGTAGATTCAGTCCCCAGGTTAAATTGTGATCAAGAAGTTTAATACTTGTTTAACCACTAAAATCGGAAAAAAAAAGTTTTTTTTCCCGTCAATAAAACATCCTTTTCGTTTTTGAATTGTTGGGAGGAAGTTCTATGCAAGTTTTTACCTTAATATTGACCCAGTACCTTTACTTCACATCAATAGTGCTAACGACAAGTTTTTGGGTTACTTCCGATTCGAATAAATTATTTCAGGGATTTTTTCATGGTTAATTTTTCAAAAAAAAATTTGTGTATTTCAGAAAAAATGATTTTGAATTCGCACAATTGACAAAAAGTAAATTTCAGTTAAATTCAGCCTCCTGAACAAACACGTTTTCCTAACATGTGAAAGTAATAAAAAGGTGATAAAAATTTTATCGATTCGAAGCAAAAAATATTTGAATATGTTTTTCTGCTTTCACTGGTAACCAAATATGACCTAAAACCAACTTGAAAATTAAGATGGAGGTAAATAGTAAAATGTCAAGAACAGTCGTAATCTTTCTGCAACTGAGCATAGCCAGAAATCTCCCTCTCCTCCTGAAAGAAAAAATTGCGAAATGTTCTTCACGATGTTTACTGTTTATTATAGAACATTTCTAATATGTGAGGGAAGCAAAATATTCATTCGCACATTCAGTGAACCACATTTAATTGTTTCAATTTTGAAACACCAATAGGAGTGAAGATTTGTATGGAGATTTAGAAAAAAAAATTGTCGTCTAACTATTTTTAATATTTCTGCAACTCCAAATATTCTGCGTGCAACCCCTGGAGGCACCTCAAACTCTAGTCTGAGAGGCACTGGTTCACGATAAGTCACCTGATAGAAATAAATAGGCCGGTTCTCTCGTTTTTGTTCGTTGTTGCTGCTGGTGCTTCTGCTGATGTCAAGTTTATTTTTCTTACACTGCCTCCTTTACACCATCGTAAGGTATGCGCATACACACATGTATTCACACAACAACAGAATACCATATATATTTATATATATATATATATATATATATATATATATATATATATATGTATATATATATATATATTTGTGTGTATATATATATATGTATATATACATATATACATATGCATGTATAAATATATATATATGTATATATACATGCATGTATAGATATATATGTATATATATATATATGTATATATATATATATATACATATGTACATAAATATAAATATATATATATATATTTACATATATTTATATATTATATTTACATATATATGTATATATATATATATATATATATATATATATATATATATATATATCAGAAAAAGAGTCACACTTTCTCGAAAGTATTCTATATTTAATAACTTGAATATTTAGTAAAAAAAATGCACTCATAGTTGCATTTTTCCGTTGACTGGAAATATTTCTCTTGACTGGTTCCGATAAGATTTCCAAAGGTGAAAGAGATTCCAGGTGATGTTGTATTAGAAAATAGATATTGTAGCAAGTCCGTCATCTATGACTTCCGATGTGTAGGAAGTCCTTATAATCAGGTGTAGTCGAGTGTGGGCCTACTCCCGAGATATTGAGTCTATGGCGAATAGTAGTACATTCACACATCCATATATACATATAAAAGTTCCCTAAAACCTATAGGAACACACATACATCTCACTGGACATACATGAGTACACACATACATACTTCATATATATGTATATACGAATATTTGTACAAATAACTGATTTAAATTTTTTTTATCATGATAAGGTAAATGATTAGAGTGAACAAATAATGAAAATAATAGATTTGATAGTTTGAATATTTTCTATGGAAGGGAAGAAAAAGACGTCACTTTCATCAACACCTCCGCGTGCACCCACACACACACACATAGACATATATATATATATATATATATATATATATATATATATATATATATATATATATATATATATATATAAGGAAGACGTTTAATTCTGAATAATTGTAAAAGTACGAGTTTTGATCGTGCCAAGCAGGGAAGATCTTGAGTTAACATTTGAAATTTGGTTCAAGCCCCGGTTTGAACATCGACTATATAGGTCGAATAGAAAGATAAATTAGCCCATTACCCACACACACACACACACACACACACACACACATACGCACACACACACACATACACACACAAACAATATTGGGCAATCAAAACAGGAACAAAATTTTATGGTTGTTCAAATACTCATGATCAGTACCTGATGGAAAGTACAGTTCGTAGGTTTTAGAACAAACAAACGTTTTTTCAGCAAATTCCATCGATAGTTGAAAAAAAAAGATACCATTGTGAAATAAGACCCAAAGTCAAGATGTGCGCATAAGGAAGGTGCCGGTCGTCTCTATCCTAACTTAGCTCGACACATTCACTGACCCAACCATTCTTTATAATTCCTTTCACCAGAACACTACTCTTATTCTGAATATATCTTTCGATCCACTGAAAACACCACTATAAAAATTCTGACCGATCTCATGTAGAGCAAAATATCTTGACAAGAAACACATAGTTTCAATTTTTTTCTGCATAATTTTTCGCCAGGTTTACTTACTATTCTGCCATGATTATTTTGTTGGAAGAACTAATAATTATGTTGAAAAAATCATATCAACGAATCAGAGGGGATCTTTCATAAATTGTACATAACAATCATTTTCTCACTCTCCCATGTCCCCATAGAATTGTAAATATGGGATGAATTGGAATTTCCATAGTTTTTTCATCGTATCTGCTTAAAGCTAGGTTTAGTTTGCGATACACCGAGCTATTTTATTGGGTACATTTAGTTTGTAGCATATCCCTGAAGTAAACAGTCACAATCATATGGTTGTCAATAGCTTTTTTCGTAAACCTTGTATATGAATTCATACTTTTGCGTATTTAGATTATAATCCAAGACGTTTATATCCAATAAGCCATTTTCCAAGAACGTCAACAAATTCAACTTGAAAGTGGTTTAACGGCCGGAAGATTTTAACTATTACAATTAAGATAAGAACAACAGTTCAAATAAATCCATGTGTCAATATCATAAATTCATATATATATATATATATATATATATATATATATATATGTGTGTGTGTGTGTGTGCGTGTGTGTGTGTGTTTGTGTGTGTCTGTGTCTGTGTGTCTCTATGTGTTCGTTTGTTTTCTTGTGGGTAAATAACTAGGAATCACCGAGGTAAAACAAAGGAACATTCGAAATCAGCGTGTGTCCACTCCAAAGAAAGTCTGAAAAAATCTAAAAATATTGTCTTTTTCATAAGGGATTTTCTCAAAAGTTACAACTGTATTTATGCATTTCGGACTGGCAACATCCGGGGAATGTTTTTACACAATTTATTTTAACCAAAGCGTATGTGGTGGGCTCAATATTTTTTGTTGTTGTTTATTTTTAGATTATTTCCTCCGCATTGATTTGCATTCTTCTATTTAAAAAGTATATTATTATTCACGTGGCTCAATAGACCAGTGGGCAGAGGCACAGACAGTGTAATCGGCGTATTGAGTATCAACTGGTAATTTTTTCTTTTGAATTTCTCCGCTTTCAATTCATTAAACCTTCAAAGCATCCAGAAATTTCTGAGATTTGAGTAAAGGAATATTAAAAGTCTTTATGGTAGGAATTTTCTATACAATCTAGGTACACTCTTACTTTCCATTCGTTATAGGTAACCTTGCTTTGGATTTCTTTCTCTCCGTATTTACACCAATTTAGCAGTTTTTCAAAAGGATTTTTGTCCCCTTCTCATTGATGCACCAGAGTATTTCTTCAGTGATATTATGTATCTTGGGTCTTTGGATTTATAGGCCCACAACAGTAGAGTTATGGGCCTGGAATTATGATAATTATCCCCTTCATCTGTGTCTTCGCGTAGCAATTTCACTACATCCACTTAAAGTGCTGAGGAGTATTCCTCTGCTTCAATCTGAGGCCGAAGATTAATGTCAGCAAATGGACAGTTATGGTCAACAGCTTCGAATACAATCCGTTGGAGGCAATCAATCCAGAGTCGTCTTTTATCCAAAGTGCGTCACGAATTGCTTCCTGTTATGTGTCCCTCCCACCCATCTGATTCAATTGCCTCAGGTGAGGGAGCTCAATCAAAAGGAATGGAATCTAGCTGAGCTCAAACCAGGCTCCCACAAATTAGACGTAAGTACGTAACAGATGCCTTGTAGTTCAATTTCGTCCATCTGGTGATGTGACACTAGTGATATGTTCCGAACTTCTTCTGCACGCAATTCAGCAGCCATATTCCTTGCCTTGGGAGACATTATTTGTAACCTAGCCTAAGTGCCTTGTCCTCCCGTATTAGCTCTATATTAGCTATGAATATTTCTCCTATATCCCTGCTACGGACCCGTCTCTCTAATCTTGATTTCGATGCTAATCTATTTCTGTTGAGTCACCGGCTATAAACGACAGCAAACGAGCAAATCTTACTTTTTTCCATGGATAGCACCCGTCAGATGGTAACTGGTACCAAAAGATTTCCTCCAGACTTGTTGTCCCTCTTAACATGCCCTACACCTGCAATGTGTTCTCACCAATCCTGTTTATAATTTCGGGGCCAGCAGAAAATTTGTCGAGTCACCACAACTTTCTTTCTGGCTTCACAAATTTGTGGAATATCTCAAGTTCCTTTGCTGCTTGGTATGGACATCACAACTCACAACATAGATCCCCAGGGATCACATGCGAAACCGAGGCCAACAGAATACAAGGAGAGATGAGCCAGACAAATTCAGAAAATACTGGCTCTGTGACGCCCATGATAGAGAATCGTGGCGAATCCTGGAGAAGGTCTATGTCCAACGATGGACGTTAAAAGACTGATGATAATGATGTTGTGATTAGCACCTTTCCACCAGCTCCAATTTCACAAAGCAGTTGTTTTGCGTCTCTCTCTCTCTCTCTCTTGTATTTCGTTTTGGTGTCTTACTTTTTTAGGGGTCGCTCATCAGATACTATCTCTATTTGCGGGGCTAACAGTTGGGAGGAGGGGATATAGGTGGTTGCGTGGGTGGGATGGAGGTTGGGATTTGCTGGGGGACCAGTTCGGTTATTCGCAGTCTGGTGAGTGAGTCAGAGAGGCCACCTTGGACGATGGTAGTGTTTTTTTGAGTGATAGTGTGTGTGTGTGGAGAGGGTGGACGTAGGTGAGTCGTAGCTGTTGACCTGATCTTTCAGATCGTGCAGTAGACAGATCTGATATAGATCCCTTTTCGACGGCTGGACATGGTGGAAGGGGATCTTCCGTATTGACAGCTGTTTTTTCAGGAGTCACTTGTCTTTTGCAGTTCACCATTACGGGGATCTTCTTCGAACCATCCGTGTCCATACAGTTTGAAATGCAGATGAAAACTTTTCTATTGATAATAAGATCAAACTTCCACACCCTCGCGCACAACTAGAGGTGACCAACGCAATACCTCTGTATTTCAGAAGAAACGCACCATTGTACTTACCAGAAGCGCTGCAATGAACTTAGAATACAGATACTCTGTTCCTCTCTATGTCAAGGTACTCCACTTGAAGATTGTGTTCCTTTGTGTTGAGTTCCAAATTAGTTAGAGCCACGCTCTCTTCTTAAGATGGTAGCCGTGCCTTCCACGGGAAATCTTCGAACAATTTGCTCAAGGTTCAGACACAAACCGCTGAATGATTCGATCACCTTGTTTTAATTATCTTGATATTCTAATTTGATTTTTAGTGATTTTTTTGTACGAATAAATCTGCCATAATTTTTCCCCTTCAACAAGGGGTGCGTATTCGTGACAGCATTTTACGAACTCTGTTGCATTGCTAGTCATACAGGGAGGATTTTTTCATTGGTTTCGAGAGCCCATCTCCTCTGTTTTTGTTTTTGTTTTTGTTTTTTTTTTGGCCTCCCTTTGCTTTCTTTGTCCCTCAAGGATGGGTGACATTTCTTCATCTTCGTCCCTTTCGCACGATGGACTTTTCTCTTTCCATTTGCCCCTCAGGAATTGAGGCCTTTTCTTTTTCACTTCTGGAGTGGGAGGCTGTTGATTTTTTGTTCTTTTTTTTTTTTTGTCTTAAATTCCCTTCTTCGGAGCCTGTTCGTATTGTTGGCCATGAAAAAAAATGGAAAACACAAAAAGGAATAATTATTCCTAGGTAATGAACAAATTAAGGGTGACCTCCTCAGTATGGTTTCTTTTTTGAACTGGATTTAAAAAAAAAAAGAGGTTGATGAATTTTCCGTCGCATGAGTCATCTGGAAAAAAAAATGCTTGGCAGAATTTTTCTCTCACAGACACTAACTTATCAAGACACAAAAGAAACTTCACAACCAATTTATCTACCACCATGTGTTGCAGTTAAACCTTGAAGCTTGTCTATGTCTCGCTCGTAAGACTGACGTCTCAATCAGCCTTTTCCGACTTCCTTTTGGTGTAGTAACAATTAGATCAACCGATGCGGCAGAAGTGAATTCTGTCTCTCTTCGTACTTATAACAGGTTGGCAGAACATTCAAATGAATCTAATCTTAAGCTGACGATGAAACATTTATCTACAGAAAAAAGCATAAACACACCTTATCCGAAATAGAGATAAAGTATCGGCACAATTCAATTTCGATCGTCTGCTTTGATGTACGACCAACGCAAAAAGTCAGAGCATGAATTCTCAGTTTTTAGAAAAATTATTTCCAGGCCTTGGTGGTGCGCGTTCGCCTGCCTGTGTCCAGGACATCCATAAAGCACACTCACCCTTTTTGATGCTATAAAATATCTATAATATATGATTTACTTTTCAGTGTTTTCAGATTTCGAATTTTTTGTAGGGCAATGCGAGGTATCTCGGCAATTGATGATAATCGTACACCAATTTCTTCTTAGATAGGTATTTGTATGCAAAGTCAATCGACAGGAAGCGTGCGACAGAAGTTGCTGGTGTGGCTGCATTAGCTTAACCAGCTTTTGGTTTGAAGCTGGCTGACGACCATCTTCTTTGAGCTAAAGGAGAAAACGAATGGAGCAAACGTCCCCTCAGACTCTACTGCGCCAGGAATAGCCAACGATTTAATTGCAACCATTCTCATCGTGACACGAATATTTTCAATATTTTCATCAGCTTTTTTTTTTTTGCTCTGACATTATTCATTATGAGAACATTGATTTCACGCTGGTCAATATTCTTTCATTTCGATGGTCAGCTGGCTCTACTTTCGAGAAGCAAAACCATTTCCCATACTTTCTTTTAATAGTCCTACCTTTTATTTGATCATCTCATCTTGTTTTGACCTTTGATTGATTCAAGATGTGTGTCTTTGACCATTCAGTGTTCATTACAATGTGAATTCAATGACAAGCAGTTTTGTACTCTTCACAGAACGGACATTTGGGGGGGGGGAATTCATGATCTACTTGAGAATTTCTCCGATCGAGGCTCCAGTGTTCTGGCGTCTAGCATTTAGGATCAACTAACCAGAATTCTTTTTTTTTTTTAAAGATTTCATGGAGATCAGTTGTCCACATTGTCTTGGTAGATGTAGCGGTCTACTTTGTTGGGTTCTGCATTGTTTATTTGTATCTTTGTGTCTTTATCCTCAACGTGTTTGGTGTACATGACATAATTTTTACTGAAGTTTACGCGGAGACCAACTTTCCTGCTTTCTCCATTCTGTTAGTCTTCAATTATTTGGAGATCATGACGGTTCTCTGCAGAAAGAAAATCTGACCTCATTCAAGTATCAATCTATTCCCTTATGTCCCCAGTCTAAGTTTCGGATGATCATCTCGAAGCAGGCTGAGGAGTTTGGGTGAGATGGTTTCACCTTGCCATACCTTTAACTTTTTCAACCTGGAAAGGCTCAGAGTCTTTATGCAGCCTGATAAAGGAAGTGCTGTGTTGGTAGACATATTTCAAAACTTTGACATATATGGGGTCTACGACTTTTATGATAGCATCAATGAGCTTAGGGGGTTTCCGCCGAGTCGGAGACCTTTCTTAATCAACGAATGCTACAGCAAGTGTCATTTATATTCTGCTGCTTTCTGTTTTAGTTAATTATCAGATTGCGGTGGTCACTGGTCAAGTAGCTTCTTTGGGGCTGGCCTATCCTATTGGTTGTTTTTCATCAAGTTTTGGTGATTCGGTTGGTGATCACATTGGTAAAAAGTTTGTATATACAGTCCAGTAGGCTTATTGTTCTTGCAGTTGTTAACGTTTTTTGGGTTTTCTTCTTCATATTGCAGCATTATGATTGAAGTCTTCAAGTCTTCTGGGACTCTGAAAAGTAACTCTTCACTGGCAAGCTTTCGGTACAAAAAGTTTAACTTTCAAGGACAATAAAATCCCATCAGACCTGAATCGAAGGATATGAAACCAACTCATCTTCCTGATAGTCATATATGGAGCTGAAAGATGGAATCTAGCCAAAAGATTGACCCTCAAACTGAGAAACATGCTACGTACACAGGGAAGAATCATACTCAACCTCACATAGAGATATTATAAGACAGTAGAGTATATCATACAAACTCCCCAGAAACTCAAATGGCAATGGGCTGGTCATATTGCAAGCATTTCAGACAACCACTGGACATCACAACGCACGACGTGGCCCCCAGAGATCATAAGCAAAACTGTGACCGGTAAAAAAATAATATGGTGCTATTCAAGTTCAGAAAGTATTGGCTCTGCTACATCCATGATAGAAAGGTCAGGTGAATCTTGGGGGAGATCATTGTACAACAATGGACGCTAAAAGACTGCTGCTGCTGCTGCTGCTGCTGATGATGATCAGATAACTTGCAAGACATTTCTGTGTCTGCACAGGCTGAAGAAATCGCAGGAGAGATTCCTTTGTCCGTTGGTGCTCAAGAAAAAGGTAATGGAAGTTTTGGGTTTTCTCACACTTTTTTATCAGATGACGAAATATATATTCGAAGATTTTTTTCGTCCCGTATCTTACTTATGAAGTGGATTGGATAGTGATCCAAACAATTCATAGATGGGGATAAAGGACGTGAAGGTAATGGTCGAGTTGGACCGGCTGAGGAGATTTTTAATCATTTTTTCAGTTTGTATACTTTTCAGTGAACGTGACATGTCGGGAATAACATCAATTAGGAAAGTTAGGAAAGACTTATAGGAATATCTATTCATGTATGCCCGCACGTTGACAAAAGTTGATAGTGTCGACGGATACTTATTAAATTCAAGTAAATAAATGTAGAAATAAAGTCAAACAAGAGTAAACACCCTGCATCCAAGATATACATTTATGTCCGCATATGATGTCTCCGCACTCTATTGGATTTTCCAAATGTTTATTAGTTTAGGGGTTCAGATATCCTCTATCTCATTTATTAAAGCCCAATGGGAGGATATCGGTGACGGAAGATCATAGTGCAAGAATATTCCGAGCAGGTCGTACGAAGTAATCGCATTGATAATCAATTTTCGAAATCCTAGCACTTTATCTTGGCTTGGGCAACGATCACAAGCACAGCGTTTACAAACACCCTCTAATGAACCATGAGATTTTGTTCGTTCTCTGCCCATAACAATGGACTCATCCATGTAAAATTAAGAATGTTGCCGATAGAAGTTCCCTCTAACCACCAGTTGAAACTATGGGCCCTTCCAGTTGTTAGAAAAAAAAATTTGAGAAATCAAACTATAACTGAACTTTTTGGCAACCAATCCTACTGAACGTTGTTGGTGGGTTCGATCTTCATCGGATCTCCTAGTATCGATGATTTGATACCCCTCTTACTTATATAATGAGCATTGTTTTTCGTTGTTTTGTCTGTTCAAGATTCAACACTTATTTTTCTTCTTAACTTTTTAGATTTGCCAGGGGAATAACTGCACATTTGACAATGCGGGAATAAAACATGTTCTTTGATATATATTTTCTACCTCAAGATAACCAAGTGGTCGTCGCACGCCTCGGGTAAGTTCAGATGGCTTCCTTGGAAAGAAGATATTTTTTTCTATTAATAGACTTTTCTGGTATAAATAAATTAAAAAGTCAGAATGATACAAATCTTGTTACTTTTTTATAAATATTTTCATAATAACGTTATTTTTGATTTTGTCATATTTTTGTATATGTGTGAGTGAGTTTTTTTTCAATCTAATTTTTATGAAAAGTTTCGTTACAAAAGGAATTTTCGAGAAGAGAATGATAACCAAAATTCAGTACCTAAATTCGGATATTTGTCTAAGTACTAACATCTATGATGTGTAGGATCACATGACGTCATTGTTAGAGTATCCAATAGCCACCAACTAGGGCGCATGTTCTAGTCTGTGTACAGACGTAGTCAAATGTCTCATTGTTTCTGGTTGGCTTTCAATTCCCCGAATCTCGGATTACTGGAAGTTCATTTGCTTGAATTCTATTGGCTGATTGAAAATTACTTGCAAAGTGAAAGAAGACAGTTTGAGGGTACTTGTTAGATAGTTAGTCTTTTACAAAAGCACTTGTGCGATGAGGTATGTTTATGCTTTATGTAAATAAGGGCACCTATTGTAAAAGTACTATTTATTTACTTCAAGATTTACAACATAAACTGTGAATAATATCTATGAAATGAAAAAAATCTATGTACGATAATCAGTTAAAAAACTAGCATAGTGCCTGTACACATACTATTGGACATAAAAATCCAACCCACACGTTGGACGATTTTCCGCCACAGAGGACCATAGGCGTAAACATATCCTGCTTTAGAAACCGGTTTCTTTCTGGTGAGGTATTACCGTAATTAATCTAATATATTTCTAAAAGTTTACATAAAAATAACGTATATATTTAAGGAAAACAAAGACAAAACAATATTTAAAAGAAAATTATGTAGCATTCATATGCATTTCTTCTGTGTAAAAGAAAATGATAAGGAAAGAAAAAACAATTGAATGCAAAACCGAAGTATTTGGCGTTCGTTCCATATGCCACACAACATTCAGTTTCAGCCTTTTTTTCTCTGCACTATTTCAATTAAACAAATGAAAAGAAGTATTTAAAAAATGAACTATTTAAGATAGGATTAATATTTCTAGAATTAATATAGTTTTTAGCGTTAGTTGTTTGTTGTATAACGCTTCGACTGATACCAGTCTCCAGAAACATATGATATTGACTGTTGAAAATGATTGCTGAATTTAGTCTAGAATGGAAAAGGTAACAATTACCTACAATTTTAAACTGGATTACTATTACAGTAGATGATGATGATATATATATATATATATATATATATATATATATATATATATATATATATATGTATAAATTCATTAAGAAATTATCGGCTGCATTCTGATTGATATTTGTTTTTTTCTGTTGAATCGATGGAGAGTTCAGCATATAAACTTTGTAATTTTGTATTTTGTTTCTTTTTACATCCCATTACCGGTGAAAATTTGCCATTTCCCCAATTATCTAATACTCGAGAGTTTACGTGAAAATTAAGTGGAATTTAAATAATATTTTTAAATCACCAATTTTGTAAAAAATAAAATAAGTAAATACATAGTGGGGATTGGGTCGATAGATTTAAAAAGATAGAGGAACATAAGCAGATAGAATCCGGTTCCTAAAGCAGAAAGATGTTTGTATTTATGGTCCTACACAGCAAGAAATTGCCAATCGTCTGAATGGGTTTAATGCACTGTTGTAAGAGTACAGTCATTACACTACTCTGTCAATTGATCATTGTTAATAAGAATCTTGTTTTTCTTCATAAATCTTGCACACAACTTATATTAAAAATTATGAATCTCAGCGTATATAAATATCAATTTTGCAATATGTGCTTCTATTTTCAGAAATTGTAAGCTCATCCCCGTTCCAGTGATTCATTGAAAAAAGTCTGCCGGTGGTTTGTAAATAATTAACTATGAAACAAAGACTCGTCTACCTATGATATGCAGGCATTTCTGAAACGGCCAATGGGATTTTAGAAAATGAACATTCTGTAATCTGCTTTTCAACAAATCGATACTAACCCTTCACTTCTATTTCATGTGTACACATGAATATTACAGACGAACAATATATATATATATATATATATATATATATATATATATATATATATATATATATATATATATATAGCAGCATGTGAATTGAAATCGATGAGCCGAGTTCACACCCCGTCTGAGATGATCTCTGTCCACTTCGCACTACTGCACTAAGGTCCTTTGGGAAAGGCATGAATAGGTGTAAATGATGAAATTGACATTGAAAAATGTTCTTGATGATTGTTTGAAATCAGTGAGATTATCTTGATATATTACAAGGGTGGTATCGAGATATATTCTACCGGATGAAAATATCTAGATTTTTACCGTTGACAAAAAAACATTTTTTTCAATTAAAAATACCCTTTTACATTCAAGTCAATACGGCATATAGTTAGGATCAGTAGGTAAGTTTGGATTAGTAAGTACGTTATAGTTAGTGGCATGATATTTAATCTTACCAAACATTTCCAAGCCATTACGTAGTTCTTGATTAAAAAAGAATTGGCATGCAGCAGTTATGTTAATTAACTCTGTATTTTCTCCAGATAGTTGAAAATTATGAACATTGTATTCCAATTTAATTCCTATGTTATATACATTCATCACTCATGCTATTATATTAATTTTAGATTGCTAGTATATACACATTTATTTTAATGTATGAATGTTATAAGACGATATTACTTATCTACTTTTTTCCCCTTTTAAGGTCAGAATCGAAAGGGAATTGCTATTGCTCTTTTATTTTTCTGATGGATTTTGATATCTCTGACTCCTGTTTTTTCTGCAATATATTGAGCCGACTTGTGTTACCCCCAGTGATGTTCAGCATGATTCTCCCCTGTGTACATTGCATGGTTCAGAGGGAAACATTTTCGGTTAAGTTTTATATTTCAGCTCTGTTAGTTGACTTTTGGGAGAATGCATGCTTCTTTTCCAGGACTAATGAGCTTTTTTTGTTCTTACATGTTGAGCTTACTCTCACAACAGCTTGCCAACCAGCAATGATTCTTGTCTTGATTCATTCTTCTTCATGGACATTCATAGTCCTAAATAGATGTAGCGATCCACTTTCTCCAGCTCTGTATTTTTGATTCGTAACCATGTATCGTGGCATCCCCACTTTTTCCTAAAATTATGCCTTTTTTTTCTGCATTATACTCCTCTTATCAAACCTCTAACATTGTCCTTTTTTTCTTCACCTTACCATCTTTTCTTTTCGGTGATTTGCCTCACTTCAAAAAAAAAACACCCTGATGGCCCCTTTTTAAATAATATCTCTTTTCTAACATTAGTTCCCCTTCTTATATCAGAAGCCGGCTTTTTGCAGTACCCTAACCCACTTTTCCACATTACAGCATCAGCCTCCCTTTACATCATTAACCTTCCTTGTTTCCAATAGTGTGAAGACAGAGTAATATTTAATCAATAACATTTCTTTAAATCAAATGCTGATTTCAATCTAACTATCTATCTCTGTATTCCATGAATTCTTTCTTCGGACAGATTTTTTTCCCTGCTTGTTTGGGTAGGTATTCAGTTTAGTAGGTTTAATTTGTTCACTAACCACTGAGTCAGTTTCTTTTTTTTATATCTGATCCCTTCTTCTATTTGATTCCTCTCCCCCCACCTCTGCCCATCCCTTTTCTTTCATCATAACCTCATTCAATAGAAGGTATTCTTCTTGTATTTTGTTTCTTGTTTGTTACTCTTCCTTTCAACTTCACTCTCCTCTTCTTTTATTTCTTATTTGTATTCTATAAACTCTTTCTTCTCTTGATCATTTATCTGCATTTCTATCTATTTCTTCTTTATTGATTTCCCCGCTTTTTTCATTCATTTTCACTTCTCTTTTTCTCTCTCTTTCTCTCTCTCTCTCAATTTTATCTCGACTCATCTGGTGTGTTTTTTTTCCTATCTCTTATTTTCTTTTACACGGTTTCTCTCTCTTTTTGTTTTTATCGTTCCAGCCATCTTTCTAAAACCTGATTCTTCTTCTTTGCAATACTTCGTCCATTCTCTTTCTTTTTCTTTTCCTGTTGTACATTCATTTCCACTCTCTTCTCTCAATCTCCCTCCCTTTACAAACAAGTCTCTTCTAGTCATATTCCTCTCATTGTTTCTGTCCTTCTCACTTTGCCTTTCTAGCCTTTCTTTTAACAACCCCCCAACCTTTTGGGTAATCATGATTCCCTGCTTCTCTTTGTTTACTTCTAGTTTCCGTTGTCCTTACCTCATTCTATTTCTTCTTTCAATTTCCTGATCCCCGGTATTCGCTCTGCGAAAGAAACATTTTTAAAAAATTATTTATTTTTTAAAAGTTGCGTTTCCATTTGTTAATTCCATTATGAAGCTACCACTCAAAGAATACCTCTTGGTTCTGGCATTCGAATTTCATTGGTTCACATTTCATTTCAATTGAATTCTTGCAACGCCAATGGATTTGTCCTCGGCAATTTTAAACTGTTATCTGGCGCAAAACAGCATAGAACACGAACGTGTTACATGGTACTCCAGAACGAAGCCAGAGAACAGCATTTCAAGAAATTCTAGAAGAAAAACCTTAAGCCTATCAGGAATATTCCATTGTGTGAATTGCTTTTAATGAACCACAAGCCACATTGGTACACTCGTGAAAGTTTGACGTATCTCCTTGTGACGCTAAATTAAAGTTCGAGTGGACAGCGTAAAAGTTTCATTTTGAATGTCCTGGGGGTCGCTGACGATTTTTCTGGCTCTTCTAACGTGCTGTCTCTGGTGCAGTAGATCAGGCGAATCATTTGCTCTTTATTGGCACGCATGCAACAACTCTGTATCAAGCGTATATGTCTCTAAATAGAGAGGACTTAAGTGCAAAGCAGAACAAAAACTGTTTGGTATGTAAATATATTACCCACTCTCTACACTCAGTAGACAGATTTGAAAAAGCAACCAAGTCTCATACCGAATTAACATATAAATCAAACATTAATGTATGTTAGTACCGAGTTTGGTTGTGTATAACTAATTTCGTGCAAATAAAACATGCCCTCGTTTTGGTAAGGAATATTTGAAGAAGAAAATGTCTATTTTGGAATTTAAGGTTCCTTGAAAATCCAGGAATAGAAAAAGATTAGACAGAGAATAGGTGTTGCTAGTAATACAATAGAAACCATCGTATGACTAATGTATTTTTTCAATATACCATGTTGGGTGTAATCAATTAAAACATTGAATAAATAATATACCTTTTTCGCTTTTTGTTTGGCAGTGGTCGCTTGGAAAAATTCCTGTTTTTCGAAAAGCGGATATCAATATATCATAAATTTATTATGTAATTAACTGTATGTGACGTCCAACACTTGAGGGGAAATTATTACTTTGGATTGGAATAACTTCTCGGAAAATGGTAAACGTTCGTCTTATCACCCCAGCTTTCAAATCACGTTGGTGAGACAGAGACTGTGTAATAGTACATGTCCACATTAAATGGCAGCACTTTCTAGCCAGTAGTTTTTGAAAAATCTGGCTTATTTCATTGTCCACCGGTCTCCCCTACATCATAAAATGGTTTCATTTTAATAGACTGAACAGAAGCTGCTTCATAACATCGTAAAATATAACTGTATTAAGAAAACATAGGGCAAAAGCTGTTGAACAAAGGCAGGAAATGAGGAAAAAATATTCTATAAAAATAGACAACCGACGGGGCTGTATATACCAAGAAGTATAGAGAGTGGCAAATGATCCTAGGTATGAACAGGAGTGTCTGGTATGCATTGATAGGTGGAGTTAATTCTCCTAAGTCAGACAGAATAGGGAATTGGGATGTAAATGTTATCATAAACACGATGGTTGTAGAATACGAGCAGCAAGAAGTTAAATGTAAATTACAGATCGTTTATGCAGAGATTGCTGGTGATTAATTAGCTGATCTATGGTTTGGGGTAAGGCTGCATAAAAATGACCCTATGCAACTGAGCACAAAGAAAGAAATCAGTATACTAGCACAATTCCATATAAATAAAAGGTGTTCAGTTTTGAATTGGTGAGGATGGTATATCAAGCCCAGTCATCGGAAGTCGTTATGGTGTTGGTAGGTACATCAGACTGAGGTGTAAAAAAGATAATTATTTTCACTTTTTGCCTTTTTTTTTCATAAAACGAAAAAGTGATGTAAAGCGAAATTTCAAAAAGCAGGAATTACCTATACTTGAGTTTTATTAGATGATTTTTTTTTTAAAGAAAAAAAAATGAAAATTTGTTACAATGGGAAGGTTCATTGTTTAAAATTGTGGATCAGACCTTGTTACTTGGGAGTTAAAGGACCCATGGTTACGTACAGAAAACCAAGAAAATTACTCTATTCATTATATAAGTAGATTTCCTTGGGTTATACAGTCCTTTCTTTTTAAAGACATTTCACTTCATTTTACTTTGTTACCTCTCCCTGCTATCCTTTCTTAGTTTTTTCCATATTTTCTCACTTATACTTTTTTTTTGTATGGTGTTTTTCTAATTTCTTTCCTTTGCTTTCTTTTATGGTAAATTTGTTGTACACCTTTATTTATTCGATCTTTGATTAATCCAACTTAGAACAGCAAAAAGTCAAATAAAATGATTGGGAATTTTGTTTCACACCAGTATCTAATGGGGGGGAGACTGATATAAAATCAGAATGCTGAGTTTTACCGACCATTACAGCTGTTCTATATCAATTACGCGGCCATAAAATTAAGCTTGTCTTCGTCTTGAGTAAGGCCCCAACGACCTCTGTAGAACTAAATTACCCACAAAAGAATCCAGGGTCGTGTAGAAGGTAGGCCAGTGTGACTGTTTGGCCCGGGCCTGATTTAGAGTGGGACGACTCCAGATACTTTGTTCATATTTGTTTAATGGTAGACTCAAGGGGGTGAGGGAATGGTAGATATATTCATGAATTTCAATTAATTGAATATCATTACTTCCACTGACTAAAAATGAATCACCACCATTTTGGCTACATTTTTGTCGCAATAATCCCACTGTGTATCTCACCTCTCTGTGTCCTACTTCCTCAACACAACTATCCGTAGAGTAATCAAAGAGGTCGACATGCAGCTGATTTGAGTTATTAATTTCCAATTTTGTAAATAAAGAATAACTCTCTCTCACTTTCTCATTCCTCTCTCCATCTCACCCTATATCATTCCGAATAAGCTTATTATGAATAATAATAATGTTAGTTGAAAATTTTACAAGCATTATGTTTTGTTATGAATTTTTAAAAAATAAAAAAAATAACTATTCTAATGTCGATATTGATAGGATGCTCATATCAATGAACAGATGACTCGTACAAACAATAGATGATTGACAGGAAATAACTTACAAGATGAGGATTCGTGGTAGATAACTGACACCCAAAATTTGCTTGAAGGTTTGTCATTAATTATGTCTTCATATATAACGAGTAAATATTTGAAAGTTCAACCCCTTTAATTCCATGCATGATACATACAAATAGAAATAGCAAGCCAAACCAGCATGAGAACCAAAGAAACCTAGGTTGACAATTCTAGTAACAGTTTTGTTAGTATCTAATAGTTGATAGAGAGGGTATAGCACCAAATATTGCTCATTTGAATCAATGGATCTAATCAAATGAAAATTTATATAGCTATGACAGTTATTGTTAATTGTAGTTATTTTATTCTGTGCGATAAGACTAGAAAATCCCATTAAATGCACAATTTTCAACTGTTTCTTTTTCTCCAATGAAAAAAAATGTCTCCAACCATAATCGAATGGTTTTCTCAACGAAAATAGAGATTATGAAATATAGCGATTTACTTATTCAGTCATGCAAAATTTTCACTGTTGCTAAAAAACATAATTACATGTTCGGAAACAATCATTAAAAAAATTGAATTTCTCAAGCATCAACAATATAGTATCAAGTGTCTATTCTCGTCGGCTTGCGCTCAAACTGGACTCAACTATCTGTAGACTACAAGAATGTTTTGCATGGCATTCTGTTTGCTATTCCCACTGTCTCATACATAAGAACATAATCACACGTAAAGGCTAGAGACTGCTTTTTGCCACTAATAAACAGACTTCTACTAACTCTTTTTCTAGTGTCACACTCTTTTTATCAATGAATACCTTGTAATTTTTGCGTTTTTTTATGAATTAAACTTTTTGCATATTGTCAGTTATGCCAATAGTATACCTTTTGCCGAGTCCAAATTGATCAAAACTAAGATTTTATACAATTTCCACAAAGTTTTGAAATATGAAACTTTCAGTATACTAGAAAGAAAAAAAAAAGTTTTCTCACGAAGTTATAACAACAAGCTTCCATTTATCTTCATACCAAACAAAATGAAATAAGAAAGTAACAGAATCAAATTCATTTTTGACCAAATTTTTTGAGTATCTCTGCTCAGTTCGACGTCTGTGCGTTCCGTATAAATCCAAGAACGCAGACGATTTCAGCACGCACTAGTTTGGGTCTGTCCTTCTATGCATAAAGCAGATGTAAAATATCTTTGCTTCAAAGCTAATTTCTTTATGGTAACATTCTAACATTCAAATATTCATCTCTACCTTCAGTTTGAATTTTCTTTATACTAGCCTTATCAATTTCAACATTGCCTTGAAATATGTAAAATCATTTTTATTCTGTAACTAATACAAATGTATATTTTTATGGACATATATTCAGCATATAATTACTACCATACATATTTTTTTTGATTTGTATTACTCTTGCGTGTATACTACTTATATATTTACTGAAGCATTGACAAACCAGTATCTAAATATATATGTGTTTAGTATTCCAAAGATATGACGGTCATTACAAAATTTCTATAGACAGATGATCATTTCATTTCTCTCTTCATTACAACGGTGATTTAACCCATACAATTTTTACCACAACATATCTCTCAGAGAAACTCATTTTCTAAACAAATCTTTGAGAACAACTCGTAGCCTCAAAAAATTGCAGACCCATTGTTCAAAAAGCTTCTATGTCATCATAACATATACTTGTAAGAAGAGCAAATGCTGTACCTTGCGTGTACATTTATATACCCAAACGATAAATACATCTTATGTATTTATTTACCATTGATTACAAAGGTTGAGCTTGCTCAGGATGCCAAGCCTTTGGCAGAGCTAACTCAACTTTTGGAAATAAGAATATCCCATTAATTGTAAAAAGAAGGGTGTATAACCAATGCATCCTTGCTCCTAATAGTCACTTATGGAGCTGAAACATGGAACCTAACCAAGAGACGGATCCGCATATTGAAAACCATGCAACGTGCATATGAGAGAATTATGCTGGGCCTAACATGGAGAGATCACAAGACTGCACAGTACATCCGGGAAAAGACAAGAGTCAGGGACATCATAGAATCCATTAACAAATCTGAAATAGCAGTGGGCTGGCCATGTTGCAAGAATGGCAAACAACCGATGGAAATTGCGACTCACGACATGGATCCCCCAAGATCACATGTGCAACCGAGGCCGTCAATATATTAGATAGAGAGACGAGAAAGACAAATTCAGAAAATACTGGCTCTGCGACGCCCGTGATAGAGAATACATTCGCTAAATTAGCTTCCTCATCCTCTCTCCACGGGACTGACTAGATTTTTGTTTGCTATCCTTCACTCCTAGAGTAGAACAAAAGCTCTGATTGCCTTGAAAATCAGCATGCTGGTATTTACCATCCATTAGCGCCAATCCACATCCGGCATGAAAGGCTTATCAAGTCCGTCTTTGAGCGGAACAAAATCGCAACGACCCGTTTAGAACTGGATCATGCACAAATGAATTAGCAATATTGGATATCTAAATCACTATGCACATGAATGGATTAGTTATATTAGCTTCCTGAATCACTCTACACACGTATGGAATTGCCAAGTTTGCTTCCTAAATGACTATACACGCAACGAGATTAGCTAGATTAGCTCCCTAAATTGTTACACGCACAAAAAGATTAAATAGATCAACCTCTTGAATCACTATGCACACAAATGAATTGGCTATATCATCCTCCTAAATCCCTATACCTACACATGGATTAGCTAGATTACCTCCCTAAATCACAATTCACACATTAGCCTCCTAAATCATTATATACACAATTCGATTAGCTGGTTAGGCTTCTTGAATCAATACATGCACAAATGAATTTAGATTAGCCTCTCAAATCATTATACACACAAATTGATTTAGATAAGCCTCTCCAATCATTATACATATAAATGGATTAAAATTAGCCTCCCAAATCACTATACTCATAAATGGATTTAGATTAGCCTCCCAAATCAATATACGTACAAATCGATTGGCTAGGTAAGCTTCCTAAATCACTATACGAATAAATAGATTTAGATTAGCCTTCCAAATCACTATGCACATATATAGATTAGCTACAGTAGCTTCCTCAATCACTATCCACACAAATGGATAAGCTAGATTAGCTAGAATTCTCCCATATAAATTAATCTTGGTTGCTCTTTCAGGGGGCGGAGGAAACCCATGCTAATGTAACTTGATTGCAAAAGCGAAGTGACGTAAAGCAAACTTTTGAAAACGGAGGAATATTAGTATTTTCCTTCGACGTCCGTACTTTTTCATCAATAAATGAATTCTTTCTTTACTCTCTCATCTTCGTATTTTATTTCTCCTTCTTTTATTTTTTCCCTTTTGTTTTCTCTTCTCTTTCTTTGTGAGAAAAATCAGTTCGACTGACTCATCGAAGATCTTCCAAGTCGAATGACCGAATATAGAAAGATTCTCAGTCAAATTTCACTTTAGGTTAGTCAGGGAGATCCCCCACCTTTTTTTTTTTATTTTTGAAATATCGGTCGGAGAGCAATTATTTGAGAGGTTGAAACATTCAACGAATTTGTACATCAGTTGACTAACTTCAACTGCACAGAAGGGCAAAAGGAATGTGACTCCTCCCGCTTCCGCTTACTGACGCTGATGCTGACGCTAATGCCGATACTGACATTTTCCTGATACTTTTCCGTCACTGCCATGGCTCTGACCCCTCTCTGACCACTACGACCATCTGGTCACTACTTCTAATAACTGTTTGTGGTCAGTCATGTAAATTAATATTTCTTTCTCTCTTTTCTTTTTATCCATTTGTTTGTTACGTACATCTTTTATTCCATTCCTATTCCATTTTCTTGTAATTTCTTCCATTGTGGTGAGATTTTATTCTTGGTCTGTTCTCATTCAACGTTGCATCACATCAATGCACACTTTCTGGAGTCAAGCCACGCTGTTGAAATTATATTACATTTTCCTCTTTCTTTGTTTCTTTCTCCTCTCTTTGTTTTGTTCGTTCCTTTCTATCTTTTTCTCTTTCTCATTTGATTCATTCTTTATACCAATTTTCTTTATTTCTTCCCTTTGTTTCTCTTCTTTTTTTTCTTTCTTCTGCCCTTTTTCCTTGCTTTCTTTCTTTCTATCTTTCTCTATTTCGTTCTTTCTGTAATCTTATTTTCTTCTCCTTCTCTGTATCTCTTTGTTTCGGACATTATTTGTTTCATTCCTAACCCCAAATCCTTCTAGCTTCTTTCATCGTTGTAAGCTGTGACTCTTTTTTCTTACATTCGTTCTTGTGTTTTCTTCTCTATACGTTTCGTTACTCCTGTTCTTTAATTTTTCTTCCATTTCATCTGTCATTGTTTTTCTATATCTCTTTCGTTCTTTATTTCTTTCGTCCTTTCTTCTTCCCTTCCTCCCTTCCTCATTTCTTTCACTCATACATTTTATGTTATTTGTTTAACGCCTTATTTCTTTCTTCTATTCCTATTCTTTTTCTTCTTCCATATATGTTAGCAATTTTCATCTTTCTTTTTCATCATTGCTTCTTGCTTTCACTTTTCTTACACCTACCTCCATCTTTTATCTTTCTCTCTTTATGTGTTATTTCGTGCTTTGTTCTTTCTTTCTCTTTTTTTCTTTCTTTCTCTCCATATTCCTATCAATTCAGACATTATGATTCTTTCTTTCTCTCACCCACCCTTTCTTATTCCTTTCTCTCAAACTGAGTGTTACTATTAGTTTTATGCATAATTTCTTTTACAGTACTTTATTTTCAATAACCAAAGATTTCGCAATAAATATGAGCGCAGAAAAGAGACGAATCTGAATTCCCTCACGGCAATATTCATAAAAACTCATTTCACATAATCGTAATGGAACAATTGCTTTTTTTTCTTTCCTTTTTTTTCTTTTTCTTTTTTTTTTGTTGTGCTTTCTGATTACATCCCTTATAACACCTTCCGATTTTCTTGAAAATAGAATAAATAAAATGAAATAATAGAGAAAGTGCAATCAAAAGTTCGACCAGGAAATAAAAAGAGAAAATGAATTTAACATTAATAACAAGAATGGGTAGGAAACGGACAGGAAAATATATAATTTGCAATTTTTGTCGAAGCAAATATATCAGAAATTCAAAGAGAAGTTAGTTAATTTTCATTATTTTGTGTACACTTTTTATGATTTGCAAGTTGACAATGAAACTGACCCTATTAGTTAACTTTGACTGGGAAGATGAATAATTGATACTTTACGAATCGTCAAAAGATTTGAAAACGTATTGAGATTCGTTACCTTAACTAGTTTGGGCTGCACCTATTCATTTCGAGTCGCCTTTCAGGAAATGGGTTTAGGATTTGTATTTAGAGTCACCTTTCGGAAAATGGTCTAAAACCACCGTTTACAGAGTGAAAAGTACTGCCCCTTCCTCTATGTCAATGAATGATCCAAGGTGTTAGTAAGGAAGGAAAGGGATGACAGAACCAAGAAACCATTTTGTTTTTACAAAATTTTAGTCACTAACACACAAGTAAGACGAATGATTTAGAAAGAATAACATCAACATATGGTTTTACACGAAATAATGGTTTCAATTCATCGTGTGGTCCAAAAATCGGAGTTGAAAGTTTCAGCTTCTTGTTTGTATCTTGGTGACAGAGTCTCACGGGACACACACCATATCTGCAAAAGTCTAGGCTTTGGATTTTATATCATCCCAAGTTATCCAAAATCTTGTATAGTATGTTTAAATTATGATATAATCAAGAAATGATCGAATTGTATTGATGGAGGAATACCAAAATGTCAGCGTTTTGAAATGTTTTGTTGTGCTGTTCTCTCTGACCTCATATCCACATTCCCACCAGTATCCAGGCTTGATGGTGGACCCCATAATATTACCTCATCTTATTGTATAGTGTGTTTGCTTTGATCTAGATGTTGTTTTTTCTTTTCATTCTTTTTATGCCATGGCAGCACATGATATGATTATTCATTAATATTTGGAGAGACGTTGACTTACATCCTATGAATCAGGTGGCGTTCACTCATATTTATGGATGCACAGTTTTATACCTATATAGGCTATGTTGTCTTATTAGATTCTTGGCTTAGTTTCCGTTATGTGTATACATCTAACCTCCAATGATAATTTAGGATTGGAACACTGCTGCCATAATGCTATTACGTATAAAAGGGAATCCGAAGGACTACAACAACTACAGGCCAATAAGCCTATTCAGAAGCATCCACGAACTTTTTTACCGAAGTTATCACCAACTGAATCACCTAAACGCTAGATGACAACTAACCACGAGAACATGCTGGCTTTAAAAACCATTGACAATCTCCATTTGATAAATCAGCAAGAAGAGAAAGCAGTATGATATAGAATGCCACTCGGGGTAGCAACTGTCGTCTTCAAGACGGCCTTCGACTCCGTGAAAATTCCCAAGGTCATCCGTGCTATCACTCGGCAAGGTGTAAAACTTGTATATGTCATAGCACTACAACTTATATATATATATATATATATATATATATATATATATATATATACCCTCATACCTTGAGATGAGATTCCGACACCTAAACTGGAAAAATAAAGGAGTCAAAATAGACAGCAAATGCCTAAGCAACCTCAGATTTACTGCTGCCATCATCGTTTTTGCTGAAAAAATTCATGGATTCATACTAATGTTTGTCGAACTTAATGAAGAAAGCAAGAAAGTTGGTCAATACATTGACTTCAGTAAATCTATTGTCATGCAAAACAAACATGTAACACTAACACATACGATCAAGATCAGAAAAAGCAGAGCTGGAGAATGTAGACCACGACATCAACCTAGAACAACGAATCTTCGTGAAATTCGCAAAGGAACAAGAGATCAAGCTGAGATTTACTCTAGGATATAAAGCTTTCGGTAGAGCAAGCTGAACCTTCAAGAACAACAAAATTACATAAGTCCTAAAAAGAAGGGTATACAATCAATGATAGCCAACAACGGAGCTATAACATGGATCCCAATCAAAAGACTGACCCTCACACTGAGAACATTGCAACCTGCACATTTAAGAATCATGCTCAACATGTTGAACGTTTATCATTTCATACATAAGTCATATGGCAGTCAAAAGTAAACTGCGCGGTACGTTTCTATAAATTTTGAAACAGTTGTTGAATTCTCCCAAAACTCAAATTCTGTTCTTGGCTAAAGTAAAAAAAAAAACATCAAGCATCCTTGTCAGACGTATTCACGAATCATAACGAAATTACTTTGCATCTGAAAAGAAATATGGTTAATCTTATTGTAATCGAATAATCCCTCTCCTGCAAAACTTACGCTTATTCATACGCGGCATACCTTGCAATAAGTTCTTTTAATTTCTTAAATCCCCTGAATAGGAGAATGAGAAGAGCATACAATGGTTTTCAGATGTATTGTGTACATCTGGATAGGTTGCACAGAGATATGCCTGACGGATTTCTGGTTTTCTTTTTTGCCTGGAAAACCGGAATGGACGATCAATGCAGTTGCTGGTATCAGCAAAGAAACAAGAATGTTAATGGAAGAACTGATTGATACTGAGCTGGAGCCACTTTTTAAAAGATCATATCGACATTTTTCAAAATCAAAATGCACTTTACCGCTTTCCGAACATTATATTTAGCCGAGCAAGGTTTCATTTTAGTAACTTAGCCTTTTTCCCCAGCAAAGAAACCAAACTCATGACTATTGAACGCAGTGACCAAAGTTTTTATCTTGGTGCCTTCAAGCCGATATTCCAACACCACGATCATCGATTCAATTTAAAGTGCACATACTATATAGTAACAAATATTGCGTACATTCAGCATTCTATATTGCTAAATACAGTTTTCCCTTGGTTTTCGTTGGTTTTCCATTCGCAGATTTGATAATTTGCGGTTCAGTCTCGAATACTTTAATTATATGTTCTGGAGAGTTTTGTAGCGAATCGCGAAAACACACATTGTGGGAAATACGCTGTGATGTAAAATCAAGACACACAGTTTAGAAAAGTTTAGGAAATCATAAATGCATTGTGAATATTTTTATGTAATAAATCTATTCATGTATCTTTGATTACCATGCAGATCAAACACCAGTGAATGGGTTAGTTGAAGGGTATTTTAGATTTCGCATTTTCATCGCAATTCACAGGGCTGTAAAAAAAATTATTTATTCATTTTTTAGTCGATGAAATATTATAGATCATTATCCTTTGTCTTGATATTTTATGCTATTTTTATTGCAACATTCTTTGGACCGTGTAATGTTTTTAAAAAATAACGAAAATATCAAAATGATGTAAATATAGTTGCGAGAAAAAGAGATATATACTTTTGCGTATTCACAAAGGATTTTGAGGCAGATAAAGACTGCATTTACGTTTTCGACTGAAAAATATCGATTTTACCATAATTTACGGATCTGTCACCAAGAGAAATAAAACTAAGTTTGAAAATTTAAAACCTCACTGTATGATTTCATGTAATCATGTATTTATTTATGCATTTACAAATTGGGAAAGGTGAAATGCATGCTTATTGTTCATGGTGCAACATTTATGGGTTTTGGGAGCCAAAAAGGTTCGGGAGCAGATATTATTCACTGATTTTCGTAATCACAGCTCGATGGTACCCACTAATCGCTGTGAGTATCAAGGGATAGGTTTAAATTGATTTCCTGGCTTTAATTGTGCCAGATAATTCATGTTATTCTTTGTAAAGTTAACTTTTACGTTATCCTATCTTCCAGCTGCAACGAAAGATGAATTCATGAAAAAGAAAATGCGTAGAAAAATGAGGAGAAATCGAACAATGGATCGAGAAAAGCAAAAACTGTAAAGATGATCAAAATGCATATAGATTGAGTCGGTATTGCAGGTTCAATAATCATTTCCCCATTGTTTAAGAAAATTGTGTTGTGCCAGTCTTCTAAGTTTGAGAGTTTCCAGACATTGAACATTGCTGATCTAAGTTCAAGCGTATACGTTGGCACTAACTCCTACTTCCTAGGAGTGCAATACACAGTTATTTTAGCAATCATGTAGGGAAGACTTGGGGCAGTTGGAATAAGTCTCATTCCCTTGCCATAAACGTGCCAGAGTGATGATACTCATACCGCAAATTCATAGTTAGACCCTCTTACTCCACAAGGAGAACAGAAGACTCATTCTTCTGTTGCTTTTACTGAGAAAACGCGTTTTGGAAGTATGAAAGTAATTTCCTCTGAGGGCCGTATTTTTGTCATACTATCCCGATCATTTAAATGAATTAATCAAAACTTACTTAGTTAGAATAGTTTTGTTGATTTCCGAGTGGTGTGGTTAGCATGTGTCAAAGCCAGTATGTTTACTCTGCACATGGTATTCTGTCATGGCTGATAAGATCGGGAACGTTCGTAACGAGAAGATGTTTAAAATCAGTTTTATTTTTTTGAGTTTTAAAAAGTCCTTAAGAAAACGCAAGGTTGCAGTTAACATTTACAGGAATGTGATCAAATTCACTTATTAGAATAGTTCAGTTTTGTTCAACAAAAAGATATTTGCATTGCAAAAATACATTCTTCTTGTTTTACACTGGAATATGGATATTAAATAGCATCCGTAACATCTGCACACTGACAAAAAGTTGGCTTCTAATTGATGGGAACAGAAAGAATGAATTTTTAAAAAAAAATGTAGAAGCTATGCTTCAAGATTAAAGTTCATTTCTAAAGGTCGGGCGTAACACTGAAAACGTACTTTTTATGTACCCAAAAGACATGTAGAAAATAGAACTTGACTCTACGATTAACGAACAACAAACTGATGAAGCATATTGCAGAGAAGATAAATTTCTTTGATCATCAGGTGTAATGATAAATTAAGTTTTAGTGTTTTATCAATCTTTGATGCTAACGTCATTTCTGAAACCTGACGGAATTTATCCATCTTGAGGGGAAAGTTCTGCTGCGAAATTAGATACAAGAACTGAATTTTTCTGTAATAATGACTGCATATAATACAATCAGGTGGCCTTCGATTGTTACCGAACTATGCTGGAAGCAAAATTCACTGAATGGATATTTATGATCAACAAATGCCAATAAAACGCTTTTGTGTCATCTTCTGTGTATCAGAGATTTTATATTCATATCTTTGTACACACAAATATACACATTGAGATTTATCGACAATGGTTTCATTGGGAGTGCATGGTTCGTATATGTGGGCTTGTCTAGATAGATAGATAGATAGAAAGGAAAGAAGGGTATTAATATATACTCACAAAAAAATAGGGAAAGAGAAGGTGAAATATAGAAATATATGCAAAGAGATATTAGCATCAATTATTGTATGTGCACTCATTCTTTTCCATCTGTATTTCTCAGTATGTATAAAATATACATGCATATTTTCACATATCAGTCTATCAATATATATGTGTATATATATATATATATATATATATATATATATATATATATATATATATATATATATATATATATATATATATGTATATATATATATAATTCTGACTACAGTCAGATATATTCATGCCAAAGGCAATAAAATATCTGTTAGCAGTTTCATGCACGCACGCACACACACGTACGCACACACACACACACACACACACACACTTTATACACACATATATATATATATGTGTGTGTGTGTGTGTGTGTGTGTGTGTGTGTGTGTGTGTGTATGTATATATATATGAATGTGAGTGTATTTTCAAAATTGTAAGCCACAATTTTACATAGAAATACATTTTTCCGTGGCCAAGGTAGTTTAAAATCTCCAGAAATAGCGAAAAGGGTAAATCCAAACATATATGCTATTCCTTGAATGCTTTTGAATCAGAAATCGTAATGGTCGCCAAAACGTTTTTAAGTGATGCACATCAAGAGTATATTTTCCTTCGGGGTTCATGAAATTGGGGATTTGGTGAAGGCAAATTTTTCCAAAAAGTTATTTGATGAGCAAAATCGAAATTGTTTCTTTTCTTCTTATTGAAATAGGAAATCAAGCAACAACAACAACAGCAACAACAACAATAACAATGATGATAATAATAGTAATAATAATAATAATAATAATAATAATAATAATAATAATAATAATGATAATAATAATGAGAACTGCGCGGATACTGAGGAAGGTGCTAGAGATATAAGGACTGCAACGAATTGTAACCCTGATGGGTGAAAGAGAGAGGAGACGTTAGCTGAAGACTTGAGGAGACATTGTCTCTCAGCCTTCAGCGACAACCACTGAGCAACCGGTGTGAAACTGTAAATCGCAGAATTACTGCGATCTATGAGTACTAGGAGAGAAGGGCTGGAGACTTGAGGAGACTTGCTGTCACACAAACTTCAGCGGTTACCACCAGGCAACTGGTGTGAGATTCCAAATATTAATAATAATTATAATAATAATATCAGATTTGGTTAGTCGCTCGATAGGAAGCGTCACCTGGTCAACATATTTTGGTAACCTTTGCTGGGCAATGCTCTTGAAAAAAGAAGTTTGAATACCGTCAGACATAAAGT
This sequence comes from Thysanoteuthis rhombus, assembly GCA_963457665.1. Lineage (NCBI taxonomy): Eukaryota > Metazoa > Mollusca > Cephalopoda > Oegopsida > Thysanoteuthidae > Thysanoteuthis > Thysanoteuthis major. The sequence goes on from OY735201.1 coordinate 41,171,325, forward strand.
AAGGTACCGATTCAGCTAAGATTTACTTTTGCAAATTTAATACCAACGGATGGTCTACTCAGGGAGGGGATTAATTATTTATAAAGAGTTAATGGTTTGATTTTCAGCCTTCTAGCCCCATGAAAAGGCCTATCCGCACAATACATCAATAACCAGGCAGCCAGACTTGAAAACTGAGGAAACCTGTGATGACAGCTTTGGTGAGAGATTTGACTGATGGTCTCTCATGATAAACATGCATTGAATGGAAAGAAGGCTACAAATATAGTTAGGTTATCATAATTATCAAAGAGAAAAAAAAAAGATCTGCCTCAGAATTCTTAATCATCAATCACTTTGTTTGCAAGCTTTTGATATTAGCAGCAATTGATATCGAATTTCAGTGGGAATTCAGATTCCTGTTGTCCAAATACTTTTTGCTTTGAAGAAAAAGACTGTTTGTGTTGCGCTACTCAAGTAGGATGTTATCCTTTTTATCATTTGTTTCGGAGAATGATGAGACTTGTTTCTTTGTCTTTTATAAAAATTGAAAATGAAATATATCAAATAGGGGTTATTATTCTTTATAAAATACGTTTCCATTCGATAACCCACGGTGTATTGTTCTCTGAATTTCAAAGATATTTTACAGAATGCGACTAAAACACGTGATATATGAATATGTATATAGATATATGATTATACATTGCGTTATATTACACGGTATCTTATTTGAAATGATCTCATGTCATTACACAGTTGATTTATAACTCACCCTAGACTACGTAAATAGAATGAACGATTAAAGAAAATGGAGGTACTGCAGGAATCGAACCTACCACTGATAGAGTAGCCACTTCAACGTGGTGGAGCACTTACCTTTGAGCTTAACAGTCGCCGGTAGTGCAAAGGCCAAAAATACTGCTTTCAGCCTCGATTCTCATATCGTTCATTCAATGCAACAGTTATTAATTGAGAAATTGATACAAGAAACCCAACAGAATGCTTATAAACTGCGTTGTATTTTATAGAAATTTATTTGGAATGATCTTTCCACATTACAAGGTCCTCAGCCGAGAGAACATAAACATTTTGAACGATTTTAGCTCAGTGGTAAGAGCATCGTTACATTGAAGCAGCTACCCAACCGATGTTAGGTTTGATTCCTGCTGCAGTCTAATTTTCTGTAATTGTTCATTCTATTGTCAAGTGTTAGTCGCACATTAAAAGTGTAATAAGAGGGGGATCATTTCAAAAAAGTTCTTGTATGACATAACGTAATTTGTAATAGTTCTGTCGGGTCACATTTATTAATTCCTTAGCAAACACACAAACACACTTACTTATATATACGTATATATATATATATATATATATATATATATATATATATATATATATATATATATATATATATATATATATATATATATATATATAATGTGTGTGTGTGTGTGTGTGTTTGTGTGTGTAGTTATTTAGTAAGGTGACACAGCTAGGGCATTGGGTGGTAGATATGGGTAATCCAGTGAGAATAGATCTCACTATTTTATATTCGTGACACCAACTCGAATCACCCAATATAAGTTTCAAAACAGATTCTTAAAGTATCAAAACAGATTCCTGATTCAATTTTTGTGGTGATACTCCTATGGTAGAAACCTCAAACCACCAACGATCACAAGGGAAAAGATAGAAGAAATCGAACTGAACAAAACAATAAAGAAGAAAGTTAGAGAAGACTAGAGAAGGTATACGGCAGCCATCATCAAGACTAATCTTGAAAAACGTCGGAGATTCAAAGTAATAAACAAAGCTCTCAGTACAGGAAAGAAACAGATACCTAACATTCTCGAAGCAAACAGAGACATAACAACAGATAGAAACAGAATAGTTGAACGCACCCAAGGAACTGTACTCTTCAAAACATGGACAATACAACAACGACACAGAATACACAAGATGCTGACAATCAGTTCGAGGAATTCCCTGAAGTTACACCATAGGAAGTAAAGCAAGCCATCAAGCAAACAAAAAAGAAAAACCCCCTGGAACAGATAATATAACCATCGATCTATTCAAAAAAGCTGGGAAGAGGGCCAAAAGAAAGCTAGCTATTCCATTCAACTTGTGTCTGAAACAGAGTAAAATCCCGAATCACTGGAACTACATGAAAAAGGTAACCCCAAAGACCTCAATAACTACAAACCTATAAGCCTGCTCAACTGCATATACAAACTTTTCACAAAAATTATCACCAACTGGATTACTAAAACACTTCTCGAGAACGGGCTGGTTTTAAAAGAAGTTACTCGAATATGAAACATCTTAATTCAATAAATCAGCTGAAAGAGAGGGCAGTGGGATACAAAGTGTCACTCGCTGTAGCATTTATAGATTTCAAGAAGGCATTCGACTCAGTAGAAATTCCCATGGTCATGATGGCCATCACCCTACAAGGTGTAGACCCTGTGTACTTTAAAGTACTGCTACACATATAAAATCACAGCAACTTCTTCATCAGGCTATATAAGGACTCTGAACGGTTCCAGCTCCAAAAAAATTAAGATAATGTGATACCAGCTCACCCAAACCCTTTTCGGTCTGGCTTGAGATCATGGACTGAGAAAAGAGAGGAATAAAAAAAGACAGCAAAAATCTGAGCAGACGACGTCGTCCTCTACGAAGTGAACCTACATGACCTCGAACTAATGGTAGATGAACTAAAAGAAAAAAGCAAAAAGTCGGCCTTCATATGAACTTCAGTAAAACAAAAACCATGAGCAACAATCATGTTAAGAATAAGAACATAACTGTCAAGATAGAAAATGCAAAACTCAGCAAGGTAGACCACTACATAGACCTACGACAACAGATCTCCATGATATCCTCAAAAGAGGAGGAAATCAAGCAAAGAATCACTCTGGGATGGCAAGCCTTCGGCAGAGCAAGCTCAACTTTCAACAATCAGACGATCCCAATGATCCTAAAAAGAAGAGTGTACAACTAATGCATTCTCCCGATAGTCACTTATGGAGCTGAAACATGGAACCTAACCAAGAGACAGACCTACAAACTGAGAAGTATGCAACGTGCTTAACCTTACATGGAAAAATCACAAGACAGCACAGTATATAATGAAGTAAACGGGTGTCTTTGACATTACAGAAACTATTAAAAAACTGAAATAGTAATGGCATGTTGCAAGAATGAAAGACAACCAATGGACATCACGTCTCACAACGTGGATCCCCAGAGATCACATAAGAAACTGAGGCTGACAGAACACAAGATGGAGAGATGAATTAGAGAAATTCAAGAAATACTGGTTCTGCGACGCCCATGATAGAGAATTGTGGCATATCCTGGGGACGGTCTATGTCCAACGACGGATGCTAAAAGACTGATGATAATGATGATGATGATAATGATGATGACGACTCTTATGGCTGAAAGATGTATAGCGTAATGAGGGGTTGAGAGAGGAGGAATTTAGTCTCCTCGTGGTTTGACCGTAGCACGCGTGTGACCCTGTAAGTGGTGGAACAAGAAAGGGTGATGTGAAAAGTGAATACGCACCAAGTATGAACTTCAGCGCTGGGATGAAACAAAGTGAAAAGATCACATACAAGTATTTTAGTTAGACAAAAAACGTTCCTTTAATACTAGGGTATAAATGAAGTATGAAGTTGAACATGAAGTACATATAAGGATAACATAAATCGTTCGTGTGAGGAGATTAGAAGAGAAGAAAAAACAAAAAGTGAATTTCCATATGGTTTGGATCGCTCTAAGGTAATATGTAGAATCCAGGTTCAGTGTGCGAGCCATACAGCCAAGTTGTGTGCGTTAAGTTGGGAGCTATTCTCTGAGGATGATAGACTCTCGACGAAAAGACCATGAAAGACAGAGAACGGGGAGTTTTATCCATGCGTGTTTCTCGAAGTAAAGGAATTTGGGAAAGATTATCGTGACAATCGGATAGTAAAAAGTCTAGCTATTCCATTTACGATAGAGAGAGGTTATACGCGTTTAGAGCACATGGTGAAGATACGGTGATGTAGCATCGTAGCTATGCTTATGTGTGAGCCCTCGACATCGGTGAAGTGACTTGGGCAAAATTAGTACAGAGATAGATCACGGTGGAAAAATGGTCAAGATCGGATCAACCGGGAGGTCAGCGAAATGATAACAATCTCAAAAAGAAAGAGAGAGTGAGAAAGAGTGGTCGACAATAAAGCTTGGTCAGAGGTGTAAACAGCTAGGCATATTGGCGCTAATGAGCATTGGACCATGTGTGTCCAGGGTTGTTATAAGGGTCAGAAGAAGAAGTGACGTTTTTGATATCTAAGTAAAAGAAGGGTTTCGTATTTAATTCCTAACTAAGAGAAGAGGAGGCGTTACATAATCAGCACTAGAATTTATAATAAATCAGCTAACAGATATAATCGACGAAAAGAAAGAATAATGCAATGAGGCTTCTAAAAAAGTGGTTTTAATCATCTACCAGGATTTATAAAAGCAAAGATAACAGTACTAATAACAATCACATCAAAGGCAAATAGAGAAACAGAAAAGTATTCAGTTTTAATTATCTTACTACAAACTAATAAATATTACCTGTGAAAAATTTTTCTTTGAGCTAATTGACAAACATTTCCCCATAGAAAATCCACTTAGTAGGATATTTGACCGCAGTACTTTGAAAATTCTCTACAGCTGCTGCGTAAATATATATAGAATTATAAATTCACATAATAAAAACATAACTGAGGCTAAGAATAATACTAGCAACAATTACAATTGGAACAAAAATAACGTAACCGAAAATACTGTAAACGCAGAAATAAAAGCACATCCCTTTTAAACAACAATTGCACAACCGGGAAGCGAATATACTTAGCCACGATTGCAACAACTGAACAATCATACAACAAAATATTATGTTGGAATCTCAAAATTACGATGGAAATGTAGATACTACAACCGCAATAAAGTCCTGATTCTGAGCAGAATTGAAAGTTGCAAGGTTCATGATATCAAAAGCTCATGCAAGGGAAACCAGGATTTTGTCAGCAGCCGTTAATAATCCAGAAGGGTCCGTCTCTCAAAAGACAGACACTTAAAACTTCACAATATCAGGATGTATTTTATGAACTCAACAGGTATTTGCGTTAAACAGCTCAGTTGCGCACAAGAGAAAATTTTGCCAGACAGTGAAATTCTTTTATCTTCGGATGATGTTCAATAATAAAAACTACGTGACTGGAAAAGCTGTAATAATATCGCTCTTACTCCAAGTTGTATCAATCGATTGCTGGTTTATGCAGAGATCTTAATGAGTATAAATTGATGCATGAACGAATGAAAGTGTAAGATTGAACAATTATGGATTAACTCATTGAATAAACGTGACGTAATCATAAACCATAATGTAACCAACGTCCTTGGTCGGCATTCCGTCTTAGGGATGATCGGTATTAAAAAAGATGAATAAATAAAACAGGACGTTGGTAAAAGGGGTCAATTAAATAAGTGATATCTCCAGCCTTTAGCTAGTCAGTTTAGTTGATCACTAAAACGTTTGAATTTTTTTTAAATGAATGATGCTGAGCACAAACTAAAGGGAGAATCCAGCAAACTAACAATGTAAATTGAACCCTCACTGAAAAAAAAAAAAATTGGGGGGGATTTCAAAAAACAATGAGAAATGTTTCGGGGTTTTTCTCGATATGAAATGAAGAGGATTTTTAGAATTTTCAGCCCTTTAGCCCCATTGGTGTAGTTTTTACGCACGACGCATACATACTTAGCCAGCTAGCCTGCTAGCCAGCCAGACCTATGTTGATATTGACTATGTTGATGTGGTCAGTTTTTAAGAATGAGGAACAATCACTGCACCAATTGAATAATTTCTTGTATAGTCAAAGTCCTAGATACGTGACTTGATCATCGCAATTAGTCCCACTTTCAAATTCGAGATAATTCAATTTCAGCATGGTATATCGACAGGAGAGGTAAAAATAAAGAAAGACGGGATAATGTAATGTTGGAATCCATTGCAAGGGTGAAGGTGAGGATCCTTGCTTATTCGATAAATACCTTTTGTTTTGTTTTGTTTTTTTTTTACCTAAATAATCTGTTGTTTTCTCTTTGCTTTTGTTCGATTTTCGAAGATTTAAAAATAGGCAACTGTCCAGTTCAGTTTATGAAAGGATTTGGTTATTATCCACGATTACAACGATAGGCTCTTTGTTCAGTTTAGCAGAAATATCCTAAAAGTAAATATCTCCACTTTTGATGATTCCACAATTAAAAAAAATCGACGGCTTCAAAGTCAAACTCCATTCTGATTGGAGCTTAAATAATTATTTCAACTTTTGTCGAAACAGAAGGAATTTTAACCTCCTCCCAAAAAGAGTACGAAAAAATAATTGTCATCACCCTATGTGGGCTCTTTGATAACTCATGGAGAATCAATTGTAACAATAATTTCTTCGATTTCTTTTGCAATACTGGTATATCCATGAAAGTAAACAGACGTAATATCTTACAAATCAAAATTAATCAATATGTCCCGCCTTTCAGTCAGACTCTATGAAGCTAAGAGGCACGAAAAGGATTTGATGTCACTAACGTGGATTTTTAAAAACGTATTGATTTATTGATTTCTATTCTCACTTAAAGACCACATTATATTGGGGGTCACCTGTACCAATGTGATATATGTGCATACATGCAGTATACTTCAGATCCATTGTTTGGCACAAAGATAAATTCCTATTGAGTAGTACGCTTGTAAATCGTAGATATAACCCATCACCAGAAATAAGATGTTAAGAATTTTGCTTTTCAGAGAAAAGAAATTGAAGGTGGTTTATTTTTACTAATATACTCAAAAGATGACTGAAAACTTTCTTATGTTCAAACACCTCTTCTTAATGAGATCTCTCACCATTCTGCAAAATTTCACTTAAATTTACTGATAGGTATAAGAAATATTGTGCTGTGTACATATAGCTACAATGCCCGGGATGGTGGCAGCGAAAATTTCTGGATCTGCCTCATAAATGTTAACAATTATTCCGTAGACCATTACCCAACTCTACACGAAGTTTTACTGCAACTAATCGAGAACGCAGATATTGTGCAGTATACATATATCCACAATGCATGCAAGGTGACCATGGAAAATTCTAGTACCCCAACTCCTGCACATGAATTTGAACACCACTTCTTAATCAGCGTATTGTCCACCTTTCAACAAAATTAGATGCCGTGCTGTGTACATATAATTACAATGCAGGGAAATGAGTATGAAAGATTCCTTTATCCACCCTAAAATGTTGAATCTTTTTTTAGCCTATTGATCACGATATTTTTAGATGCTGTGCCTTGTACATATGGCTATAATACCAGATGTGTAACTGTGAAACTTCCTGGATCCGCCCTAAATTGTAAACACTTCTTTCTTAGCCGATCGCTCAGCATTATACAAAATTCAACTGAAATTCATTGACAACCTTTGGAGAAATTGTGATTTGTACATACAGCTTTGCTTCAGGGGAGATGAATGGGAAAATACCGATATCCACCCCCAAATTTTAACACTTCTTAGCCGATTGCCCAACCCTTCACAAAAATTGACTCAAATTCATTGAAAACTTTTTGGGATTAGGGGATGTGTACATATAGCTACAATGCAGGGGATATAAGCGAGGATACTACACCCAAATTAAAACACTAATCCCCTGCCCAGCCTTCCACAAAATTTCACTAAAAATCATTGAGAACTTCTGAAGATATCATCTTGTATGTACATAACTGCAATGCCGCGGAAGAATCCAACACTTTATCCTTAGGCCCAAACCTAACCCTGCACAAAATATTTCCAAACTGTAGACGCCATGGTATCACTCTTTCTCCTCCTTCTCAATATGCCATTCTAAAATCAGAATATCTTAGATTTCAACGTCTGACTATTTGCAAAAATAAAGACTCTAAGAGTTTGCCAATATTTCTTTTCCGTCAGTATATCATTAGGCGTTGTTTTTTTAATTTTGTTTCGATGTTCACCTCAGCAAAAACGACTGTGCAACCAAACATGTCATTGAAACAGTTCATAATCAAACTATAATATCATCTATAACAACAAAAAGTTGCAGTTTTCATCAACTTATGGATCTTTATTTTTAGACTTGTAACCAGTAGATCTTGGGATCGTTCACGAAGAACAGTGACATACGCAAAAACTGATGATGAATCGATACCCTCTCCTAGATCTGAAACTGACGTCAACCTGTTTTGTTAAAGTTCACATTGACAGAAACTACAAAGGAGTCAAAACGAAACACGTAGTTTGGAATTATATTGTATGGAGAAATGAATTTTGTTTTCTTTCTTTCAAAGAGTTTGACCTTGTAGCCAAGGTTGTTACACATATTTTCGTTATGTATAGGTCAGCAAACTTTATTCCATGAACTTTACATTAAAAAAAATCAATGATCCGCATGGAAGTAAAAATATTTTCTACAAACTCCACTTCCTCAGTTGCCCACAGGCTTTTGGTCCCGCGCAGGCGACAAACAGATTCGAGGGAACATTGAATAAAACCTCCTTTTAAGGCGCATAAGAAAGTCATATTCAAAGAACACCGAGTATGATCTTGTATGGCAGATAATAGCTGCAAGCAGAAAGGTTCACATTTCCCTCTCTGAGAAGATGTGCAAGCACTAGATAAGGGAGATCAGTGTAAGGGGAGAGATTTAAAGGAAGCCTCACACTGACGGATGTCAATATAAATAAGACCATGAGGATTTTAATGCAGCGTGGCTCTCTTTGCTCAGCAGTGAAAAGATTGGAGAGAATCTGTGAACAAAAAAAAATCATGGAATCATTCGTGTTACGTAAGTTGTTGCTGGCAGTGACTTCAGATAAATGCAATTTGTAGATAAATAGATATTGCGCGCGGGCGTGTACGTGTGTGAAATCACTGGTGGCTGAAAATGCAATTTCATTATTGAAAAGAAGATGGAGTGGTCAGAATATTTGCTATAATATCTTTTCCCACCGCCACCGCCTCTCTAAAAAAAACCAGATCCCTTGTTCCTTCATAGAAAGTACACCTGAACCCTAGTATTGTGTAATGATCTACCGGAAATAATACGGCAGCTGAAAGGGAGGCTCCGTAATTTGCGTGTCTGTTGAAAAGGCGAAAAGTTGCAGAGTCGAAAAAAGAAGAAAATACCGTAGTTAAAACTTAGTATCTTCTTTATTTCTCCTTTTCTCAACCTGATGATTTTAGAAAATGTAACACGACGGACGCAAGGTACAAGGCAAGGAAAACTGGACGGGACAGGAACGTCAGTTTGGGTACGAGAGAAATTGGGGGATCTTTCCTCTCCGGCTGAAAGTAACGACTGCTGGATCGCTTCTTGGCGTATTCTGTCGACCACAGGGTGCGAACGGCTTTTTATGGGAAAGTCCCCTTGATTAGGATGTAGATACCATACTAACTTAATCAAACCAGGAAAATAAATGAATGTCTCCGGCAACAGATATCGTTTGGGTACAATCGTTTCGTCTAAAGAGATGTGCAGGTCAGCAAAAATGCTCATCATCTTCTGAATTTCTCGTCTTCATTGATATATATTTGAAACAGCGTAGATTGGTCTTCCGTGATGGACTCCACTTGGATTATGCGATCAGCAAAAACATTAATCATTCCATACAGACCTGTCATCGTTGACCACCTCCGAACCACGCAGTGTGCAGTCGCATTTTTCAACATCCGTACCCAATTTTTCCTCCAAAAAAAAAAGAAAGAAAAGAAATCAAAATATTTATTTTCACTCTGTCAATACCTTTGCATGTCTGAATTAGACCCTCTTTGTGTTGATATCTACACTACAAATTACCGCAGTAACCCCGAGCTGCAACTAAATTTAGAGTTTAGAGGTGGTAATAAACATGTTTAACACTCTTAACAGCAAGAATAGTCTTACTCTTCAGTTCTGACAGTATCTTAAAAAGAAGTTCAGGTTTTTTTTTTCATAGAGAAATATAAAAGTTCATTCCTGAAGTAGAGAAACCGAAAGCTAAACAAAGAAAATGGAACTCAGTCAGCGGCAGAAGTCTTTGAAAATATCTGTCTGTATACACAAAATCAGCGTACAAGAAGCATGAATCACACACACACACACACACACACACACACACACACACACACACACACTGTTTTGGAGACGGAATCACAGTTCGTCCCTGAAGAAGAAATTCGAAAGGTGTAAAAAAAAACAAACTATTTATCTTTCTTCAATCTATTTTCAAAAATGTGTTCATTGATCTGAGAACGTTTTTTTTTTACTCAGTGTAGAGAGGAATCCCTAAAAAATGATCCTATTGAAAGGGGTATGTTCCAGGAGCAAAACGGACCCCCTTCAACAAAAAAAAAGAGATTTTTTCTCCTCTAAAAAAGTACACCTGAACCTGGCCATTGAATGGATCGATTGAAAGTTTGTAGCTAGAACAAAAGCAACTTAAAGAATGAATTCAGTTGACGGAACAACTGTTTGAATAGCATTTGATTAATTGGATACGTATTTTTGTGTGGGTGTGAAATGGTTCGATGAAATTAACGATTTCAAATAAAGGCTAATGATGCCCTTCGTACTCTCCGTCTTGTCACTTTTCGTTCAGTGGATTCACTACAGATTCTTTTCAGCAAATGGTTAAAAAAAAAGGTTTTGGCTATTTGGAGGACAATATTGCCCAGCCAACGAGACCTTTGCATGCACTCAAGGTGGAAAAATTCATGAGGTTTTATTGTTTGTCTGTCTATAATAAACGACACGTGAAAAAGTTTGAACATTCAATTTTTACATATCTCCACTTGCCAGTTCAATACTGGAATTCTGTCTCCGTCTATGTACATATTTAACTCTTTTTATCTATTTCCACTTCTTTCTCTCTCTTGTATCTGCACATGTTTCAACACATATATGATAAGATAAGTTTGAATATAAAAAGACGTGTATATGAGTGCATTGATTTCTGAATCTACACTCACACACACACACACTCTCTCATATATATATACCCATTTCTCTCTCTCTCTCTCTCTCTCTCTCTCTCTCTCTCTATATATATATATATATATATATATATATATATATATGTATATATATATATAAATATAGTTACCCCTAAGTAAGAGAAGAGCAAGATTAGAAATGGGCTCAAGGAAATGACCCAGGTGTGATGTAATAGGTTGAGAGGTACTGTAGCAATGGGAAGCTGATAGACTTTAACACTGTTCAATTATGGGACGACAGCAGGAATTTGCTACCTTTTTGGAGGAAACTGCTTGAAGTTTTTATCGGGTAACAGTAAGAAAAGGGTATATTGTGAATATGGGAATTCCAGACAGATATCATCGGCAAGTGAAAACTATACACAATGCCTGAGCGAAACGACTGGCCACTGACAAGGAGAGTAACGACAAGATGACGAGGAATATCGTATCAAATCATAATGCAATGAATCACTAGCGGCTGCCAAACTATCGGTTAATTCATTGTATAGCATAGACTGAATTCTATGATGTTCTGTAGTTGTCGATCGGAGAGGGTACGATTAATGATACTACGTCATTGGCTATTGGAACTCACCTGAACCAGAGAATATTTCACCGTGGAAGACTGACACCGTGCCACCTGGCAATGTGTCTTTCAAGCAGACTGTCGAGATTTTGTTTTGAGGAGATGACCTTGGGCTATAGATCGGGCGTGCCAGGATGTTGTCATTAGTTCTGTAGTGGTGAGGGATATGTTTCGCCCGAGTCTGTAACGATCACTTGCAAATCTTCATTTGGACCGCTTTATGCTCGTCATATTCTCCGGTGGTGATAAGTTAAGATAATACCACCCACACCCATTTCTAGGTGCATCATTGCCAGCCTTCTAGATTTTGACTTAATTGCTATACATACCTCGCAAACACGCCTCGGTTATGGAGTGAGTTCGAACATCCTCGGATAGATATACCGATGCATCGGCTCTATTACCTCGTACATCTCTATATATATATATATATATATATATATATATATATATATATATATATATATATATATATTATTGTGTCATCCACAGATAGCTGTTTCGATGTATTACATCTCTTCAGTGACTTTATCCCATCCAGTATCGCGAGGTAGAATTGAAACCCTCACATCAGACCCGGGGGCCTCCCTCTGGACTGCAGAACTCAGTGGTGGTCAGTAAGGTTGAATTTAAGCGAGATATTCATTTTTACGCAGAAACTCCTCATCCACCAGAGTGCTCTATTCCTATGGAAGAGAATTGCGTATTGCTTACAATGGATGAGTTACCTCACTTAGAGAGTGCTCAACCCTGAATAGAGGAGTTTTAATTATTGTGTATGTATAAAGTAATATTTGTGCCCTTTGATTGTTTATTCATGCCCTACTATCCTAAAACAACAACGCATATTCACACAATATTCTGTATGTACACTGCAAAGGAGTCAGCTTTCCAAATAAGTCATTTAAGGTCACCAGACGTAATTTGTTGGTCATTTCTATACAATTTTCAGAAATGCTGAAATTTAGCATATCTTTGCGAGGGAAAAATTACACTCTTTGTGACGCAGACGTTTGAGATTATTCAAGGTCACCAGAGGTCATATCTAGTTTTTTTAAAACAATGTTCCAAGTATTTGGCCACGATTCAGCATTTGAAGTCATCAAAGGTGATTTCTGGTCACCTTTTCTGAATTATGGGCCATGCTTTTGCACTCATAAAACAGAGATTTGGCCTAAGGGTGAATCTTTTCATAGCAAACATAAAAAGCAAAGTGAAGTAGATCAGAGGTCATTGTAGGTCAAAGGATATCATTTCTAGGCAATTTACAAATTTTTGGCCTCATTTTTGAACCGAGGATGCAGAAATTTAGTATGTGGTACATCTTCTCAAATCAAAGTTAATAGACTAAGCGGGGTTAACAATGAAGATCATTTAAGGTGACCACAGGTCTTTTCTGGTAATTATTATCCAATTTTGCAAATTTTTGGCAATAATTTTGCACCCATAAGATTGGAATTTAGCATTTGAGTAAATCATTTCTTAGTTTAGGCCAAAGAAAATGCAAGACTGATACCAAGTGCCATTTGTGGTCATCTGAGGTCATTTCTGGTGATATCTTCTAAGTTGTTAGCGACAATCTTGCAGTTATGAAGATGAAATTCGACATTAATGTAAATCCTTTCCCAACAAGAATACTTAGAAAAGTGAATTCAACATCGGGGTCATTCGTGGACACCATATATTAATCCTAGTCTTTTCGAAGTTGGTCAAAATTTTGCTCTCAGGATGCTGAGCTTTGACGTAAGGGTTCATCTTTACACGGTGAAATCATAAGCAACGCAAACTTGATGCTGGAGGTCACTACAGCTCATTTGGGGACATTATTACCGATTCTTAGCTGACTAAAGCAGAAAAAAAAAAGATAGAAGAAAAAAAATTGGGCCTTATTGGATGATAGAGGTCAGCAAAGGTCAACTCGGGATTTTTCAACTCTGATTATATTTTGAATCTTCTTCCCCGGGCATGACCAGGTTTCCCTGGTAATATATATATATATATATATATATATATATATATATATATATATATATATATATATATATATATATATATATATATATATATATATATATACTTTAGCATTTAAATCGTGAAATATGTCTATAAAACTGTTCACACACAATATTGCTACAGTAGTTAAAATAAATCCTTAAATTGTGTTCCACAATAGTTTGTCCTATTCTACAATTCGGTAGTCTCTCCTATCTGCATTTTCCCGATCAGTAGTCCCCCTCCTAATCTTTTCGAGTGGTCCCCTTTTATTGAATTTTTCGCTTCCAGTATCCCAACCCCTGCCCTTAATCATTGCATCCCTTTTAGTGGTCTCCCCTTATCCACATTTTCAATTTCAGAGGTTCATCTTTTATCCTTCGTTTAGTGTCCCCTGTTGTCCCCGGTTTCCTGCGGTTTCCCATTTAGTGACACGAGGAAAAATCGTTGAAGTTCCTTTCTTTTTTTTTTCTATTTTTTTCTTTCTTATAAAAGAGACCTTGATAAACTTTTCAAAAATATACCTGATGACACCCGATAAATCGGAAGAAAAATCCATCAGATCTTACAGAAAAAAATTTTGAATACCAGATATCCAATATCAATGATTAAAGCCGTTCGTGTTGAGTTTTTTTCAATAAAGTATGCAATATCTGATTTATATTTAAAGAAACAAAGAATTGATTAATTTTCTAAAAAATATCGGGTTGAGTTTTGTTGTGTATGAATTTATATCTTCATATATTCATTTTTGCTCATAAAGCTATCATAATATCATTACAGTTAAAAATTTAAATGATTGACCATTTCCCAGTAATGACCATGATTCAGTCGTAAAATAAGACAAATGTTATATTTCTGCAAAAATGATGAGCATGAAATGGAGCGTAAAATCAAAATCTTAGGTGTTGGAAGAGAGGGGTTTATTTTTACTAAGGGTTCTGTGATTATTATTATTATTATTATTATTATTATTATTATTATTATTATTATTATTATCATTATTATTATTATTATTATTATTATTATTATTATTATTATTATTATTATTATAATATTTTTTTCAAACCGGTTTCCTGGTGGTTGCCACTGGAGACTGAGTGAACGCTAGTCCTTAGCCCTCCTCCCCATACTCTCATAGTTCACAGCGTTACTGTGGTTTACAGTTTCTCACCTGTCGCCGGGTGGTTATCGCAGAAGGCTGAGTGACAGTAAGTCTCCTCAGGTCTTCATCCCACCCGTCATCTCATATCGTTTCTCCCTCACTTGTCAACGCAGTGCTGTGGTTTGTACTTCCATTGACATCGTTAGCTGCTTTGTATTGTTCCTTTCTCCAAAGTATGCAATTGGACAAACATACTTTATGCTTGAAATTTATACCCTGCATCATCAGGGTTTCTTTGGTTTATTCGTAAATCATCACGCTGCTAAAGTCTGCATCGAATTTCAAATCACAGCAATTCCACTTTCATCCTCTTTAGGATAGGAAAAAGTAATTTTGATAAAGCCTTATTTAGTCTGAGACAGGGTCTCAATGGTGAGATACTCAGAGGGCATTAAACTCACTATAATAGCGATTGTCTGCTAGACCACAAGCAGCAAAATCCAATTTATCGATTACAGTTTCTATTCTCTGTCTGATTTTAACCCAACTAAAAATTACTATTTTTGGTGAGATCAACTTTGCTTTTACAAGTTCTTTTAGTGCCATTGCAATCATGAAAAATCATTCTCTGTCTACATATGTTTTACTACCATAAGTCTGCAACCGGATGGTGGAAAAACAACAACATATATTCTATGCAAAAATATTTATTATTGGCATCTAAACAGGGTATGATTATGATACGTCAGCTTTTGAAATAAAGCAGGCCTTCTAGTCAGCCTCAAAAATTTACATTTAAGATTATGGCTTTCACAAAGACTGCAACACCGATCACTGGCTCCGATAGCAAATAAGGAAATATCAATTCCCCCGAACAGACTGCTTATTATTGCTTGCAATTGATACTGCCAGCAAAACTTTACTCCGACATATCCGGTTAGTCAATTTAATAGAAACTGTCACATTTTAAAGTCTCACGGCAGCATGCAGTGTTTAGGGCGATCAATTAAAAAATTGGGAGAGGGAGTGTTGAATGAATACTATTCCAACTTCTTATTGGATCGCTTAAATGTCTGGATTTTCAGGAAGCTGGGGCAAACGCTGCTGGATTTAAACTAAAGGACCATCAACCTACATTTTAATTACCCCAAAATCGTTTGGGAGGGGGTTAAGAAAATGAAGACATAATAAGCAGTATATATTCGACACGTTAATGTTGCATGTTATCACACCACAAGTATACTTCAGGTATACGTGGCTTAAACCCTGAAAGCGTATTAGAAGCGCCAAGCTAGTTACCGTAGTCTGCATGAGTAGAGGCAGCAGGGAATTGAGTCTATCAGAAAGAAAGCTTTTTAAAACAATTCTGCACTTCCTTTCATTCAGGGGAGTTCTGACAAAATGGATTCTGTATTTGGCTGAAGTCGGAAATGTTGAATAATGTAAGAACACAATCACATCAACTGACGTCTGGTCTTTAATTCTCTGTATCTATCCGGATGTGTGCTGATTCTTTTGTTGATACAATATAAGGATTTTTAGTGTAAGAGTTTATTCAATTTATGAAGACCATCAATTGTCAAATATATACGTCCAAAACAAAGAAAATTCCTATCAACTCGACTTTCCCATGTATTATATGGGAAAATGATTCGATAAATTCTTGAGCACTGACCATATGTATATATATATACATATATATATATATATATATATATATATATATTTATATATATATATGTATATATATATATATATATATATAGGATGTGGTTGAAAAAACAAAATTATAGTTTTCTTTTTATCTTACTGCAACCTTCTGAACTGAACATATGCAAAATTTCTAATTTGAATAAACGTTTTTTCATCAATATATATATATATATATATATATATATATATACATACGCATATATATATATATATATATATATATATATATATATATATATATATATATATATATATATATATATATATATATATATATATATATATATATATATATGTATATATATATTCACCGAATAAGTAATTTACAAATAAAATATAGGTAATGATTAACAGAGCAACTGATAAAAAAATATTTTTCGACTGACGACCATTCTGAGTTACGACCTTCCAGTCGAAACAAGAATCAGTTGTAAGTCAGGAAGAAAATTTACACGTATGTTCATAATATTTCTAATGACTTTTAAAGTTACAAAAAAAAATAAGGCACATAAAATTCTATCCGTTGTTTGAGAAATGTGATCATAGTTAAGATCATTATCATGATCTAATTTTCAGCGTCTGTCGATACAACGAATTAAATAGAGGTAACATAATCAGTAAGATATAAGGCAAAAAGCAGGCGATACTAGGATTGCATCCCCTTGCAATCTTTAAAGCCGGAAATCGAAAAAGAAACGATGTCTGTTTTTGTATTTTTGAAATTAGAACATATCTGATTTGCGAAGGATTTTTGTATCATACAATTAGATTCAATTGTTTTATAAAATGGATTACGTGTTTATAAAGTTATATATATATATATATATATATATATATATATATATATATATATATATATATATATATATATATGTGTGAGTGTGTGTGTGTGTGTGTGTAACATAGTCCTATATCTAGCTAGGATTCTGTGGGTAAATTTGAATATGGTGGCCGCTCGATCTTGAAAAATGTCCAATCTGCACTAGCCCGATTTGCATGAGACTTTCATTGTTACTAATTTGACTACCATGAAGATAATAGCAGAGGGGAGAGTGAAACTTTTGTTTTGAAACAATTAAATCACTATTTTGCAGGTATTCATAATCAGTTCTCATGTTTTGTGTGTTTATTTTTCTTAAATATAGATATTTTTCTTTTTTATAATCTTGAGTTCATTTTTCAATAGTTGTGACTTTTTAACATTGTTTTCAAGTCTCTAGTTCCCTTGAACCATAAAGGTTGGATCTTATTATGCTTCGATTTTTAATTCATATATTGTATGACTAAGGAAGAGCTTTTAAAATTAATTCTTTACTCAACTAATCTCGGAGATCAAGGTCAGGTTTAGGAGCCATAGAATTAAAATGTTTGTACTTGGATAATTTTCTAAGACTGTTCCAGCTTCTGAGAAATTTGACCCGCTCATTTAGACAAGGTCTCTGGCATGTTTATCTGGAAACAGTACAGAAACATCAGCAGTATCTACCAAATTTGACTGTACAAATTACCAGGGATGGCCATCTCTATATCTAGAAGATGGCATTAATAGACTGTCCAAATCCCAAAAGGTACATGAAATCTTCATGAAGGAGAAGTATGTTGTCAAATGATCTCATCATAAGCTGAAAGCTGTTTCTGTAGATACGGCATAAGAACAAACCAACAATTGATCTCAAAAGAGCCACACCGGGCATCAGAAAGCGTACAAAAGAAAACTAATTTGTTGCTGAATTAGAGATTAGACGTTACAAGATATCTTATCTTTTCAAGGAGTTACGGACTCTATCTTTGTCAAAGTTTCCAACATTGTTCACGAATTTTCAAAGATGCAAACCCGTGGCTTACAGGAAGAGGTGAACTCAGTTCTTGGATATAATGCAAAAAAGAAAGTAACCCATTTATACCCAATATATTTACAAAAGCATTAGTTTCGCAAGACACAAAACAAAAAGTTTTTAATGTTTTTCAAACTGGTGATAATACGTATTCTACGTTGTGAGAAACAGGTATCAAAATAAAACAAGAAGTATCCCAAGTGTAATCAACAAGGTCACACTACCAGAATTTAGTACTCAAAAATAAATCACCAATGAAAAGGAAATTTGTCAACAATCTCAGAATTTTATCTACTGAGTTATAGGCCAACGAACCAGTATCGGTGTATTTTGTATTTTGAGTTAATAAAGAAACTAATCGGAAAAATCATAAAAAGGAAGCTCTCCTGAGATTTTTTTTGTTTGGTTGATATACAGGATGAGTGCATTTAAAAATATTTTTTTAATTGAAAAATATCTAGAATTATCAAGGTCTCCGTGATATTTGTCCAGAAATATCTTGATACTATTCACATCGAGATTGTACTCTTTTAACGCTGAGCCTCCAACGGCGTCCAAAGAAGTTCTTATTTTTAAACGCCAATCCTCCTATGACACCTATCGTTTTTTTTTCCGCTTGGTTTTTATATAGATTGTTAATGTCAATGCAAACACTCCAATGACATCTATCAACAGATTACAACAATGTTGATAGACAGCATCGGGGGATCCTTTCCTGGCGCCTATACGCATTGCTATTATCTTGATTAAACCTCCTGATGATGTCTATCAAGCTTGTTAATTTCTTTAAACCAACTCCCGATGTCTGTAGCAATTGTTATCTCGAGCCGAATCTCCCATGGTGTCTGTCGAGATAGGCCTTTTTCTATGCCAACCTCCCAATGGCAACTATAGAGATTTTAAACCAATCTTCTGTTGGAGTCTCTAGAGGTTATTGATTTCTCACGTCAAACACCCGATGGTGTCCATCAAGAATGTTAATTCCTCACTCCTCCAAAGGAATGCACTAAGATTATTGATTAATGATGGTCAGGTTTTCACCTTCCAGTATTTGAAAGTATGTTAAGGACTTTCAAAATGAAGCCTCAAGGTTGTTCCTACTGAAGTATCAGGTCATTTATTGACACTGAAAACTCACATATATGAGGCCTAGTTATATTCTTTGGGACCTTTATTACAAGCAATATCCTCCTCCAGTTACACTGACGGTGTTTGGTGAAGAGTCGGTACGTCTTGATCTCTCAAGAAAAAGCCAGTGGAGACTGGACTATTTAAATTAAAGTTAAACGGTAAGAATAATTGTTTTTTGTCTCTCTGCCTCGTACTCTTCCTTATGAAAAAGTCTGGTGGGAGTCATTATGCAAATGCAAATAATATCAATCAAACAAAAAAGAAAAAATCAGTATGCCATGAATTGCTATATTCTACATATGGGCACATTACTACCGCCTTTCAGCAGCTTTCCAAACATTGTTGGGGTTTCTGTCGGCATTGTATTCCCGTAAATATTCAAGGAAATAAAATGCTTAAAGATAAAACACAATGCTTTGAAATGCGTATGGTTTCTCACAACGAAGATTTGTCATTTTTTTTGTCTCTTATGCAGTCCTCCTCTTTCCTCGCTATTTGAGGAAATAACTTAATTTATCTTATTTTATATTACTCATTTGGTATTTTGCCTCCGTTCATTGGCTATCATCATTTAACAATCAATTAATTCATTGTGAAACTGTTGCATACTTTTGTAAAATTTCTGCCCATATTTCACGTTTATGTTGTCAGAGGATGATGCAGACACATTTTGATTGCTTCTGTTCTAAATAAATTTAAATACAATTGTCGTTGATATACTACTATTTAAGACTATATTCATCACTATTTAAGGTAGACTGAACAACCAGCGATAGAAAATCATTGAGGTCTATCAGATCAATTCTGACACGGTCAGATCAGTCCAGTTGGTAGGGTTTGCTATTTGGGTTGATCAGATCTCATCAGTCGGGTCTGGATTGCTTCTTCTCATCTTCGACATTTTTTTTTATGACAACAGTTCTTTTCATGGAACATATTATTCATCGTTAATTTTTTTGTCAAAATTAATCATAATTCGAAGGCGATTTAGTCTCTACTTGATTCATAGAAACCTTTATCAGAAGAGTAATTATATGTAAAAGTAACTTCTTTAAGCCAATAAGATAAGTAATTTTACAAAGTGGGTGACTAAACCCCTGTAGTTATATTATATCTCTCATTCATTAGCAAAATCTGCATCAAAATGGATCTTAATTAGAAGACAATCTGGTCACCTACTCAGTTCATAGAAACATTTATCAATATAGTCATTATACGTGAAAGAACCCTCTCTAAAACCGATAGTCAGCTATAGAAAAATTAAAGACTTTAAAAGGAAATTTTTTTTTTCTTTGAAAAAAGCTTTATTGTTAATCTCTCCTTTGTTACCCATTTCTACTTTGACTCTTAATAATATACTTTATTCAAGCAATTTTCTACTCATTCTGAATTTTGTCGGTTTTATATGCTGAAAAGATAATTGTACTTGAATTGATATAAATTAAATTATAATCAATACTATTTATAGAACTTTTATGAACATATTATAATATAATAAAAATTGGTGTCAATTGAGCTTTTTTTTAATCTTTGAGACCAATCGATTATTTGTCAAAATTATTTTTAGTATTCATTTGGTTTCATTTTTTAAATTCTTTTCCAATTGTTATGATGTTTTTTTTTTTTATTGATATGATATAATAGAAAAGAATTGATGTCAATTTAGTTTTTTTTAATCTTCAAGACCAATCAATGTGATGTTTTGATGTTTTGGTAATCAGCTTTTACATCAGATAACATTGGAAGCACTCCTACTGAATTTGCAGCAATAACGTATATGAACCAATTTGTATTATAGACTTCTGTGAAAGTTTCGATGTCCCCGAGAAACACTAGTGACTGCTGAGAGAAACCATTATCTAGAGAATTAACGGATGGTGGTCTGGTTCACAGCACTCATTACCAATGGACTGCGACACCACATAAAATGGTTGACGCCTTCATTTACCCAGTAAGGTAAAGATTATAAGAACACCAACTTGACAGGATGAAGTAACGGCTATAGTCTGTCCACAGACACCTAATACTGATGCGTTAACAGTTTCAGCTGCTATAAAATAATGGAAAAATGAAGATCCATCGCACTAAAATGAGATGCCTTGGTAAACACTCGCATAAATCTTTTTACTTACATCAATAAACATAGTGTCAGGATAAATACCACATCACACATGATCCTTTCGTTTGTCAACCGAAGATAAATAAACGGAAAAAGGGTGGGCAACTTGACAGGTGAATAGATTAATCAATCACGACCAAGCACTCATACATGCATGTACATATGCATATAAATACAGAGAGAAAGAGAGAGAGTATATATATATATATATATATATATATATATATATATATATATATGGAGAGAGAGAGTAAGGGGGAAAGAGATACGCACACACACAACATACACATATGCACACACACACACACACACACACACACACATATATATATATATATATATCGACTCTCTGACTTTCGGATACCATAAAGACAGGTTATATTTCTATACCCAATACCTTTGTGCAACGAGTATTGTCATTGAAAAGTGACGTCGAATAGTTATCATATATATATATATATATATATATATATATATATATATATATATATATATATATATATATATATGATTTGAAGTATTGGAAGTGAGACGGATTCAGAAGTAAAAGTGATGGTCTAGACATATTCCGGAAGTAGTCCCAACTTCATTAGTGTGTGTTGTGTGTGTGTGTTCGATTTAATGGTTATAAGTTTAATGGTTATGAGTCTACGATCAGGAGCTCTACTTTGTGAACAAAAAATGATATCCCATATGCTAGGGTCATCCTGTTGTGTGGGATTTAGTTCAGTCTTCGATGAAGTCTGTTTTATTGGCAGCAGTAGTAGGTCTTGAAGAGGACATAGGGTAGAAGGGAAGTGGTTTAATGTTGGATTGTGTGGGTAGGGTATTGATAGTATAGATGGTTTGGATGATGAGGTTAAAGAACTTCATATGCTTTAACTTTACAGGTTATTGAAAGTGTGTTGGGTCTGATTTGTACAAGTGAAATGCCCTACAAAGTTTTTAGTTGTTATCAGTGTGAGTGACAATATACCTGAGAGAGGGTTGGGTGTGGATGTGAGGTTATAATTAGTGGGAGGGATATGATATAGAGATTTATGCGATTTGGGTTCTTAAATTTGGTTTTGAGTCAATTAGGGGGGAGAGTTTTGAGTTTGTTGATCCACATATCTTCGTAGCTTTCTAGAACTTTAGTCATGTCAGTGGGAGTATTTTTTTTTCTTCCAGTGGTTGTGAAGCTGGCATCTGTAGCAATATTGTGACTGGGTGTGTGAAAGTGCAGTTCTTCAAGAAGTGAACTGGGATGGTTTTGTGATTTAAATCTGTGTCTATAGATGTTGAGTCTAATGATAAATTGCCACTCGGCCTTGCCTATGTATTGTAAATAGCATTTATTACACGCTAGGAGGTATATAATGTTTTTGCTACGACAGTCAGTGCCATGGTATATGTAGAAACTCTCTTTAGTAGTAGAGCTAGTGAAGGTGCTGGTGTACTTCAGGTGGTTGCAATGTAGATAATTTTTGTTATTGCATGGTTTACAAAATTTAGTGGTTCTAGGGATATTGTCATATGAGAATTTATTGTTTATCATATTGTTGCTGCTGATCATTCGGTTAATGTTTTGGGTTTGCGGTAAGCGATGACACACGGATCCGTGAATATTTCTCTGAGATCTGTTTTAAAGGTGAGAATGTTCTACCTCATATTGATAATATCTGCTAAGGGTTGGAGTGTTTCGTTGAAGTAGGTTATATGTGGTATTCAGTCAGGTTTATTATTATTAGAGAGCGTAAGGGTTTCGTCTCTGAGTATTCTAGTTGCCTTTTTTGCTTCGTTATTTGTATAATCAAGTGAGTATCCTCGTTTAGTGAAATGTTGTTATAGGTTATGGTTGTGTCTGTGGAGTTCACGATCTGTAATGCAAATTTTTCTAATTCTAAGAGCTTATTAAAATTGTAGGCTTCTTTTTATGTGTTTTGGGTGGGCTAATTTAGAGTAGAAGTAATTGTGAGTGCCTGTGGGGTTTAGTGTAGAGGGTAGTTTGGAGGTTTCTATTGCTATCTATGTATATGTGGGTGTCTAGGAAAGCTATGAAGTCTGTGGATGTCACAAAATCAAACTTAATTGAATCATGTGCAGAGTTTATATGTGCAAAGAAATTCTCTTGTTTGGCTATATCTCATATATATGTGTGTGTGTGTGTGTGTGTGTGTGTAATGTACAAGTTGATGTTTAAATGAAAAAAGTGTCATTTAAACAAAAGTAACTAATCATTTTCAAAATGTCATTATAACCCCCATTCTTTATTAATAAAATGTTAAGTTCCATGTAATAAACATAGTTACTATTGAGAAAATTTGTATAAAATTTGGGCATCATTTATTTATATGACGAGTGTAGACGAAAAAATGGACTTTTCCATTATTGTATCGCGTATAGGAATATTTTGATTCATTCAAATACATACAAATTATATTAGCCAATGATTAAACAACGTATGGATAGTGTGCCTATTTTGAAATGTGCATGAAGCTTAAAGAGTGTGCATTATGTAATCTCTTTTGTTTGTTCTGTCGACCATACAATCAAGTTGAATTTTGTGTACATTTCTCCTTCAATAGAAACAAAGAAAACCAAATGAGGGGAAAGAGAGAAATTTTTTTTTTTTTAAATCCAACCACCCAAAAAGCCTCAAAGAATAAAATGAATGTACAGAAATCTATAATGATTGATTAATGATAATCTATAATTGAAGAAGCAAACCAAATATAAAGGAATGAACGCATGGAAAATATAATTTCAAGAAAGGTAAAAAGAGAGAAAAAGAATGGAATGAATGTCCAGGCAAACAAAGAGCTTTAAAAGAGAAAGAAACACGATGGACTGATGTATTTACTGCGGTTGTCAAATATTCAGATTTGATATTAATCATTGCTGAAATCGCTGATGACGTATTCTCCAAACGTTTATCACCCAGTCACATAAATATGAGAGAGTTTGATCAACAAGCTTTATTTCGAGAAAATATGTTCCAGAAAACAGATGAAAAAGCAAACAAACAAACAAACAAACAAACAAAAACAGAATCTTTTTTGAAAAGAAAATAGTCATTGATTTAGCATAAACGTCTATAATTTTTCATTTAATCTTTGATGAATTATCATCATGGACAAAGGTTTGGATGTACGAGACGACATTGACACGAATCTGTTTTGACAGCAGTGAAAATTATCTGATTTAGAAAAAAAAAAAGAAGCAGAAAAGTTGTTTTTTTCCCATCCTGGACCACGCCAATATCTGCTCATTGGAAGATGCTTCACATCAAATATGTTTATGATCATCCTGTGGTGTGGAGTTTCAATATTCGATCCGGTGTTTAATAAGATAGGAAGATAAAGAAAGAAATGACTAAAATCTTCTGTGTTCCACCCGACACCCGCTTCGATCTTTTCCCCGCGTGGGTAAGAACTGTGAATGTCCATGAGAATAGGAAACCTCTAAACATGTAACATACACTTAGGAAGAACTTCTCGACTGAATCATAGTGATCGATATGAACATGAATAAATGAATGAATAAATGAAATATATGTATGAATATATACATATATATATATATATATATATATATATATATATATATATATATATATATGTATATATATATATATATATATATATATATATATATATATATATGAGAACTGAGAGGAATGATGATCTTGCTCCATATCGGAATGTTTATTAGCAATTAACCAAAATTTTCTTTCGATTTTCAATAAAACTCAAGACGAGTTTGATGTGATGTATATTAAAGACGAAAAGAGTTTAGGTATGGTAAATAAGTAGATGTTTGATGCAGATGTCCCCCCATCTCTCTCTCCCCTATGGCCAAGTTTCCAATATTTCGTACGCGCCGCCTGAGCCTCTCATGATTATAATCATCACCTCATTCTGGATCTGAAAACATTGAAAAATTTCCAATATGAATTTTTGTAATTGCCTCTCACTTTACACTGATTTCACTCACTAAATATCTCTCTCTCTTTCTTTCTCTTTCTCTTTGTCTCTCTCTCTGTCTCTCTCTCTATATATATACATACATATATATATATATATATATATATGTGTGTGTGTGTGTGTCTGTCTGTGTGTGTGTGTGTGTGTGTGTGTGTGTGTATGTGTGTGTGTGTGTATGTATGTATTAAGACCACCTCAACATGGTCAAAGCCCAGCCAGGTTTGGTATGCACACTCAACAGACCCAGGGAAGGTTTTATAGTAAAAGATTTTCTGATTTGGGAAATATAAATGATATTATTGCATCTTCGTTCCCCCTAACACCGATAATAATGACCTGATTTTCTTCTCTGTGTGTGTGTGCATGTCTCTATCTCAAATTTGCTGATCTTTTGAAGAATCTACGTAGCTTATTTCGATTTGCTTTTTGTGACTTTGAATTATATGTGGTCCAAAACTTCACGATTTGTTTTCTAGCTTGTGGTTCTATAGGAATGTTTTACTTTCAGATGTTGGGAGTGTAGCATACACACATACATGTAGGTTTGATTCCTGCAGCAGCCCAATGTTCTTTAATTGTTCATCATACGTCTATTTCTTAATTATATAATTGTCAACGTTTAGAAACAAATAAAGTAGGAATGGACAGTAAATAGACAAACTGAGAATGTGAAAACAAATTGTCATTTGGGCTTCCACATTATCGGCAGTAGTTTTGCTCAATGGTAAGATTGACGCTATTATCGCCGGCTATCTTATCGGTCACAGGTTCAATTCCTGCTATAGCCCCATTTCCTTTAATAGCTTATTCTATTCACACTTTTTTAGGCCAATGATACATTCACCGAGTAATTACGGGAGATCTTTTCATATTCTAGTTTAAAAGTAATATAACGTGATTATTTCTGTATTATCACACATACACGTGGGTATTTTATGAATGATCTTGTTTTCCCTTGTAATTTCTCCCCAATATAATAATACTCTTTGTTTTATGCTGAATTGCACACCGATCAAATCGTATTGATTCACTCGTGGACTTTATCATTGATCACCCCTCTGCAAAGAGATTCCAAGAAAATAGCCTTTAAATTACTGGAATATCACCGTCCTGTCATTGGATTCTCACGGCAAGGGATTTCCCACGGACAAATAAACATAGTTTATGAGAAATCCTTGTTAATAGAATCTTTGTTCGTTTTGTATTCTTCCATATGAAGGAAAACAAAAACAAAACAAGAAGCAATTGGTAGTCTCAGTTTACTTTCCGCCTCGTAACTTATGTCTCCGTTTACCAATGCATTAGAATTTCTATCAGTGGTTACTTCCCTTCATTAATATCCCTTGGGGTGACATAGACATCCGAGTGAATGGGCCGTTCAAGAGTTATGGGTGACATTCCAGGAAACGAGTTCGATACTGACGCTAGAAATTCGCTTTTCAGCACAGGGATAAAAAAAGTTTTAATGATTACCGACAAAAGTAAATTGAAAGTGTAGGGGACATTAAAAAATTTCCAAATCATGTCTATTTATTCAAACACCCAGAAAAATTCTAATGTCAATCAAACGCGAATCTTAAGCAAGACTAGTACCTTCATAATTCAATTAATTTTTATATGAATTCGTGAAATCTCTGCATGTACATTTCCAAAGATTTCAAATATTTTACAAGAAATGATAGAAAAATGAGGCCTCCTGTGAAAATCCTATAAAACATATTTTGGACCAGATAGATCAATGAGCTGGTATCAAAATGAAGTGAATTCAACCTTCTTCAAGATTGCAAGCTTTTTTTTCAGCATAGTCATCATTTAATGCACTGCATCTTTGCAAATGTTCGAGACACTTATTATTCCGTCCTTAAAGAAAATTTCTTGTGTGCTTTCGATCTAATTATATACAGCAACTTCAACATTAGAATCAGACGAGTTGAAATATCAAGGTGTTACTTTATACTCGCCTTTGATATACATTGAACTTCTCTTAGTATGTGAATGAAGAGACTTAATTTGGTTAAATTTTTATGTTCTCGGACTTTTTTTTTAATCCCTGAGCTGAAAAGCAAAGTTTTTGGCGGAATCTTTAGCACCAGTATCGAACTCGTCCCCCGGATTATCATTCATACCTCCTGAAAATCCTTTTCATCCTGATGTCTATGTCACCCAAAGGGATATTGATGAAAGGAGAAAAACTTTCAACTGTTCTTAAGATGTGTGAAAAAAAAAAGCAACTGAAAGTTAGTATGAAGGTAAAAATCAGTCAACGCTAATAACAATCCAATCAAATACTATGATGTTCAAATTTTCTTTCAATTTCTGGAACAAGCTGAAGTCTTAGGGTACCAAAAAGTGGCTGTGCAGAGGATGCAAAACAACTCTGAATTTCAGGTAACTCATAATTTGCACCTTTTATCAATCACAATGCAATCTTGTGTTGTGGTATCAAAAACATCTACTTCGACGCTTTATCATCTGTCATGAACTGCTCTCATACGCCTGTAGATTTCAACTAGCGTGCAACCCTTTCGTGTCAAAAATTCCAATTTGCTGCTTTCTATGTGATTAATACGCAGTATATCTTTGTGATTAGGGTAGATGATCAAACAGAAAAATCCAAGCCTTTTGAAGTAATTTGACACCGTATGACTAATAAAAATAACCTTAAAAATAAAGAAATGATAATTTTTCTTACAATTAAAACACCTCTTTGAATTATCAGCAAATGGATGAAAGCATAAACATATGTTTGGTACTGCAGGACTAGACAACAGGGACCAACTTGCTCTATGGGAAAGGGACCAATTCGCCCAAACACAGACATATTTATTCAGGGAGTAAGGGTTATCTACGTCAACAGAGCAATAGCTTCTCTCCTCAACGATACTTTTGATATACAAATTAGCTTACAGTTATAAATGTCTGGCTGATGATATTTACCAGCTGAGAAACCTGATTAAAATCAATCTTGAACAAGTTTACTTTCAAGGATCAACGTCAATTCTTTAGCACTCAGCCCACAATTCTGCAAGACGTATGAGCCGGATTTTCGGTGCAAGAATACAGGCATTCATGTGACTTAACCATGTGATCAAAATTTCAGTAAATCCCTTCGGCTTCAAATAAAAGTATGGTGTCTGACTTTCTCCAAGATCTGACTTGCACCCGTCTCCTCTATATATTTCTGATATAGTAATAGAAAATACGTCAATAGACTATAATATAAAATCACATAGCTATATGAAGTATAAACGATATGTAACTATAATTTTACAATATCCAGTTCGGAGGTGCTGAGACGGCCTAATTGGACGAGAGAACTTAAATGGTAAAGGAAAAACCATGTTTGAATCCGGGCTAAAGTAGATTGTGTTCAGTACGTTTTAATACCTCTTGAATATTCATGAATGCACCTCTCCCCATCGTATCGGGTGATATTTAGACTTCTGCCTACCGTAAGGGTTCCGGTTGCTGAATAGGTTAGCGGGACTTTTGTTACTGTGGTACTCCCATGGGAAAAGATGTGGGTTCCAATCCCACTCCAGGCTCATTTTTTTCTTCTACGATATGATTTTCCCATCATAATGGTTGTTATGCTCACTAATAATTCAGTCCGAGCAAAAATCAATTCCTAAACTGATATCCATTTCTCATCATACTGTTGACATAGGGATGATGATATACCCAGAAATATGTATATACAAGTAGTTTTAAGATGAACAGAACACCCCCCCCCCAAAAAAAAAACCTGGACAACGATCGGAGAAGAGAAGAATCAGTTGAGGGTGATATCTAGACTTCTACCTACCATGAGAGTCCTGATGATTGGTTAGCGTAAACCTAGGCTACATAGGTGCTCCCATAAAAAAGGTGTAAGTTCGAATTTCTCCATTTTCCAATCATCGCTGTTGTTTCGCCCATTACTGTGAATAATTCAGGCAAAAATTTGGTTCTTAAACCGTCCATCCTTATTCCAATAGAGGGATACTAATATCCATTACTTTTTTTTTTACCTATATAAAAACAGAATTTTAAATTATTCCCTGTTATACTCGGGGAATATGACATGGAATTTTTTGCGAGGATGGGTGTTAGTTGCAGGATATATTCAAAATTCTATACCTAAGGCACATCGTACGTCGATACTCAGATATTTGAAAACCAAAGTTACCTATATTTTTAAAAAAATCATACATTTTATGGATATGAAAGGTGTTGGGTTTTTTTTTTTAAATATTTACCAAGTTCTACTGAGAAGGATAATATAGTGGAAGGGATAGGGAAAGAGAATTAACTTTCACTAACAATTCACCTTTGAAACCATCTGCGAATGTAAAAGAAAATGTATGTCCTCATGCAGATGAAACAATAAACTTGAGAAAGGCTTTAGAACAAAAACTATTAACTTGAAGAAGGCTTTGGGACAAAAACTATTAACTTGAGTTTATTATTTGCATCCCCACAAACGCAAATGTGACAAGAAGTCGGATTAAGGTGGAGTCTGACACGTTCAAAACGTGCAGGCAGAGTGAGCAACCCGATTCCTTGCGCATGATTTCACAAGGAAGTCGAGAAAAGCTGGACTATGTCCGTAGGACAAATCCTGTTGTATGAGAGTTCCTAAATCTCGTCGCATGATTTCGCAGAGTCATTTGGACAAGCTTGACTGTGTTCATAGGACAGATCCTGTTGATGCTACCAAGACGAGCTTGAGTATGGTGGTCAGTGGTTCCAGGATGGGGGACAGTCCCGGACATAGATCAACTTCTCAGCCTCGGGGCTTTAAAGGACAGATACTACACTTTGATCTTAGCCAAGAGGCAGCTGAGAAAGGCTTTGGAACAACACACTTAACGTATTGTGATATGTTTCTATCATCTTTTTTTTATCACCCCTGTCATTTATTTAATGCACTCTCCTGGGGTTCTAATTCCAACAGATATAACCGGATGTCAACTGCCTTTATCAATCTTAGCATCGGGAGAAATGTATGGATTTAATGAATAAATAATTCGCAGCGAATTTATCCGTGAACGCAATGACATATAAAAACAAATTCTGATGTTTTAGATCTAGATGTTCAACCCTTTTGCAACCGGTGAAGTAATTCAGTGTTCAATATGTATTTCTCAGAAGCAACAAAAAAGTCATGGAGAGATATTCATCGCTCAGTAAATCATTTTATAGATAAACACTGGCATAATCATCAGACTGCACACGGACAAAAATGGAAAGAGAAAATTATAGGTTATAACTGATAGAGTCCGACCTATGTGAGTGCATGTGGAAGACAACATGAACAAATGTGCATAAGATCCCGCCGGGCATTTCGCACATCTTTCGAAATTACTACACGAAAAAATAAAGAACCTCATTTTCCATTAATGTTCTTTTTTTCTTCAAGGAAGATATTTCACGACGTATGTTCAACAAACTTTCTGGAAGATGCCTATAATACAATATGGACACACCGAAAATATTGTAAGAATTTTGCACTTTGAAATCATTCCCTGGATTCCCTATCTGTAAATGCATGTCTCCGGAACGCGCACAAACACACAACAAGCACACACACACACACATACACACACACACACACACACATATATATATATATATAGAGAGAGAGAGAGAGAGAGAGAGAGAGGGAGAGAGAGAGATCAAGGAAGAGAAAGGGACAGAGAGAGATATATTCAAAAACATCGTATGCAAGTGCGAATATATACACGTTACACAAAAACATGTATACACATACAAGAGTCGATGGAAATCTGCAATGTGAATTTTCAGCTCTAAACAAACAATAGAAGTTATTTATGAATTGAACTCATAATCGATGGTTATAAATGATATGAACTCATTATCAATGATTTTAGATTCCCCACCATTTGTAACAGCGAACAAGCAAAAGTAGATAAAAGTCATTTGCACAATGTTCAATATCTTTTTTTTATTAAACACCATCGCTGCACAATCTACAGCATTATTTTCATTCATCCGAACACATAGACAGATATACGTATCTATACAAATATTTGATAATTTTGTTCTTTATTTGCACCACCTCTCCCCTAAAACTATTGACCCTTTATTCTGCGTATAGACCACGGAGAGGTCAATTTATCACTTACTTTATGTGAGGTTAATCTCAGGTGTCATTCAATGTGACCAGATGTCATTCCTAGCCTGTTTTCGGAGTAGTGGGCCACAACTTTGGACTAAAGATGCTAAAATTTAGCATATCGTAACATCTTCTCACGACAAAGATCCTGATCTACTTGACGTTCAATTCTGAGATCATTGAAAGTCCTTTCAGATATATTGTCCAATTTCTTTCCTCAATTCAGCACCTATGAAACTGGAATCTATTCTATGGATAAGATTGTTTGCAATGCTGAGTTGACCTCTGCAGTCATTTTAGGTCACCAAAGGTGATTTTGAAGTTGTGAGCCTAGGGAGCTGAAAGTTAACATATTGGCACACTTCCCAAATAAAGTAATAAGGTAAAAAGTAAAAAGTCGACCTTGAATTCATTCAGAGGTCATATATGATTATTTCTCCTCACTTGTCAAAGATTTGGGTTGGCATAGGGGTATCTCTTTCCTTGGCAATGCAATATTGAACTGAAGTCTTTCAAGACCCCCAGAGGTTATTTTCTGTCATTTTAAAATGGTAGTCAAACCTTTTGGGGCACTCTTAGTAGAGTGGGCCATAGTTTTGAACTAAGTATGCTAAATTTGAGCAAATGGATATATTTTTCTCATATTGGAGATAACAAGCTAGGCGTGGTTGACTTTTGGAGGTCATTCAAGGTCATCATCAATAGACACAAAATCATTATTATTCAATTTTCATAGTTTTTAGCTATAATCAAGCACCTGAACTGGAATTCAACATAGGGTTGAAATCTCTCTTTGTAATTGTCAATGCAATATTGACCCCAGAGATAGACTGGGGTTATCTGAGGTCACTTCTGGTCATTTCTGAACGATTGTAAAAGTTATTAGCCACAACCTTGCACCTATGATGTAGAAAATCTTGCATAGTGGTGTCTCTTTACACGTTGTGAGGTAAATGCAATGCGAAGTTAATGTTTGGGGTCACTAGAGGTCAACTGAGTTCGTTCCTGGTAATTTTAAGACAACTAGAGCAACTCATAGCATAATTCTGAGTTTGCTCTGGGGTAAAAATCTTTTCTGACGTCATGAATGGTCGAGCAGAATCAGTGGAGGAGTCAGTTTTAAATTGAATAAACCTTTTCGGTCATTTTAAGGCAAAATAATTACACTAAGTGAGTAACTTGGTAAAACATCTCAGCAGAGGTCTATTCTGGATTTTGCCCTGGCCAACACTGCGTGCCTTGTTACTTGTTAATATATATATATATATATATAGAGAGAGAGAGAGAGAGACAGACAGACAGACAGACGGACGGAGAGAGACAGAAAGAGACAGAGAGAGAAAGAGACAGGGAGAGACAGAGACAGAGAGACAGACAGACAGAGAGAGAGAGAGAGAGAAAGAGAGAGAGAGATGTTCCGTTTTATTACAACTCTCCAGTGTGGGTATAGACTATCCATTATCCCATCCAGTACCACGATATGCTAACTTAGCTTCAGACCCGGAGGCTGGTATCCTCCCTCTACTCCATGGAACTGGACGGTCAGCAAGGCTGAATTTAGGTGATATATTTATATATGCATATATTCCCCGTCCACTAGAGTGCTCCATTCCATGTTGGAAGATTCTAGAAAGCTTTACAGCTTTAAACACAGAACATTAAAAAAACAGTTTCAATATATACATAAATTCAATTAGGTAAAAATTTTTTAAAAAAACTTGACAGAAATTCAAATTTGTTTGTTGTTCATTATTCCAAATTGGATTTTGTTATCGCTCTACTTGTGGGCAGTACAAAGATGAAGTATGGGTTTACAATAAGAAAAAAAAATCTTGAAAGTCTTCAAACATTTCCTCCGGGTAAAATAGCGACAATCATATCAGGTTTTCGATCATATTCCTGTAAGAGACTTCAATTTCTTTGAGCAATTTCCTCAATTTTCCCAATCCTATTGTGAGACAGAAAACATGTAAAAACATAAAATTTGAGTTGAGAGGTATCATTTTATAGCGATAAAAACAACAACATCTAAAGCGACAAAGCCCAGAAGCAATATCGGATATTTCAGTGATGTAGAATATTGATATATCTGTTACAGTGTAAAAAATGGCAAACAGGCTTGTGTTGGTGACCATTACTACTACTTGGTATCCCTCTACTGTAGCCTTGTGTCAGACTTAGCTTAACTTAGTAAATATCAAGTCTATTCTACTTCAGAACGTTTAGTGTCTACACAGCCGATTTTGACCCAGGGCTGTGGTAGTGGGACGCCCAGTGAAGATCGAAATTATGATAGTAATGGTGGTCATCATATGCTCGTTAACCAATACCACTGATTGTGAAAGTATGGTTTCTACAGAATTACTAATAAAAGCTTAAGCATCTATAGTTTCACAATCTTATTGTAAGACACAAACTACATTACTGCTGTTGTGAGAGAAATATTGTCTGGGTACTCTGCATAATCAAAGTGTAATGAATGCTCTCAGATGCATAACGTGGTCTGGTCGTGAGTAGGCATCCGTCGCCGATCTATTCGCTATTGAAGAGAGTTTCATCATCACTAGGTAAGACACTTTCTTGGCCTGGTAGCAAACCTTGCTACAATCAGTCGATAACTCCATATATAATTTAATGCACGACCTAAATGATATGAACACTGATTATCTTTCAATGCCACCCGGAAGGACATATTTTTTTTAAAGAAAAGATGAACAAGTACATCTTAAGAATATACGCCTTTCTCTCTCTTTCATTCTTTATTTCAATCTCTCTCTCTCCCGCTGTCTATCTCATTCTTCATACATATCATGGTAATTATCGGCTGCTATGAATCCACTGCTGGAAAAAGTCTTTCCCGCCTTCTTCCACGATGACCGGTTAATTTTTTGTTCCAACACTTGCCATTTTTTTGGGGGGGGGCCAAGTGTCCTGAACTATCTCCATTTTTGTTGCCTGACTGATTGTATAATATCCTTTGCTGTAGTCGTCCCTCTGATCTATGTTGATCTTTCTTCGAAAGTTACCCCTGCCATTGCTTTTTCCGTAGTTCTCTGTACACTTATTTTGTTGTTTCTCGATACGTTTTGTTGATTTCAATGTTTCGTATCGGTAAAAGCAGAGCTGGTATTATGCATCCATTGTATATTTTACTCTTCAATTACTTTTCAATATGTCTCCATCACTACCAAATGCTTTCCAACCGATCGTTACACTTCGTCTTATTTCGTTCTCATGATCTTTCTCTTATTTCATCATCTGATCTAGATAAATGTATTCGGCAATCTTTCCTAAAACTTCTTCCTCAGTCCTTATGGTATTTTGGGGAACACTTTATTGTTAAACATTATTTGTGTCTTTGTTCTGTTCAGCTTTAACGCTATTTTCTTACTTCCTTTATTTCGATAAGTCAACATGCTTTGTGATTTTTCCGATGCTTCTGACGTCATGGAAACGTCATCGGTTAATCTCAAGTGGGTTGAATATTCTCCACCAACGTGTATTCCCGTTCCTTCCTACTCAATTTTCCGAAAGATGCATATTTTATTCCCTTGTCTTACTCCTTTTCCGATCTTTATTTTTTTGTATCTTATGTGATTCAATTATTGCGGTGCCGTTCACATATATGTTGTATGTAATTCTCGTTCACACCTTGCTCTTGCATTGAGTTGAAGACTGTCGAATGTGTAACATAATGAAATCATGGCGTGGAAAGGGCAAAGAATCAATGAATTAAAACTGAATAGTTTTTTGGGCCATATCCAATTTAATAGGCTGAATGTGAACACCGCTTTCCCACGCGAAGATATCTACAAAGATTCGAAAAAAAAATCAGATGATGACCCTGAGGAAGAAATGTTGTGTCGTTATCTGCTTCGGAGTTCTATGTTTCAAGTTTCTAGCACTTACAAAGTGGATGGATGGATCTTCTACCATGAGAATGTATGAATATCGATATGTATTTTTAATTCTGAAAATGACTTTAATAAGTCAGGCAAGGTTTCGGCTCCGGAGCAAACGAGACATTTTTTTGAAACCAGTATTATCTGGCGGACAACAATGAATTTTATGTTAGAACGTGTTCCCTCTATACTCCAGCAAATTCGCAAGTGTTTGAACTGTTTTCGATAGCGCCGTTGTCTGGATGGTCCTGATCCTGCCTAAGATCCTTGTTTCGTAAATTTCAACACCGTACCAATAAAAAAATCACTCACAAAATTCCTGGATCTACACAAAAATTCAATCAATGTATTCTCACTCCATGGTCTGTTCTTCTTATAAATCTAACTGGATTCCTCTGATACGTTTCAGAGATATTGCATGGACATGTAGAGAAGACACATGAATATTTCTTGTCCCAAAATTTAATAAATTCTATTTTAGTCTATCAGCCGATCTTCCAAGTATGTTATTGAAATTCATTTTAGAGATTTTATGTTAAGAAATAGACAGACAAATGGGCACGTGTTGAAAATAGGAACGTTTGTCTTACAGAGACGTGCATGTATGAATACGTGTGCGTATACATGTGTGTGCGAGGTAAAAGGGTTGTGCTTTAGTCGGTATGTAAGTTTGTCTGAAAAATGAAATCTTCCAAAGGTGGAAAAAAGGTCAGAGGTGAATAGGTAGCGATTTTTATTAGGCATTTTCCAAGCGTTGGAAAAGGGCATCAATACAGAAAAAAGAATTACTTATCCTAAATCCAGATTTTGAGTCCCCATTCTGGTGATTAAGTCACCTTCGGATAGAGGATCCTCCTGAGAGAAGGAGATTGGATAATAAGAAATTGTGAGCGAACAGACAATCTAACACTACCAACGTTTGTGCATTTTGAAATGTTTTTAATAGGAAACCATGTGATATTGTTGGTTTGCGATAAGATGGTGTTAACTATTTTTCAAGAAACATTTGTTCAGGGAGAAATATCAGATGAGGACTTACCTGGTTGCCAATTCAATTCTTCTCAGCTAGCTTAAGTTTATTTGAGGGTTTCGAATGTGATCATAGCAGTTGTAACCTATTCGGGATATTCACGCTACTAAGATGTAGTTACTCTGCATGGAATAAAATTACGCATTTCATAACATTCGTATACTTTGTTAATGCTTACTTTTTCAATGCCTGAAGAATATTTCACCGACTAACTTCCTCTTTGTACGAATATAACGAGGTACCCTGGTATTTTAGGAGAGTTGTATAAAAAAAACATGAATATTCATGATACGAGGACTTCGGTTGCATTCTTTACGCGTGTCATGCAGAACATCTTTCTCACAGACGATAAGCTGATGCAGAGCTACCAATCTCAGACTTCAAGTCTGCATTTCGATGGTTAACGTTATCTGATGACGATGAAACACTTAGGAATAGGAAGGTAATGGATCGTAAACGATTTTCAACACGAGATTTCATCACCTTTGTTCAACAGGTCCAGATTTAATTTGCGTGTCACTTGTCCCTCAACGGCGTGGTCGCTTGGAGATTCACACAATTCATGTAAATGAAATGCTTATGCACTTTGAAAGACACGAGCAAATGGATATACCTCTTCAACTTTGTTGGTAGAAGTAAACTAGTCAAAAATTATTGCAGATATAATCGATTTTATAGTAGGCATAATAGTCCTAAGTAGTTTCAAACGCTCAAAGCATTGTTGTTATTACTAACGTTCTATTGTTATCCTTTTTACATTACTTAGTAGTATCTGGCAGCAACAAATGATAACAAAGCAATCTTATTACCTTGACAAATAACTCTTTTGATACTGTGGCCTCACATGACCCAATCTTATTCAGCAAGCACATCTCGTCACGCTGCTTCGGTTTTATCTCGTATCACACTTTCTTTTTCTTCTCTTACTTCTCTTAATTGCTATATTTTCTTTGTCGTTTCTTTTATCACTCTTTTCTTCTCTCTTCCTTCCAAACTCTCTTTTACAATTTCTCTATATAATACCAAAGTCTCTTCCGTCACTTTTTTTCTACCTTGCTTACGAGAGCTGCGACGTCAAAGCAAGTGTCAAGGCAAGCGTCCCACAAAGTACCCACCAGAGAGGAAGTACCCAGCAAGAACAGGCGTGTGTGATCGGCTCCTGTAGAGAGTTTTACGCAGATGGTTGATGATGATTTATAGTGAGGACAGCAGGTAACGAAAAACAGATCATGAATATTCAATAAAAGACCAATACAAATCACAAAATAATTTATATTATACAAAAGTAGCAACACTATCTTTATTTTCTCATTAGATAAAGCATTTTTCTAATTGATAAATGGAAAAATATTGCCGAAACCAATTTTACTTGATGAAATAAAAAAACTAATGAATATGACGCCGAGGAAGATTAGGGAAGATTAAAAGGCAAGTTGAAAGTTGGAATTGATCTTCTAACTACCGTGTGGTTTTCGTAGCTCAGTCGGTGAGAGCGAACAGGAGCGTCAATTCAATTTCACGAAGAGCTTGTCTTTTATTTCAAATATGCGCTGTTTATTCACTTCAATATACCGAGAGCGCCAGCAATCAGCGGAAAATTAAGATGGAAGAAAACTCACGTCAACGATTAATAATAATTGAGTGGACGTGCACTTGAACAACTACATACACCAAGCGTCACTCAGCTGGTTTATGGAATATATTTTGACAGATCCCGCTGATTGCTTTAAAGTTAGGACTGTTGAGTTCATCCTATAATGAATACTTAATTGAGTACCAGATGACTTGCTCCGACCAAAATTTGATTATATTTATTTGAAAGTAAGACTGGAACAGTATTTTTTCATCTCAGTTGGAAAACTGTCAATCAAGGCTCTAGCCAAATGTTAAGATGGGATGGGATTTCAAAGTTTTTAGGTGGGTCTGGCTTGCAATCTATGTACGTAAGTATCACGCATGAAAGTCACACCAATGGATCTATTGGGCTCAAAATATTTAACTGTATTTTTCTTTACACCAAAATGGCAACTCTGTTTTTTTTTTGGGGGGGGGGAGGGTGCGTTTGGTTTTGTTTTTATTTTTTGCTTTCAACATGCTTTATTTACTTGAATATTTTCTTATTTTTGATTCTTAGATCTGCAGATAAGCCCCGCAGTAAAAATCAACGGACCCACTTTTCTTAAAGATATGAATAGGCTAATATTATCAACCAAGGTTACTTCATTTCATTCGCTTGCTTTGGTAAAGAAAACTGTTTAAATAATGAAAATGATAAAGTCCAAAACAATGATACAAGGGACACTAATATCATCTATATAACAATATATATATATATATATATATATATATATATATATATATATATATAGATAGATAGATAGATAGATAGATAGATAGATAGATAGATAGATAGATGCATATAAAAGTAGCTAATAGCAGCTTGAAAAAAGGTATTACTAAAATAATAAGAATAATTTGTATGAACGATCAATTATGAGATGATTCAAATGCGGAATTGTAAGAGGCTTGCTAAACTGTACATGCGGTAAGAGAGATCCAGTGCACAGCAGATTACCAATTTTTCAGAGGACACATAACTCTCTTCAATATAAAAGCTTTATAGATATAGCCATTCTACCTCAATCCACAGCGGAACAAAAGCGTCGGCTGCCTTCTATCTCAATCGGCTTGACTAAACTTAGGGTTGTCGATAACTTCTCTTACCTAGATTGTATTATTCTTCCGGCGACAGGCTTGGCAGAGAGATAACCAAACAGGAAGGCACGGAAATGAAATTCTACGAAACAATAATACCAACCCTCTTGTACGATATTGAATCCAGTGTTGTATGTTCACTTCATTTACCACTGATCGAGTGCTACAATCAGCGTTTCCGCTGCATCATCCTCAAAGTGCGTTCGAGCTACTTCATCAGGAACAACTATATTCTCATGACAGCAATGTTCAGACGCATTGATGTCATGTTGCTAAAGATTAATCGGCTATCGACAAATCATGACACCGATGGAGGACAATCGGCCGCCAAGGATCATGCTTCTCAGAGAAATAGTCCACGACCGGTGCAGAAGCTGTCCCGCTCCTTAAAAGAGATGTATGAACTCAACAATCATCTCCTGTGACACGAACCTCGGACATGAACCTCAGACAGTGGACAAAAGAGGCGGTTGACCGGAATGCATGTCGACCAAAGGTCTTCCAAGCGACCTCCTTTGTGGAGACCACTCGAATGAAATGAAATAAGGCGGCAGTGCAAGGCGGGAGCTACATCCAGGAGATATTTTCTTGCTACCATTGTGAAAAGGTCTGTCTCTCCTACATCGTTCTACCATGGAAAGTGAAGCAAAACCTTGAT
This sequence comes from Thysanoteuthis rhombus, assembly GCA_963457665.1. Lineage (NCBI taxonomy): Eukaryota > Metazoa > Mollusca > Cephalopoda > Oegopsida > Thysanoteuthidae > Thysanoteuthis > Thysanoteuthis major. The sequence continues at coordinate 41,211,247 of OY735201.1, forward strand.
ATATTCATATATATATATATATATATATATATATATATATATATATATATATGTGTGTGTGTGTGTGTGTGTGTGTGTGTGTGTGTGTATGTGTGTTTTAATACATATTATCTAAACTAAACTATATATATATAAATATACTTATGTAATATTTTGATCTTATAGAGTTCTATACATCTGAACTGAATTATATATATATATATATATATATATATATATATATATATATATATATATATATATATATATATACATATATATATATATATATATATATATATGTATTCAGTATCTTTGTTTTTTTTTGGATCCTCTCCGTTGCTCTGTCTGTCTCACTCTCTCTCTCTTTCTCTCTCTCTCTCTCTCTCTCTCTCTCTCTATATATATATATATATATATATATATGGTCTCGGTGGAAATAAATATCACCGTCAACGTCTTAAAAACCATCAAGGATTTAGCAAACAAACCACCAAACAAACCCCCACCATTCAAAGCAAGTGTTTATGCGATTCCAAGCAAACACTGCAACAAAATCGACAGCGAAGACACATCGAGAACTCACAATTATAAGAGAACCTTAAAACTGGATGAAAGGACTCCTCTATTCAGGGTTGAGCACTCTTTAAGTGAGGTAACTCATCTATTGTAAGTTTATGCAGTGCTCTTCTATAGGAATTGAGCACTGTGGTGGATGAGGAATTTCTGTGAGTAAATGGATATATCGCTCAAAATCAGCCTTACCGACTGTCCAGTTCCGTAGTCCAGAGGTAGGATATCGACGTCCGGGTCTGAAGTGAAGGTTTCAATTCTGTTTTGCGGTACTGGACGGGATAATTGAAAGTCTATGGCCACACTGAAGAGATGTAATTCATCAAAACAGCTGACTGTGGATGACATAATATATATATATATATATATATATATATATATATATATATATATATATATATATATATATATATATATATATATATATATATATATATATATATATATATATATATATATATATATATATATATATATATATATATATATATATATATATATATATATATATATAAACACTGGCCCAAACGAACTGACATATTTTTTCTGAAGAGATGTTATGGAATGTAATATAAAACCAACTGACAATTTGCCTTCAAATGTTTAGCAGCGAAATGACTGATGCATTTTCGAACGGATTAATCTATCTCGGGAAACATAAAAAACTAAGGAAAATAGGTCTCTACATTTATTGCAACCATTTGAAAGCAAAAAAAACTCGAAATAGATTTGTCAGATTCTTTTGACTCAATTCTAACTTAGATACAACAAAGTCAGTTTGTAAACGAGACCTGTTTACTTGTTGATAAATATTCTAATCGCTGAACATCCATGGGTAATCTATTTTGTCCATCTTGTTCCGAAATGGTTGGGAGTAAAATATCAGCGTGGTAATGGTTCTGATTCTTCCGATTTCCAATTTATTGGGCATCTGATTGATATAGGCGTTTTATTGGCACGAAGGATCTCTTCCTTTCTTTGCTTCATCCTCTTTTCTATTCATCGTTCTCTCAAAAAAGACTTCCCCATTTTTCGTGCAGCTCTGCATTTTTCTTGCTGGTCCTGCTTTCTTTATGATATAATCTATATAACCACAACTATAACTACTATCGTTAAATAGATGTAAGTACCAGATGGATTCAAACGATATGCCTCTCGATTACTAACTACCAAATTGTGTCATGGATACATGTGAAGTAGGAGTAATTAATTTGTTCTCTGTGAAAAATTTACGTATTATTTTATTTGTCGTAGTGAAACTATTGATATTCCAAAACTCAAGATACAGTTTCGAAAGAAATCTTTATTCATTTACGAATTAAGACTTATTTAGCAATCTGAAGTGATATTTTGTAATTTCATAGTGATTTCAAGCAGGATTCCCTTTCTTTGAGTATCGTTCATAATTCACGATAGAACATTCATAGCCATCAAAGGTAGCGAAGGATTTATCTCTTTTTAAAATATTTGTTTGTGTATTTATTTATGTGCTTATTTGTTCGAGCTGTCCAGTCCATATCGTTTTGTCAAAGGACTTGAATTTGTAATCAGTATTCCACTAGACCCCTTCATGATTTTTTTTTCAATTCTTGAAAAAAACTCTTTTTGACCTTTTGGGTCCTTATTCTAACAGATTTATTAATGATATATAGATAGTCAAGAATCTAGATCTTTTGTAGCTGTTTTTAAGTCTTTTTGGGTGTATTCGAGTAGGAAATGCCACTAATATTATAGACCGAATCTATTCTGACCATATCTATTCTTCAATGGAATTTGTTCACATGACTCCAAATTCTGACGCTACGGTTGTTGGAATTTTGACTGCGACGGCGAAATTTTTTTTCTCTTTTACCATTTGAAAGTGATGCTATGATGCAATAATGAGAATGAGAAACGAAAAGCCATGTCAGATATTAGCATAGTAGTGATGAGTATACACTGTTTTAACCGTAATTTTGAAAATCAAGAGAGTAATTTATTTTTCCTCTATCTGATATCGTGAAATCATGAATTATATTCATATTTATTAGTTTCGAAGAAGTTATGTTAATATGCTTTTATTGGAGAATATTCATCTTTTGGACGCCTGAAACGCAGCCCCATTCACTCAATATGGATATATTTTTATGTGTATTGAACTTTGTAGAGCAACTTCGTAGATATCAAGGGCTGCGTTAGTGTCTGAGTGTGAGTATATATACACACATATATATATATATATATATATATATATATATATATATATACATATATATATATATATATATATATATATATATATATATATATATATATATACATGTGTGTGTGTGTGTGTGTGTATTTGTATCTGGGTATGATTATATATGTATATGTGTGTGCATGATTGTGCGTGCGTGTGCATATGTGTGTGTTTGCACTTGTGTGTATATCCGAAAACCATTCTATCACTGAATTCGGTGATGAAATGATTTGGTAAAAAGATACACTGAAATCAAGGGGTAGGACCATTCATAAACCATTTGTTCATTGATAAGGTCACCTGTGGCACAGAAGCACACAAGGGGCAAATGCTTACAGAAAACGTATACTAATCCGTCGATTCATGCAGGGTTTTTCACTTGCTGGTGTAGGAAGATGATCAAACACACAATTAAATTCACAAAAATTTGCGTAAAAGAAAATAAATCGTGGATTTCGTTAGTATTGAGCAACCGTAGCCACCAAAGGTGACAGATTATTTCATATGTGCCTGTGTTTGTGTAACATGTGTCTGTGTGTACCAGCACTCTTGGCCAACTCGTTTTGTCAATGGAGATGGAAATTTGCAGCAGTACACCACTAGATCCTATGTAGATTTTTTAAAAGATTATCTGAAAAAAGGCTCTAATGACATAGGTTCATTTTGATAGTTTTATTTACAGCATCTATACGTTCCTAAACGTTGGAATTTATATCTTTTTTTTTCAAAAATATGAATAAATGTGATTTCAGCATTTCTTTCAAAAAGATCTCATGACGCAAGAACGTCATTTAATAAAATAACTAGTGTAGGATATCAAGACGGTTTGGCTGTTTGTGAATGTTTAGCTCCAACGCCTTCGGGAATTGCGTTAATTTACTTTTCCCTGCACTTTGACTTATCGCAAGATATCTACGCAGAATGTCCCCTTGCTGTCATGCCAAAACGGTTGACGAACGGAGAAATGAGTGGGTGAACACTTATGCAAATCACTCAGCTCTACCACCCAACTATTTGTAACGTCAACAGGCTGTTATAAGTATTGACAACTGAGGCTGCAGCCAAATCATCATTATACTCACACGCACACACACACACACACACGTATATATATATATATATATATATATATATATATATATATATATATATATATGTGTGTGTGTGTGTGTGTGTATAAGTATATATATATATATATATAAGTGTATATATATAATATATATGTATATATATGAAGATAATATCATTTAAAAATAAATGAAGTTGATCAAATTAGAAATTAAATCCTCTATCTTAATTTTTCATCTAATTAAAATCTTATAGACTAAATATATACATGGAAAGTTGTATTGAGATAAACAGATTCAAATCTAGAATTATATTCTTGATTTGATTAAACACATTTTCTAAATGACACTAATCATGTTTTGATGAACACTGTTCACCCCCATATATATATATATATATATATATATATATATATATATACACATGTGTGTGTAGGTGTGTGTGTGTGTGTGTGTGTATATGCAGGTGTGCACGTTTGAAACAGGTATATGTACAACCACAACAAATTCATTTGATATACTTCCAATGCTCATATTTACTTTAAACTTACACTGATGATTACCGAGAAAAAACCCCCCAGATATTTCCAAACATACATTACAGAACAGAATATAAACAAAATAACGATGGATTTTTTTCTGACACATTGATTTCATATTTTGATACTTCATGAGCCTTCATGAGCCCTCCACAACATCTTTTTGAAGTCTTGCCCCACATTTCCTAGCAAAAGACATTCAAATCATCAAAGTTTCTTAGATCCCTCTGATGAATACGATCTTCCAAGCATCGCCATAAATATTCAATTAGATTCAAGTAAGAAGATTGACTAGGCCACTAAAGCACATATTCATTGTTCGTGAGTTATCCTAGTTGTTCTATGTTTTACGGTGTTATCTTGTTAAATAATCCAACCTTCTCCAAGCCCCAAGTGTTGCACCAAAGAGAATGCATTAGCTTCGAGAATACTCCAATACATCGAACTATTCATGGTTCCTTGAAACGCATGAAGTGCCCCGTACCATTCAAAGAGAACCCCCCGTCAGATCATAATACGTCCACACTGTGGGGGTGGTGTTTTGGGAATAATAGTTGCATCAATCTTTTCCACCATGCATGATAAACTGGACTTTTGCCAAACGTTTCAATATTTGAATATCCTGACTGGGGACTGTTATTGAAAAAAAATAGCCATTTCGAATGTTCACGAACGAACTTTATCCGACAATCTCAGTGCGTTTTTCTCAAAAAGTGTTTTATGTGGTGTAAAGGGATTTCAAGCCATCCCTGTTTAGTTCATTACTAATAGTTTTTATAGTAACCAATGTACCAGATGTTCTCGAATAATCTTGTTTTTGGCATTTTTCGAGTTATCCATGGGAGGATTATCCGTGGAGCATCATCTCTAGGTAGGTTTCAGACCAATCAACCCAATTGCTCTGAAAGGGATATTGAACATCCTGACAATAGCCCTATAGCTCGAACTTTCGTTACTTTGCTAATTGATATTTGTGTTTGTTAGATAGCTCCTTTATTTTAACCGAGAATGTCTCATTTCAAAAAGGTAAAAGCAGTGAATGACGACTATGACGACATCCCACCTAACTTAAGTATTGCTGAAACATTCTAAAAGTTTCCATGCAGGTACAGAAAAGTCTAAATCTACGTTCCTTCTTGAATGACATTTTAATGGTTAATTTTCAAAAGCGTCCGAATACTTCTTTCCATCGTTACTTTTGTCTGAATTTTATTCTGCATAGTATGTTTGGAAATATGTATTTTTTCTTAGTTATGGTAAATTTCATATCAAAATGCATCATCTGCGTAAATTCAATTTCAATGTGTGCATCAAACGTACATCAAATGAATATTTTATGAGCATCTCGTTTCATTTCACGGCATGTACCCCCCCCCCAAAAAAAAATCAAGCTTGGCAATCAATTAGATTGGAACATCACTGCACATGTATGAACGAGTACTGTCTATCAGAGTAACTTAGATTGCAGCAAATGCCCAACGAGTGATTTCGTGCATTGTGTTACCGGTGCATTCACGAAGACCGAACGAGTCATTCCTCACGTTTCGTAGAGGGTTTTTTGTGGGAGTGGGAGAGACAATGTCGCGTCGGAGGAAACAAATAGAGCTGATATAGACCGTGAGTGGACAAATTGAGAATTCGGAGCTGAAACAGTTATTTGGGCCTCTGCATTACCAGGAGCTCTTTAGCTAATGATGAAATCATAAAAGCAACGCTACGTAAAAGTAGCTACCCTATCAAACGCAGGTTCGATTCTTGCATCAGCCTTACTTTCTTGAATTGATTATTCCATTTACTTTGTCTTGATCGAACGATACATTCACCGTACAATATCGGGATATCATTTCAAATTAGTTTTAATGTAATATAACGCAATTCATGATCATGTATCTATTATGATAATTGGAATGGGAAGAGAAAGAAATAGGAGAAAGCATGTGGTACATCTCAAATCATTTTTCATTATCATGTGGGCAAGTTTAAATGCATTCCAACGGGTTTAATCCATTTCTTTAAAAGTGAATTTCTCTTCCTTGACCTCTACCATGTGAACAGCAACATTTTTTTCTGAGCTGCTGCAAGTCTTTCTCAGAAAATGGTGGCCGGCACCTGTCGGAATGCATCAAAACATTCCCACGTGCTAATAAAACAATTTTGAGATGGAACACCTGCTTTGTCTTGAGTTTTTCTCCTCACCTCCCGATCGTCATTTTCATCAACATTCTCACGGATCACTTTAATAATACAAACACACACACATACACACATATGTGCATATATGTTGACCCGAACCCCATAATTACTCAATGCTAATCAACTCGTTACCTTTATACCTGCTTCTAATACTACGCTTCAAATACCTACTATCACATCCCGATCCTAACACCCTTACACCTTCATACCTTAACATACATATTCTTTTTTTTCCAGTATAACCTTAACTATACAATCTGACCTCCCATCAATATAAGTTTAATGCTATAAACTTATCTCACCCTGTACCAACCTAATTTACTCATATATATATATATATATATATATATATATATATATATATATATATATATATATATATATATATATATATAATTAAGAATATCTCATATAATCATATCAACCCCTTTCAGTTGATACCATTGTAAGGTTCATTTTTACTTGTACTATTCAGAGCTACTCGCCTCTTCAAAATATATATAATGACCATGAAAGTTACTTAAAATGCAGTTCCTGACTAATACTTGGCATATGTAACTAAGCCCCTCTTACTTATACCTCACACTCTTACCATTCTTCAACCCCCATCATATACACAGGTATGATATAAATACTCATATAATTCTGCTCCGCCATTGATATTCATCTACTATTACCGATACAATTAAAAATTGAGAAATATATTGAAACTCTTATTTGAAATGATATCCTGTCATTACACGGTTTACATATCACTTGGCGTAAACAACGAAAGTAGAATAAACAATTAACGAAAATGGGATAGCTTACACTGACCAGACTAAATGATATACGTGTGATGACGGTACATCATTTTAAGTAAGAGTTCCATTATAACATAACGCAATTTATTATCATTCAGGCGGATTATATATATATTCATTTTTAATAACTAATACTGATATGTGATTTTCACCTCATCTTTTATTCTTGATGATAATGATACATTACCATCTGAGCCCTGAAGCTCTTTGTACGTTTTGTATTTATCTGTATTCAACCCATCACACTGTCATCAGGTATATCATCATCATCATCATCATCGTCGTCGTCGTCGTCGTCATCATCATCATCATCAGTCTTTTAACATCCATCGTTGGACATCGTTCTTCCTTTGGATTCGCCACATTTCTCTATCATGGGCAGCGGTTTTGCATGTGATCTTTTGGGATCCATGTTGTTAGTCGTGATGTCATTCGGTTGTCTGTCATTCTTGCAACATGGCCTGACCATTGCCATTTAAGTTTTCTAATAGATTCTATGATGCCTCTGGCTCCCGTTTTCTTCCCGATATACTGTAGTCTTGTAATCTCTCCATGTAAGGTTGAGCATGATTCTCTCATGTGTGTGTCGCATGCTTCTCAGTTTGCGGGTTTGTCACTTACTTAGGTCCCATGTTTCAGCTCCATAACTGACAATCGGGAGGATGCATTGGTTATATACTCTCTTTTTTAGGATTTTTGGAATCGACTTGTTTTTGAAGGTTCAGCTTGCTCTGCCAAAGGCTTGCAATCCTAGGGTGATTCTTTGCTTATCTCTTCCTCTTTTGTGGGTTTCATGGAGATTCGTTGTCCTGGGTAGATATAGTAGTCTACTTTCCTCAGTTTAGCATCTTCAATTTGACAGTTATGTCCTTATTCTCGATGTGATCGTTGCACATAATTCTTGTTTTACTGAAGCTCATGTATGTATGTATATATATGTGTGTGTGTGTGTGTGTGTATGGGTGTGTGTATATGGATAAATGCATAAAGCTGTACATCGATGTTTCCCTATATGGATAGTTGAGCATATAGATGTATACATTGGCATGAAATCTTTATAACTATGAAAAGGCAAGATAACAACGTATCATATTCTCACACACAGAAGAAACAATCCTGAGACTCAACGGACACACAACTATGGCTTTTTATGGACTTTTACTCATCTTTTCAAACCTTAATATCCGTCGCTAAATAAACATGTACGCACACAGGCACACACACGCACACACACACACTCATATATATATATATATAGAGAGAGAGAGAGAGAGAGAGAAAGAGAGAGAGATGAGAGCTTAATGGGATCATAATTTTCAGTTATACTTTGCCTCATTGTGGAATAGTGATTACCAAGATGATTATTATTATTTGGATGAGTTCAATTCTCATTGGGTTTCCAACTTTTGTCGTCTGGTTTCAGATCCAAATGATTTTAGCAAATAACTATTTATCAAATAATATCCATCTAGATCGCTGCATATTTATATCTTGCCTCCTTGCTCATATAAATATACATTATTTTTATACGTATATACAAATAAATCTATACATCTTTGAGTTCAAATGCGTGCATATGTAAATGGAGTAAAACATACATATGCATCTATATATATATGTGTGTGTGTGTGTATATATATGTGTGTGTGTGTATGTGTGTGTGTGTGTATATGTGCGTGTGTGAATATGTATATATATATATATATATATATAGTCATACATACTAGGGATGGAGAATGAAGTTTTTATTTTAAATTATTTTTCTCTTTTCAGTAAAAGGAAATTAGCTCCAAAAATTCACAAAACATTTATCGTTTCGTCCCATCATAATAAAACACGTCGTAGCAACGTTTTCCCTTTCATTTGCTAACCACGACTTGAAAGGAAATCTGTGTGCAGGTGTCTTTGAGAACGACGTTTATTCTGAGCTGATAGATCTCAGACAATATACGAATCAATATTTCCCTTTATTCTGTCTCCACCTGTGAGAGATATATAGTTGAATTCCTAAGATGATTTCATTTTCGGTTCGTCATTTATATTAAATATTGCCGAAAATGACAAAAGAAGGCAAACAGTCTACAGTAAATAAGGCATAAAAATGGTGTAAAGTGAGCAGCAGGAAAGGCAAAGATGTATGAGAACAGAATTACGTTGTTACAAAGATAGATTGAGAGGTTGACGAAAGCGATGTAGAGGTAGGTTATATTCAATCTTTTGGTGTCACAGATTTTACAAACACGTGAAACTATTGAAAGATTATATTGCCTATGATAGAATACCTCCCCCAATTTGAAAAGTCCCGACATTTCTTATTGATTTTTCAAACAATGATTATATGCACTGCAAAACATGCTGCTTCAAGATAAATATTTAGAACCGTCTGGCTATAAGAGATCAGGTGTGTGGACGGCTTATTAAAACAGACTGACGAGAGATAAAAGGACCTTCATGTTTAGGCGGCAGATAGATCCAATAATAGGCAATTTTCCTGGGTGAATGTGAATCCACCCGCTGGAAACGACATTTTAATGAACACACGCACACACGTGCGCAGCGTTCCTTTCCATATAACGAGGAATTTCGTCTCGACAAGAAATTATATTTTTGCAAAAGGATTTCCTATTGCTGTAGAAAACAAAACTAACTTTTTATACATGGTGCTCTACGTTTTTATTTCCGAAAGGATAAAGAAGAATTACAATCACAGAGCATACGTTTTTGATCATTATCCTCTTCCGCAGGGCTCGTGAAGTTTTTCGACGGACACGACAAATTTTTCGACCACACACTGAACTTATTTCTGCTATTTCAGGAGTCTTCCGAATTTCAACATTAGCAACATAGCCATTCAATAAGTATTCAACAGACTGCTACATTACGGTTGTCTTAGACTTTAATCAACGCCATAGTTAGAAAAAGACAGAGAAAAAAGAGCTGAAAGGATGAACAGAATTACGAAACAATTATATCGAGAAAAAACTGGCAACTTAACAAAAATTCGGCCAACGAAAAGGATGAAAGTAAAGTTGCTGACATCTTGAAGGAAATCTGAGTAACGTCTAGCTATAATCATCGCGGAACCCTTTAGAGGAGTTCGATAATGAGCAAGGAAAAAAACTGTTGGCCTGCCTAGTGGCTGAAATAGTTGCGTAATCCACACCGGCATCAGTGGTCAGTGATAGAACCCCGCCCAAATAAAACGCCAGGATTTCAAATATTGCTTTTTTTTCAGGATGAACAAGAGCGCATCACTTGGATGATGGGTGTAACCCAATCTTTCCGTCCCCGTTCCCTTGTTCTGGTTAACACTGCACTCCACTGAACTATAAAATAGCTGATACTGATAATTATGGTTATTGGGTGACTTACCACTTGGCAAGGACAGTTGTTCATTTATCACCAACAGTGTTCGGTGTTTGAGCCCCAGTAACAATTACGAATTTCGGATGCTGATTCTTATAACAAAGGAACCATTTCAACTTAGGACATTGCTGCAACACAATCTTTCAAAAGTCATTTTCTCCCATATAGCCTTGTATTGTACTCAGCTAAACTTAGTGAATTATTTAGAGGAAAATGATGATATTGATGATAATGGTGATTATGATATAGCTCTGCTATCCCCAAACAAGGCAGCGGTTGGAGTAAGAGCTTATATAAAATTTAATATTCCAAATGAGATACTTGGTGCAATACAATCTTCAAATCCAACCTCCCATCAACTTACCCTATACTGAACGAAGCTTAGAAAATATCAAGAAATGATAGAAATTCAAATAAAAATATCTCTTTAAACGAGAAAATGCCTTTATTTCGATCCAATTTCTCCCTTTTACCTTGCTTAGGAACTCATAGACAAAATATTAACACTTAGTTTATTTCCCATCCCTTGTTTCTGTTGAAAGTATTATCTCATACACGCCATTGTTTTTGCTGATATATTACTCTCAAGATTCCTGTGGAATCTATTCATTAGACACGATTTCATTTTATTTCTTTTGGAATTAAATACATTTGCTGCTCCTTTTTTCTTACTTCCTTCTTTACTGTTTGTTCTAATTCTTTGATCGATGTTTCTGCTTTTGTTTTGTTGAATTTACTGAGCTTAATTTTCTTTAATTTTATTCTTTCCATAAAATTGTTTACATCTTCCATATTCATTTTTTTTTCTACTATTCATCTTTGCGCTTGATTCTTATTATACCTTTTCGTTTCTGTTTACCCTTCATTTTCCATCATTTTGCCCTTTCTTCCTTTTTCTTTTGATCCCTGTCCTTTATTCATCTTTATTTCTATCGGTCTCTCTTTGATTGCTTGTACGTTTCATTATATCGTTCTCTTTTTTTTTGATCTTCCTTTCCTTTTTCCTTTCCATTCTTTCTTTTTTACTTGATTTTTTTTCTTCTTCAACACCTTCCTCTCATTTCTCGTATTTCATGATCCTTTTTTTAGAAAAATATTTTTTACTTCAAATATCTATTCATTAAGATTTACATGCTTTCATTATTTCTCTTTTTACCTTTTCTCTCTCTCCTCTTCTCTCTTCCTGTCTCTCTCTCTCTCTCTCTCTCTCTTCTCCCCTCTCTTTCTCTCTTTCTTTAATTTGTTCTTGTCATAAACAAACGCTTTTTAAAATCTTTCTGCGTCTCGTCAGTTAGAAATGGACTTTCAGAGGACCTCAACAACTACAGGCCAATCAGCATATTCAACTGCATCTACGCACTTTTTAAAAAAAGTGATCACTAACTGAATCTCAAGAACGCTTGACGAAAATCAACCACGGTAACAAGTAGATTTCAGAAACAGCTACTCAAGCATCAACCATCTCCTATTGGTAAACCAACTAGAAAGGGAAGCAGCAGAATATAAAATGCCTTTCGCTGAAACATTTGTTGATTTTGAAAAGAAACTTGACTCAGTGGAAATACCAAAGTCATTGATACGATCGTGCAACTAAGTGTAAACCTCGTATACATCAAAATATTACAAGATATCAGCAGATACAGCGATTCCTTCGTAAGGCTACATAAAGACTGAGCATTTTCAACTATAAAAAAGCATGATACAAAGTGATACCAGCTAACTAAAACTCTTCACTGCCTACCTTGAGATGAACATCGTAACCCTTGAATGGGAAAAGAAAGGAATCAGAATAGACGACGAATATCCAAGTAACCTCAGATTTGCTGATGACATCGTCCTCTTTGCTAAAACGCTGTGACGAACTGAATGGAGAAAGCAGTACTGTTGGTCTCCACATAAACTTCAGCAAAACAAGTGTGATGTACTATAAACATGCTGACAAGGGCAGACAATAAAAAAATACAAAGCTGATGAAAGTAGGCCATTATATTGACCTAGGGCAAAGAATATACTCAAAAGCAGAAGAAGTGCAGCAAAGAATCACACAAAGTTGGCAAGATAGAAACCATAAGAAAACCCAAATGGCAATGAGCTAAACATGTTGCAAGAATGCCAAACAATTACGGGGCATCACGACTCACAATGCAGAGGAAACTGTGGCCGACAGGACGACGAGGAGTAAGTCAGGGACAAAGTAAGAAAGTACTGTCTCCGCAACGCCTGCGATAATGGGGTCTGGTGAATTCTGTGAAAGGTTTATGTTCAACGTTGGATGCTAAAAGGTTGCTACTGCAGTTGATGATGATGATGATGATGATGATGTTATTGTTTTTTATCCCAGTTTTCTTCTTTCCTTTTGGATTCTTCTCTATGTATTTTCTTGATTACTCTTTCTCGTCCTCTTTCTATGAATTCACCGGCTATTCAATATTGTCCGTGGAAGGATTTGACTGGAAAACAAACAAACAAACAAAAAAAAACAACCATAAATTCAAACGTAAAACTGAATAATGCAATATCATATAAATAATTAAGAACATTCAAATATTGACAGTTAAAAAAAAAATTCAAAATTAAACGTAACGCAGACCTAAAGGAGTTTAAATCAATAGCAGAAAATCGACTACAATGACGGAGGCTAGTTGTTGACCGATGAGGCGGAATCAAGGGAAAAAGTAGCTGTGACACGCCCCTAATAACACAAATAAAAATCTAATATTCCCTTCCTTTTTGCACCTTTTTTGTTAATCACCTTTCCGCCATTTCTGTCATTGCACACACAAACAAGCCCTGAAAACAAAGTTGCACAATGGCGTTAATTCTACTTCCCACGTCTTTTCTGATTCAAAGTTACACCTATCCATGTAATAATGAAAAGATAAAAAAGAAAGACGGGAACCAATCGATGCTCGTGTTTTGGCAGCTCCACCCCTTAGCTTTGATGGCAAAACGATTTCTTCACTGCAACGGCTGTGGCCTTTTTTCTTCTGGCGTTCACGATTGATAGAAAAGCACCATGGTAAAATTTTACAGGCTAGTGGTTGTAGCTAGAAAACTAACTTACAGATCGGAGGTGTCAACTGGTTTTCTTAGCGCCGCTACCGATATCAAGGAATTCGATCGGCACACGCACTGAGATATGTAGGCATACATAACTGATCCAAATATACACTTTTCTTTCTTTCCGTCATTCTTCAAAGGAAAGAGAGAAGGAAAGATTACTCTCTTGAGGGATCATCATCATCATCATTATCATCATCATGCTATTAGTGTCCGTCGAGACTTTCTTCGAAATTCGTCAGATCTCTCTATCATGGATATCGCAGGGCCAATACTTTCTGAATTTATCTAGCTCCTGGTCTCTGGGGAACCACGTTCTGAATTGTGATGTCCAGTGAGATGAGAAATAGATGCTCTGAGGATTGGGGCTTAGCATGGTTATGAATGACATTTCGTACATCGACCCAAAGGAACAAG
>OY735201.1:41230464-41235464 GCA_963457665.1 Thysanoteuthis rhombus
TATTCAGATCGTTGAAAAAAAATCATTTGCACCTGAAGGAATATGTTAGTTGCTTTGATGTCTTTTTTTATTATTATTTCAAGAGAAAATCTTGTGGACCAGATTTGAATGTTACTTCTTTTCAAACCGTGACAGACAAAGCAAAGTTGTTCTTTTCAACATCGTGTAACGTCAGATAAAGTATGGCAATGTGTTGCATAATCAGGTGTTCGAAAAGGTAGGCAATGTGATTAATGTGTCCTTCCAAAGGGGTCACAAGAGCAGTGGGACATCTCTGAAGAGGAAATTGCATGTTTGAGAAGAAAAACAACTGGTTTAATATGAATAATAATGTCTGTTCATGGGATAATCCATTTTTTTTATTTGCTCATTTGCTCTCTCTCTTTAAGATGCACTAGTATTTTTTTTAAAGATATGACAGTGCGTTTTTGATTGCAGTCAAAAATGCAGTTTAGGTTTTCACTTTGCTTAAGAACGAACCGTCGAAATCCGGGAGCAGCGACTTCCCGTGCCCAACCTCCGTGAAAGTTGACAGCGGAACTCTCTCACCACAATGTCAACTAGTTTCTCCCATATTCACACAAATACTCACACATAATATCCATAGCACACGTATATGCACGAGCATACAATTTAGCTGCGCATCTCTCATTTACACCACTTTCACGCTTCCAGGCTTATCTTCTGGTTGACCCTATCATAGATGACGTGTCTGGAGCTACGTGTTGATATCCACGGAAAGGTCTACATCTTTTTGTCTTTTTGACCACAACACACGCCTTTACACACAGATTAAGATATGAACACTTTTCCAATGTCCACTCTCACAGGCACATACACACTATGGCACACGCACACTTAAAAAAAGTGAACAGTCATGTATATATTTGCTATGTATAAGAGGGTCCCATTTTCAATGGCCTTACTCCTAACAAGTGAATCACGACTAACCGTACCAAGTATTGATGTCCATCCAAGTAGGCAATGCTATGTATACAGTTGGACTGACAAAGAGTTCTCTCTTGTTTTGCTCCTTCAAGAGAACCAATCAATAGATTCATACAGGTAGTTCTCAATTAGACTTACTGAAGGCAACAGTAGACAGACAGCGTCTTTAATTAATTAGCAGAAAGGGTGTAATATTTAATCAGGATAACTCTAGACCTCATATTTCTTTGATGACCATTGTTACAGCTAGACGGGGAAGTTTTCGTCCCACAGAATTCACCAGATCTTTAACCTTCATAATCACCATATATTCTGGTCTGTACATAATTCTCTTAACCGAACCAACTTTTCAGGTTACCAATATATGGATGGAATTATGATATAATGGAATGTATATATACACACGTATTTACAGATACATGTATACTCACTCACTCACTCACTCACATACACACACACACACACACACACATATATATATATATGCATATGTACACATATACATTTAGCAAAGAGTGTACATTGATAATCTGTTCATATTTATGTTTTCATTTATGTGTGCTAGTCTGTTATTTCTTCGTCTTTTCCAATCACATATCTAAGTTTATAAACATATATATGTATAAACGCGTGCACAAGTGGGCATATGTTTAATCTTTGTGATATATTAACTAACACGTAAATTCGTCGAGGTGGAATAGATCCCGTGAATACCAATTCTATTATTTCGAGAATTGTAAACTTTTATTTGTATAAATAAGTATCAGTCGTCTGGAAAATCTTTACCAACTCATCAATACTAGTAACTAAAATAATCATACACAGCATCCCTGCATTCTGATATGAAGCAAAGAAGTGTGCATGTTATCACATGATAATCCTAAATCTACCGTAATTGTCAGGAAATGCAGGCAGCATTAAGGTTCAACACGTTTTGAAATCAAAGAAGCTTAATTATTAATTGGTAGACGGATAGAGTCGTTAGAGATCTATTGGCTTCAACGCAGCATTTCTCTGTGTGCTTTTTCTTTATTGGGTGAGAGTCATTGGTTTCTTATATACAAGGTTTCTTTCTTTTTGTTATCAAAATGTATTTTTCTAAGAAAAGAGGTTCCAAAATTATTATTTTCCCACACTTATCACGAGCAGGGGCTTTGCCCCTAAGATTCAATTTTTGATTCACCTGTTTTTCTAAAAATAATTAGGCTTCATCTGAGAATCTTGGTGCCGTTTTTTCTTTTTTTAACAATGGTGTTCTTCGAGATGTAAGGTAATTCAAACCATTCCTATGTGGTTTATTACTAACAGTTCCTTTAGTAACCGATGTACCAGATACTCATAAATGATCTCGGACCTCCTTCCGAGTCACTCTATATTCTCTTTGACTGCATTTTTGTGGCTGTTTATAGACAGACTTTCCAAGGAACACTACTTCGAAAGAAGTTTTTGGTGGTGCCAAACTTCTTCCACTTCAGAATAATCGAGTTGATGGTACTCACAGGGGTATGTAATATCTTGGCAATGGTCTTGTAACCCGTAACTTTATTACATGGCTAAATTACATTTTTGTCCAAATGAGAGATCCTTTACTTCGTTTCAAGAAGGTTAAAGCAGTGAATGACAACTGTAATGAAATCATACTCTAGTTAATCAAAGTTGAAACATCCCGAAAATTTCTATGCACGTACAGAAAAGTATAAACATGCATTCCTTATCAAATAACATTTCCATATTGAATTTTAAAAAGTGTACAAATACTTTTTCCCACTGTCATTTCTGTTTATATCTTATTCTACATGGTATGTTTGGAAATATGCATTCTTCTTAGAAATTGTTGATTTTATCAGATAATAAAATATCTGAGTAAATTCAAAGTAAATACGTGGTTCTGAAGTATATTGAATGAATGTTTTGTAAGCGTTCAAATGTTTGCTTCCCTTCAATGTAGGCCCCTAATAGGAAAATATTGAACTAAAAGATAAAGTAAAATATTGTTTTATTTGAATTGATCAATTTATAGACTTATGATGACTTCAAAAGAGAATGGTCAATTTCCCTTATATATATAAAAGTGTTTCAAAATTCTTGTCTCTTAAATCTTAAAGAAATTCACCAAATATTATTATGTATCCTGATATATTTACTGTTAACAAGAATGTACCGAAGTTAGTATATATGGAAGTCCTTTTATGCAATAACCCGATTATTTTCCCCATGCACATTTGCAGCTTGTCAGTATGTCTTTCAAAACATATCACGACTGGCTCAAACCGTTTTTGATAAATATTTGATGGTGTCAGATCGTTCGTATGCTCAAGCAAAATATAATCCACGAGATATTAGTAATTTTCATCCGTTTTGGAAAGTATACTATAGAAGGAGGAAATATTATCTTCAGCCGACATCCCTTACAATACGTAAAAACGACCATAAGAATACCTATGATTATTTGTGTGTGCGCTTATGAGAGCAAGTTATCGGGTGTCTGAAATACTTTCAATGCATTATTGATTCCAAGAGAAAATTGAATATATTTTATTTTTCTATAAGTTGACGGAAATGATTTCAGACACGGAACTTCAAGTAAAAATGTAACTTTTGAAGAGATTCAGCTGTCACGGAGCACTTAAAATTTTCTTATAATCTTCGGGAAAAGATCCACTATTGCGTTTGGCTTAAAACCAGAAATTACGAAATGGAAAGGTCGATTTAGTTGGTGTGCATCTGACTATAATCCTTCGAAGAGGCTCAAGGAAATAGTTGTAAATATGCGTATGGCATATAAACACAGCACTGCTTAAAATGATATAGTGTCTCGTATACAGTCAATACGAGTAGTATATCGAACAAAAGCCCTAGATAAAATTAAAGTCCTGGATTCTTGGAGAGGTTTTATTTCTACTTATACAAACAGTTTATGTTGTTGGAGATACATATTATTTCACTATTTCAATGTTATCTTTTTGTTGAAATATTAAATGTGAA
The DNA here is from genome assembly GCA_963457665.1 of Thysanoteuthis rhombus. Lineage (NCBI taxonomy): Eukaryota > Metazoa > Mollusca > Cephalopoda > Oegopsida > Thysanoteuthidae > Thysanoteuthis > Thysanoteuthis major. The sequence goes on from OY735201.1 coordinate 41,234,398, forward strand.
TGAAACTTGCAGATTGATACTTAGAGAGTTATTGGTTGTACACTGGGATGGAAATTATTTCTGGGAACAAGAAGTACAAAAATGCTGGATTCTGGGAACTAGGTATACGGTAATGTGCCATTAGTAGATATAGGATAAACAATAGTTTGAAAATTGAGAGGTAATTAACAGCGTTATCACACATTAAACAAGGCTCTAAGCGTGGTAAATACGAGGTTTGCCTGGGAGGTATCCAGACAATTAACGAAACATACCTACCTGTTGACTAACACTACAGGAAAGTGACCATCTATACGTGCGCAGTAAGGATCCCTCTGATTAAATGCAAAGTTCCAAGGATGCAATGCAACTATATACATATATAATTATATATATATATATATTTATATATATATATATATTTATATATATATATATATATATATATATATATATATATATATATATATATATATGTGTGTGTGTGTGTGTGTGTGTGTGTGTATGTATATAAAATGACAAGATACTTTTCAGACAAACCTTGTATTAAGTTTGAATTTTTGAAATAAAGTATTGATTTATTCAACGAATCATCAAGGCTAAAACACACACCGATGGTATTTTAATCACTTCTTTCCGATTGACGCATTTTTCAGGATTTGAATTGTTGAATTAAGATGAGGTGTCGACATTATTCTTTGGGATGGTAACATTATTTAATTTTTGTTGTATTCATCCCACTTCTCCGCTTTGGCTGTTTATTGTATCCGATGATTAACTTTGAAGATTATCATTTGATCTGCTCAAAACTTATTTGTTTTTTTGCCCGCTTGTTTGAATGATTCGTACAGTAAGCTTAAATCCTCTTCATGATTTGGTAAATCCTCGAAAGGCAACAATATTGCTTCATATCCATAAATATCAAATAGCATCTGTCTCACTCTCTCTCCATCCGTGTCTCTTTCATATTAACACATATTCACACACACACACACACACACACACACACGCAGTATCGTTTGGTGTCGAAAAAACAGCAGATAATATCTTCTGCCTTGCATTAATCATCTAATCCCAGCAGTGTTTTT